>CM035205.1:27068236-27078620 GCA_020233015.1 Callinectes sapidus | reverse complement strand
TAGAATTATATCACTCTTCAGTTAAAGCATGTTGATTACTGTTATGCCTGTCTATAAATTCCTGTCTTATTATTTCCTTTCTTTCTGTCCAACTAAATTCTGCACAGGAACTAACTGACAGGTGTGATAGTAATTAGCAAGCAGTAATTAAGGAAGAGGATATAATTCTATTCATATTTACCACTCATATATATGTCAACCAAGCGAGCAGGAAGCTTTCTGTAAGTGATAAAAAAGAAGCTAGATCATGGCAAAACTTTTCACCGATATTACAAAACACATCTGGGTTCACCTCCACTATTTTGAAAAGGCTCTTGTTGAAGTCATGTGTTTTTAAGGGTATTTTTGTGATTTATAGAGACAGATTAGCAAGTCACACAATATTCACAGAAGAAAAAACTTTTGGAAACGATAAAACAAGAAAGTAAGTCATAACAAAACTTTTTTACACGTATCATAAAACAATTGTGGCGTCACTTGCACTAATTTGAAGAGGCTCTAGTTGAAGTCAAGTGTTTTTAAGGGTATTTTTCTGGATATAGTGACAGATTAGGTAAGATTCACACAATATTGACAGAAGAAAAAAACTTTAGAAAACAGTCATGGTGTGAAAGTCTTGTTTCTGAATAGGGGCCATAAAAAGGATCGTCGTGTGATTCAGTTTGGTGCAATACAATGCCACACAATATAATGACGCTCAGTCAAAGTTAATTCCACTCGGCGATAGGGAGGTGTTATCATATCACTTTTTCCTAAGAGTCAATAATAGGAATCGATTGTAAAACTTTGGTAAGGAAAAAAAAAAAAAAAAACATACCGAGATAAAAGAAAAATAGAATAATGCAACACTCAAACATTATTATTCTGTCCGTTGATCTTTTGTCAACTTCGTAAACACACACACACACACACACACACACACACACACACACACACACACACACACACACACACACACACACACACACACACATTGATTCCTCATACTTTCTTCCACTAAATTAATAACACTCCTCTTAACCCCTTCAGTACTGGGACGCATTTATATCACGAGTTTTGAAGCTGTATAGAATTGGTAAATGATAATAATGAATATGAAAATGCGTCTCAGTACTGAAAGAGTTTATAATACTTCAAATCTTCTCAGTGATCTCTTCCCTAAAATGAGACATATGTACAATGTATCAGTGGATAAACTACTTCCTTGTTTTCTGGGGCAATTGCATGCTTCTGATCGATATCTTAAGTATCTTCCTCTGAGTCTAAAGTCTTCTGATCTGCTGGAGGTTTGTAAGGTCCCAGGCACTGTAAAGAGACTGTCAGCAGATCAAGAGACATTTAAAACAAAAGAAAAATTACTACTCGCCTTAGAAGTAGTTGCGACAGGTTAGCAGGTTCTCTACAGGATTTTTATCATTCATTATTGTATTGTTGGTACTTGTTATCATCTCACCCGTAACTAACCCTTTCAGTACCATGGCGCATTTTCATATTAATTCTGCTTACTATTGGGTGATTTTCTATAGCTTCAGAAACTCACGTGGGGATTAAAATAGTACAGACTCTGACCATTAATCTTCCCAACCCCATAGAATCTTCTTTATGTCAATAAAATCGTGTTATCACACCCAAAACTCATGGTAAAAATGTTTCCAAGTATCCAACACATAAAAAATTATAACATTTACCTACAATTTTTACCTATATTGCTAGAACCAGATACGTTAACAAAAATACAAAGAAAATCCAAAAAACAATTTAAATATGTTGACTTTCCTATTTCTCCAACTAATATTTTTCTTTCTAATATGAATTTGGGAAAAAAACAGTAAATCATAAAAAAGTACGTGAAGACTGACACACCTCTAACTGGTCTTTTCGTTCCCATTACTCAATACAAATTAACAAAAGATAAAAAAAAAATTCAATAATGCATTTAAGACTTTTTCCTAACACAAAGAAAAAACAAAGTACGTGGAGACTAACACAAATAAAATCCAGACAAATTTAGCATTTTTATACTCCCAACTAGTTTATTCCTGTCCATTACTCAATAAAAACTAACAAAAGATAAATAAGATAAATCTAAACAAGCCCTTGAAGATGATTTTCCTTAACACAAAAAGACGTACATAAAGACAGAAACACATAGAACAATCTTACAAGTCTTACATTTTCAAACTTTCCAACAAGTCTTTTCCTATTCATTAATCAATAACTAACTAACTAAACTAAAGATAGAAAGAAAATCAAACATGCCCTTGATTTTTCGTACCCCACTCCAGGTGAGCCAAGCCAGCGTGGACCTACCGGGGGAGGACACAGCCACCTGTCAGAACCTGAACCTCTTCATCCAGAACGTAATGACAGACTCCAGGACCGTCAATATGTACGTGAAGTAACTCTACATTCACTCCTAACTAACTCTGATCCTCCTGTCCTGTGTTAAACTCTGTCTATCTTCTTACCCAACCAAGTAGAACCATAGCATTAAGTGAAGAATGAATGGAGAAGGGAAGAGAAGAGTACATAATGAATAAGTTACTCTCCATTCACTGATAACTAACTCAGATTCTCCTGTCACTGTTCTGTACACATTCCCTGCAAAACCATTCCTTTTTCCTCATCATCCATGCACGCGATTCTTATCATCCTTTTAAGTTCCTTTTTCTTTGTGATATCCTTGAATTGATTAACTTCATGCGCTTTTAAAACTCCTCTATCATGTAGTCGGAAAGCTTATAATCAAATACCTGATATGATAGTAAGGATAAAACCTCCACTTTACCGCCATTACCTTCTGATCCAACAACCCTTCGCGTCCCTACACAGACCTGAGGTGCGGGAGTTCCTTCAGCTGGACCGCTTCAGGGACTCCACCAGCAGTAGTGGGTCGAGCGGTGCTAACTCCACGCCCTCAGTGGTCTACAACCCTCAGTTCCTCATGCCGCCTGGAGCTCCCATCCCGCCCAGGTAAGTTAACAATGACAAGGGATTTGGGTACATTCAGTGGCGGTCTTGGTTAATTCAATGTTCAGTTCTTTGGTTTGAATTAACGTTGCAAGGTCGATTTTAAGCTCATGTTATTACTAATCTTTTTTGATAGGAGGTGGCTTATTTATTTATCCATTTTTTTAGGCATATCAACTGGTAACATATGAAAACTACCTAACTATATCCACCTTATCCACTTATTCTTTCCCTACGCAAAAACTCCTTTCCGTACACACTCACCTGACGCCTCTTTCCTTCTCGTGCCCCCCCTCCCCCCGCCAGGAAGCCACTGCCCGGAAAGGCGCCAGGTCGCTCAGAAGACTCCGACAGCCGCACCTCCTCCCTCGAAACACAGCAGAGCATCGACCTGGGCTGTGAGAAGAAGACGTAAGTGTGAGGAAGGATGAGTGTGGTGGTGGTGGTGGTGGGTGGATGTGTTAACTACAAACTCAGAACAATGATTTCAGCTGCACATTATAGCCAGACTGGACACCTCTAACATTACTCCTTCGCTCCCCCCATGCAGACTCTCGCCCTCTGACTTCGAGTTCCTGACGGTGGTGGGGAAGGGCAGCTTTGGGAGGGTGATGCTTGCACGCTACCATGAGGACAACAAGGTGTACGCCGTCAAGGTGAGTACAGTACACCTGCACACACCATCAGGTCACACACACACACACACACACACACACACACACACACACACACACACACACACACACGTTCGCTTCGTCATGTCACTAAGAGGTGCTGACTTCCGCAGGTGCTGAACAAGAAGCTGATCGTGAGGAGGAACGAGACGGCCCACGTGCTGAGCGAGCGATCCGTGCTGATCAAGATGCTGAACCATCCTTATCTGGTGCAGCTTCACTTCGCCTTCACCACCGCCCACAAGATATTCTTCGTGTTGGACTATGTGAACGGCGGAGAGGTGGGTAATGCAGGAGGAGGAGGAGGAGGAGGAGGAGGAGGAGGTGGTGGTGGTGATGGTTTTACTCCTTTTCATCTTTTTCATGAGACTTTCACATATTTGACTCGCATAATGTAACAAACCTTTTACTCCTTTCACTAACAAAGGAAACAAATTAGTTCACATTAACTTTCTGAGGATTCAGACATGTTTTTATATTTATTTTACGTATTATTTGGCGATTTCATACAGCTTCAGAAACTCCTGTGAGGACTAAAGTGTCCCAGTACAGAATGGGTTAAAGTAACAGTCCGGTATACTGTCCATACTAATACAATCTCGTCTTTCCCACCTTCGGCAGCTGTTCTTCCATCTGCAGCGGGACAGAGTGTTCTCAGAGGCACGGGCGAGGTTCTATGCGGCTGAAATTTGCTGCGCTCTCACCTATATGCACAGTAAAGTGAGTCCCGTGTCTGCTTATCTGTCTGTTTTGTCTTTTTATATGTATGTGCGCATATCTGTCTGTCTCTTCATACAAATCCCCAGTTTGCAAAGTTGCACACAAAACTTATACAAATAATTAATCAAAGTGACTTCTATTTGTGTGTCTGTTTATCTCTCTGGCTGTATGTCTGTCTCATTTAGTGCCTGCCTAGTTGCCTATTTGCCTGTTTATCTGTCTAAATGCATGGCTGTCTGCTTATCTGTTTGTCTACATGTTAGTTCACACAAATTCAATCATAACAAACAGTCACATAAACAGTGCATTCTAACTTACAAGTGGTGTTCCTCAGGGCATCGTGTACCGAGACCTGAAGCCTGAGAACATCCTCCTGGATGCTGAGGGCCACGTGGTGCTGACGGACTTCGGTCTGTGCAAGGAGGGACTCGTCAACCCTTCGGCAAGAACCAACACCTTCTGCGGTACACCTGAATACTTGGCGCCGGAGATCCTGAAGAAACAGGTGGGTGGTAAAGACAGTGTTACGAATAGAGGGAGGGAAGGGAAGATCATGTTTGTCTTCATTCTTTCTGCAAGCTGTATACTATAGATCTTTCTCTTTCCCCGTTTGTCTTTATTCTTCTAGAGACAAAATGAATAACTTTTTTTATTGATCACCTACCATCTTTTCGAAAATTCCTTTCTTCTTTCTTATCATGACTTTTCTTATTTCACCTCTTTCTTCATTCCTTACTTCTTTCTCCAACATTTCCTCCTGCTCAACAACCACCTCCAAACATTACACTGGCTGGACGTTACTGAATCTATATTTTTACCCTCCATTCCTGACTATACCTGTAAAGATTTCAATGTTTTTAGTGGTCTGAGTTGTCGGATATTGTAGTGAAAGGGAATGAAGTTTCAAGATACCTATCCCTATCTTTTGGCTAACTCTTTTAAAGCTACAAGGGGACTGGCAAATTAATAGGCTTTATTTTATTGCCTTGTGTTACCCTTGACCAGCTTCCATCTCTTACATATATAAAAAAACAATCATACCACGTCCTCACCTTCCCCTCTCCTCCCACAGCCGTACTCCCGCGCTGTGGACTGGTGGACGCTCGGGGCCGTGTTGTACGAGATGCTGTACGGCCTCCCGCCCTTCTACTCCCGCGACACCCCGGTCATGTACGACGCTATTCTCAACAAGCCGCTCAAGCTGAAGCCCTCGGCCACGCAGAGGGCACGCACGCTGCTCCAGGGGGTGAGTGGAGACACTGCTGTAGAAGAGAAGGGAAGGAGAGTGCTCGTGTTAGTGGAGGTGATAGGTTGGTGAAGGTAGTGGGGATTAGACACTGTGTAGAAGAGAAGGGAAGGAGAGTGCTCGTGTTAGTGGAGGTGATAGGTTGGAAAAGGTAGTGGTGGTGGGGATTAGGAAACAACTTGAGGATTGAGAGAACTGACGATTGCAGAAGAGAAGTAAGGAAAGGGGTGGAGGTGGTGGTGGTAGTGGTGTTTGAAATACAGAACAGAAGGTGATACAAGGAAGTGAATACGGCAAATGAATCTTATATGTCACTACAGCATTACAAGAAAAAAAAATCAACATTATTTCACTATCACCAAATTAACCAACACCAGCACAACAACACACGAGAACACTGGATTACACAAAGCAACACAAAACGAACGCCACTACGTACACGAACCATGGAACACCAATACACTAAGATTTATGAAGAAACAGACAAATAATGATATACCTTACAAAAAATAACGAAACCCACAAAACTACAACCATGACCAGAAACCCCAAACGTGATCTAACAACAGAGGACGTAAAAGGAGTGAATGAAACTTTAAAAGAGTATCATAAGCTGTTTCGAATTGTAGGAAGCCATGTAGGATGTAATGCAGGAGTGAGTCTAAAGTGTCCCTTATTCCCCGACAGTTGCTGCAGAAGGAGCCAAGTGATCGCCTGGGGTCTGGGGCGAGGGACGGCGAGGAAGTGAAGGAACAGGAGTTCTTCAGGACTGTTGACTGGGACCAGGTGGCGAGGCGGGCGGTTTCTCCTCCATTTGTTCCCGTGGTGGTGAGTGTCATGGTCTGTGCCAGGGAGGGAGAGAGAGAGAGAGAGAGAGAGAGAGAGAGAGAGAGAGAGAGAGAGAGAGAGAGAGAGAGAGAGAGCGGATTCTTTTTTAATCCTAAACCGACCCCCTTCAGCTTCCCTCTCTCACCTGCTTCACCTTGCAGAGCGGCCCGGCTGATACGCGCAACGTGGATCCAACCTTCACCAAAGAGGCCGTGATGGGACAGTCGCCTCCCACCGCCTCCCCCAACGTGCTCTCCGCTTCTGTCCAGGCTGTCGACCACGTCTTCCAGGGCTTCAGCTACGCGCCGCCACTTGAAATTGAAGCCCAGTGAAGCTTTCAGACCGTAGTGAATGCTTGGTTATATATGGCAGCTGTGGGCGCTTGGAACAAATGCTACGCTCATAGTAACTGGAACATGCTCCCTGGGGCTTTATTAAGTGCCTGGGATTTCCGTGATGGCGTCGCGCATTGAATGGGTCTTAATGTGATTCCACGCGGCGCCTGGAGAGTCAGGTTCGGTGGTTTTCGTAACTAGTCAGTGTAGCGTAGCACGTCTGGAGGAAAAGTGTTGTGACGCTGTTCTTCTGCAAGTAATGATCACAAATACTTGAAACATTTACATGCAAAAAGGGGAAAAAACGGCACAAACTGTATTTCTCTCTAGTGTTGCTTGAAGAAAGTAGCAAAAAGAAGTGGGAGAGGAAGAAGAGGAGGAGGGTCAATCTCCATGTTGGTGAAAGAAAGGAGGATGAACATGTAACAATATTATTTATTCGTTTGCATCCTTCCTTTCCGTCTCTCTCTACGTGCGTGTCTCGGGCAATGCAACAACTTCCGTCCTTCCTCGTGTCCCTGGAGAGGCCTGGAGCGCCCCACCAATGCAGCGAGGGGGGGAAGCCACGGCTGCTGAGCAAAGACTTTGAAGGAGCCGAGCGTTGCAACCAGCCGAGTGGAGGTGGACAGGAATGTGTGGTTGGCCGAGTGTCTGTGATACGTGGGTGGCTCCTCGCGGCCCCGACGGAGGTGTCTTGAAAGTGGCGTCCATGCTGGGACATGCGGGGCGGGGAAGGGAGGGTGCGTGGGGCTTATGTTCTTGTAAGTAAACACTGCCGTAGCCGGTGATTAATAAAGTATTTTTGAATTTTAAACGAGAGTATGACAAGTCCTTCCTTTTGGTATACGTACATTTATTTTCACACGTTCCCCCTCGTGACGCTCTGCCACAGTTACAGTCACCTTACACCACCACTGAGGACTTATACAACAAGCAAGAGGCAATGTGCAGCACAACAAAATATAACTGTAAAATATAATAATATGTAATAGTTACTGATAAAAAGACTTATAATTATTCAAAGAAAACTGTATTCTATGGTATACTATTTCATTGCTATCACTCCGCAACACTTGAGCACACCACTGTAGCATGATATATATAGTACATATGCTTATTTGCATCGCGTACAGATTTTATTCGTTGATTCTTTCTTATTCTTATCCAATAATTGCGTTCCTTAAGATGGGATACAAAAATATGGTAAGGAGAACTCGGAAGCCACTCCATACACCATCACAGTACTGGTAAGTTGGTAGTTTAAAAAGGCAGGCAAGGCAGCTTGTCCCTCACAGCTGCCCTGCGTCGTCCCTGGGCAGAGTGTAGTGAATGGAGGGCGTGATATTGACAGGATCCTCTTACTTGGGCAGGCCCGGGATGTGCGGCAGGAAGCCCAGGTACTGCATCAGCATGAACATGAGCCGCACACCACGCATCGCCCCGAGTCCCGCCGTGGACAGTGTCGCCAGACTTGATCTTAAAGCCGACAGGTTTATCACTCTGGGCGGCGGAGGGCGGGACACGGGAAGCGGGCGTTTGTGAGTGTGCAAGGGGCGTGGGGGAGCATCCCGGCCGGCAGCTACGTCCCTCTCAGTCATCTTCTTCCCAGGGTTTATCAGCTGCCTCAGTTTGCCTTCGTCTACGCTCCCCCACCCCCTGCCATCACGGTTGGGGATGGTGGGAGTCCGTCCATCAGTAAGT
Organism: Callinectes sapidus; assembly: GCA_020233015.1. Taxonomy (NCBI): domain Eukaryota; kingdom Metazoa; phylum Arthropoda; class Malacostraca; order Decapoda; family Portunidae; genus Callinectes; species Callinectes sapidus. The sequence continues at coordinate 27,070,146 of CM035205.1, read as the reverse complement.
ATGGCGTCTGCAGCAAGAATGGGCACCACCGTTGGCTGGTCCTCGTTTTCCTGCCCCAGCACCACACTGTCCACTGTAGCGGTATCGGCACCAGGTATCCTTGAACCTTCCTCCAGTGAATGGTCCCAGGTGGCAGTGTCTGAACTCTTCTCTGGACCGCTTCTTTCAACCTCCACCGCGTCCTGGGTCGGGATAGTGGGAGGTGCAGAGGGAGTATTGGTGCTCCAAGAAGGGTAAGTGGTGGGCCGCAGGGTTGGAGAGGCTGTGCTTAAGACATACTCACCAGTCACCACAGCTACCGTCAACAGCACTGCCACAGCCATGCCTTGGAGTGCAGGAAAGAGACACCTGTGTGTGGAGACAGTGACAGTGGACGTGGTGGTGGTGGTGGTGGTGGTGGTGGATGGTAAGACATGATGACAAGTGATCTTGGCAATGGTGTTTGTGAATTACAGAACATGATTATGGTTGTAGTATGATGAGAAAGAGAGGTGGTGGAGAAAATAAAGAAAGTAAGTGTAGATAGACATGGAAATAAAAGAAAAAAAGAATGATATAAAAAAAGCAAATTGAAGAAAACATATGGAAGCGAAGTGATGATAATGACAATATAAAATAAAACTATAAAAAACAGACATCACCTTACACGAAACTAGTACAAGTCATTGATAAATAATCTAAACATGGGTCTGTACGTCGACATAGTGACAGGAGCGCCTTAACCATCCTGCCGTTTCCACCTCTTGCAGTATTGCCAGCGGGGATGGAGGTAGCCAGGTGGTGGACACACTCTTCCCTTCACCCATCACTCATTCGTCATGTTTTTAGTGGTAATCTGCTAACTAATTACCCTCCTCCTCCTCCTCCTCCTCCTCTCACTGTTCTGTTTTCTCCTCCTGCTGCTCCTTTTCTTCCTCCTCCACCTCTTCCTTTATTTCTATTTTTGTATGTAAGAGAGAGAAGCTACCCATGAGCAACAAAATGAAAATAAGGAGCCCACTAATTTACAAGTCGTCTTGCTTCACTTACTGCTCTTGTTCATTCCCATCATCACTTTTTCTTACTTCATACTTCTGTGCTTTCTTCACTCATCTTCTTCCTCTTTTTCCTACTTTTCTTCTTCTCGTCTTTGAAATCCCATGTTGTTTTTATATAAAGTATGGCACCTTTCCTTATTTTCTGGCTAGTTTCCCCTGGATGCATGAGTAAAGTAAGTGGTGGGGAGAAGCCTTCCTCCATGCTATCCTGTTTCTCCTATCAGTAGTCAAAGTAGTTACCCAGACAGTTTAGTAATGATCTCATGGTTTGTTGCTGTTTGAATTTGCTTCATATATATTATTTTGTGCATTTTTGCTCTTCCTCTTTTTCTTCCTTTTCCTCTTCCTCCTTTTCCTCCTCCTCCTCCTCCTCCTCCTCCTCCTGCTCTTTCTTCTTCTTGTACTTCACTTCAACTTTCCATCATCAACTAAGAAAGTATTAAGAGTGAACTAAATAGTATAAGTACAAATTTGACTATCCCAATATTTATTCATTCATTTATCTATTCAATTATTTATTTTTCATTCATTTATTCATAAACCTTATTTCATTTCTATCTCATTTTTTTATTTACTATTGTATTTATCTATTTACTTATTTGATTTGTTTATTCAATTATTATTATTATTTTTTTTTTGTGTGTGTGTATAGGTGCGCGCGCTTTCACGAGTAATTACAAGGCATTAAACATGAATCGCAAGGAGAAAGGTAAATGTTGTGACTGTAAGGCAGTAAAAGTCCTCACAACATTGAATGACGCCCTTTTCCTTACTTTCAACCACAGACGGACGAAGAGAGAGAGAGAGAGAGAGAGAGAGAGAGAGAGAGAGAGAGAGAGAGAGAGAGAGAGAGAGAGAGAGAGAGAGAGAGAG
>CM035205.1:27012768-27023618 GCA_020233015.1 Callinectes sapidus | reverse complement strand
TCCCTTCCTCCATCCCTCCTCCTCCTCCTCCTCCTTGCTCCTTGTCCCTCCCTTCGCCCCTCCCTTCTACTCCTCCTTCTCCTCCTCCTTCTTCCTCCGCTTCCCTCCATGCCTCCCTCCCTCTCTCTGCCTCTCCTCCCCCTTCCTGTCTCCTCCCCATCGCCTTACTGCTATAGGCCTTCTTTCTGCTAGTGTATTACAGAATGTCACGAAGTTACGAATTAGTCCTATTGGTGTACCGAGAAACGATGGCAGACACACACACACACACACACACACACACACACACACACACACTGAAGCACCGCCATATCTTGTCTTTTTTTTTTAGCATAATATCTAGTGGTTTCTTTTGTGACCTTGAATTTGGTGTTCGATTTTTATTGTTGTGTACAGTGGTGGGCGGTGGTGAAAAAAAGGCAGTGGTTGTGTGGTAGGTGGTGATGTGTTTGGGAGACGTATTGGTGTTTGTGACGGCGGTGGTATACCAGTTTGCCTGTCTTTCTTTATGTCTGTATATCTGTTTGTTTGTTTTGTCTGTCTATATGTATGTGTATATGTATGTATGTATGTATGTATGTATGTATGTACTGGTGTTTTGTGATGGCGGTGGTATATAAAGATAATAATAATAATAATAATAATAATAATAATAATAATAATAATAATAATAATAATAATAATGTAACTAAGTGTTTATATGACAGGGAATGAAAATGTAATAATGAGTGTTGTCACGACTATACGTATACATACATTGGTGAAGTTGACCTGGCAGACTTAATGATTAGTTTTTTTCCGCCATTTGTCGTTTTTCCCATAAGTTATTAAGGTTGTTTATCTAGTGTTTATTTTCTGATCAGTATATATTGTTGAATACCGTGTGTGTGTGTGTGTGTGTGTGTGTGTGTGTGTGTCGGAGGGTCAGTTTGTCCTTGTAATGCAGCTCCTGACCGTGTGATGGGTGTCCCTTTGGGGGGAGCCTTTTTTTCCGTTGATGATGGTGACGATGACGATGGTGATGATAACAAACAATAATAATGATGATAGCAATAATAACAATAATAGTAACAATAATGATCATGATAATAATAATGATGATAATAACACCCGATTAAGATAATGATGGTTGTAATGCTTGGAAATCCTCGTAATGACGGCGGCAGTAAGACTAATAATAGTGTCCTAAGGCGGGTGGTGGAGGGGCGCTCTACCACCTCTACCACCTCCTCACGGGGACCTCTGCAGACCGCCGCCGCCGCGCCAGATTAACATTCCCTCCGGCCCTCGGCACCTCAGGCGGGCCTTTAAAAATGTGGCCGAGGGTTTGCGAATTGTCCGTGATAAGCCTACGTCCCGTTATCCTCAGCAGGGGAGGGGAGAAGGAAGGGAGGCAGAGAAGGAAGAGGGAGGGGCATGGCGGGGGCTTGAGGGGGCAGGATCCGTGCCGCTGGGACCGTGGTAGGCCTGAGCTGCAGGTTAGATATGCATCCCACAAGCTCGCTGCCTCCCTGCCTCCCTGCCTCCCTGCCTCCCTGCCTCGGTCACCATGGTTGCTTCTGGGGTCCGGGCTTTGTTTACTTGGTGCCCATCTTATTTTTTCCCCTCCTCAAGTGATGGAGGCAGGCTGGGAGAGAGAAGGGAGGGAGGGAGAGCGGCAGGGATGGGGAGAGGGGGACAATGACTGTTAGGCTGCATATTCGATACCTTGTTAGGTGATGTGGTGAGAAGAGGGAGGGGGGAAGGAAGCCTTGAGGGCTCTTCTCTCTCTCTCTCTCTCTCTCTCTCTCTCTCTCTCTCTCTCTCTCTCTCTCTCTCTCTCTCTCTCTCTCTCTCTTCTTTTTTTGCACAGTGAACTGATAAACACATTTTAAAGATAGTGGTGAGTGTATTTACATCTGATGCCTCTGTTGTATTTCGTTATTTGTATTTGCTCGTTTCCTTTTGTTATATATTTGTATTGTTTTAATGGTTTTTCAGTTCATTCTCTATGATATCAAAGTACAAAAATTGGCTTTTATATTCTCTAAATGACATTTTAATATTTTCACCCCATCTCATCAATTTACAGTGCTTTTAAGGTCAGAGAGAGAGAGAGAGAGAGAGAGAGAGGGGGGAGGAGGGAGGAAGGAGGGGAATAGTGAAAGAACGTATCTTGTTATCTCGTATAGATATCGTGAATATATCTGACTCTTGTATAATTCATTTCCGTTCCTACTATCAAAGTGTATGAATGATCACTTCTTGCATAGATGTTTTTTTTTTTCTTAAGAAGCAAGGCATGAATCAATAAATGATAAAAAGAGCGGAGAATCACAACAGATTTCAAACAACAGGATACTTTTAGGTTTAAAGAAGATAGGTTGCCTGATGTTATTAGACCCTGCCATGGATGGATTAGTGTAGCATAAAAAGAAGAGAAAAAGTCGTGCAATCAGCGGTTCCTACACCTGTATGAATGGTTTTATGTTTTATTTATTTGTTTGGATGTTTGCTGATATTGTGAGCATCGTGTAGGCGTATGTAGTGTAGGAGATAGTGTTGAATTTCAAGTTGAATGATAGATCATGTGCAGAAATATGACTAATGAGTGGAATCTTTCGGTAAATATTTGCATTGTTGTGGATTGGTGGTGTGATGTAACAGGAACTGCGAGGAACACAAAAAAGAAAGACACGAATGAACAGCACGTAGTAGGATTAGCGGCATCCACAGACCTGAAGATTCTGTGTGGTGTGGGTGACAAAATTTACACTCAAGGAGGCCATGGAGGAGAATGAGGAAAGACGCATTACATATGAGATTTGTAAAACCAGACCCACACTGAGGAAAACCTAGAGAGTGATTGTGAAGAAGGAGAAGGATGGGAGGTACAACAGTAGGCCAGAAGACAAAAACAAACTGAGGTAAATAGCGTCACAACAGTTCCATCTCTTCCTCCTTTGCCTCGCTACAGGAATAGAAATCAAAGAAAACTGTGACATTTGGTTGGTCGCTCACTTCACCACAGCAATGCTACTTCAGCCTCAATACACGATGAACAGGGAAGAAGGCGACATGACGAGTTAGGTAATAATAATGATGATAATAATAATGGTAATAATAATAACAAGTAATAACAATATAGAAATATATGGATGCTAATGTAACTGAGAAGATTGTTGGGGAATTAATGAACTTTTAACAAGAAGACCACAATATGTTAAATGTTTTGCCACGAAATCAGAGGTGGCAATTTTGAGCACCGGAGCTCCAGTGCGGGGAGCAATGAGACGGATCGTGGAGTGTTATTCCGTAGAAAATTTGTCCGGCTGGAGGTCAAGGCAGGATCTTTTAGTTACCTCGCTGATTCAGCTATATATTTGCATAAAATGTTAACTAGTGATATTAATTAATGTGTATGTGTATGTTTGTGCGTTATTTGCATCTAACAAGGAAAAGTTTACATCATTACAAATATTTTCGAGGAGAGGTGAAAGCTACATGTCTCAGAGAGAGAAATGAAGCGACATGAAGTATAGAAAAGAGCGATTCATCTCCGTCTTGGGATGACTGCAAAGCATGTAACATACGTATTTCAAATGCTGCCTATCCTATACACGAGGTAACACAAATAGACTGTGAAGGAGAGTTAGGAAGATACAAGAACTGGATGGAGGGAGAGGGAGGGAGATGGAGGGGGAAAGGATGGAGGCAGAGAGAGCATCCGGTGCTCCTGAGGTACCTCGCCCTGTTTATTATCCCGTCATAGGCAAGATTTAGAAGCTTTAGACCTAAAAAAGAGGTGCTTGGAGAGAGAGAGAGAGAGAGAGAGAGAGAGAGAGAGAGAGAGAGAGAGAGAGAGAGAGAGAGAGAGAGAGAGAGAGAGAGAGAGAGAGAGAGAGAGGCGCACACAGAGTGAGAGAGGAGAGAGAGAGAGAGAGAGAGAGAGAGAGAGACCCTCCTTGCAATGATTTCAATAAACATAAGGATGAATCAGGGACAGAACACCAGTATAACGCATAACAGGTGAAGTATTGCCGCTTAGAATAATGAGACGCTTTCTTGTGTGTATGGATTTTGTTTATTTTATGTTCGGCAATATGTATCACCACGTATAATAAGAAAAATTTGGAGAAACATCATAATATTTTACCAGTTTAATGAACTGTGTAATAAAAAAAAATGTGTGTGTGTGTATGTGTGTGTGTGTGTGTGTGTGTGTGTGTGTGTGTGTGTGTGTGTGTGTGTGTGTACGTGAGTGTGCCGAGCATAAGTAAAAGCAGAACTGACAATCCTGTGAGTCATTCCTAGTGCCGGTGAGATCATGAAAGCATTAGTAGCAGTGGAGACAAAGAGCGTCCTGGGCATTGTGTGACCCTCGCCCCTCTCCCTGCCTCTCTCTTTCCCTGCACTCACCTTTCCTGTCCTGTAACTCGGCCTTATCACACCAAAAGTTAGATAAGTAGCCAGTCAAGAATACTACCAAGCCCGGCCTTTTCTCCTCAGTTGCTCTCTCCCTCGATCTTTGTCATTTTCTCTCCTCCTCACAGTCTTTATTCCGTATTTTACTCCTCATTTTGTTCATCTCGTGAAGTGCCTAACTTTTCATTCCCTAAACTCAATATCTTTCCTTTCTCTACATTGCTGTCCCTGTTCTCCCTTCTCTAGATCACTTCTATCGATTCTCTTCTTTCCTGCACGAGTCTTATTCCCTTCATTCTCAAAGCTGTCAGTTCCGCAGGTTTGATATTTGTGTCCATGGCAGGTACATGTGTCTTTCGTGGTGTTCAGAAATGCTCTTTTCTTACTTCTTAGAGGATAGAAAAGCATGTGAGGATCTATTCCTGATCTTATGGGTTAGGTTCTCTTCTTTCCTTCACGAACCTTATTCCCTTCATTCTCAAAACTGTCAATTCCACAGGTCAGGTTTGGTAGTTGGCAGGGAGGTACGTGTGTCTTTCATGGTGTTCAGAAATGCTTTTTTTCCTACTTCATAGAGAAAGGAAAAGTATGCGAAGACCTGTTTTTGACCTTATTTTTCATTTTAAGTAAGTCCCGTATAGGAAGCCGCTGTCTGGTAGAGAGGCATTATTGTGCATAGGAATCTAGAATAAGATGAAAATGCAGGTAGGTTGGTTGTTTGGATATTGGATATTGGATTTTTTTCAAGTAAAAGAGAGAATAAGGATTAGGCTTAAAGAGGTAACTCTCAGTGATCCTGTTTGTGAATGCGCCAAGAACATCGGTTAGCATTACAAGATGAGAGATTATTCCACCATGATTGCTACAGATAAATGGTTCATTCATGAATATACAAGCATTTATCTGGTAAATGTCGTGCTAAAAGGTGTTATTTTCCACTTTGGTAGCGGCTAACAGTTTTATCACCTTAAAGGAGTTACCTCAGCGTGGGAGTTGTGGTTACTCCAGAGTTCTTGGAATATGTTAGTATCTGTGTTGATGAAGGGTTACATAATGACGTGTTTTGCCACTTGTCCCTGTTTCTCAACCTGTCTTTAAACCTCTGTGTGAGATAATTCGACTGTTTGTTGCTTTTTAATGTCTTGCGTAATTTTAAATTGCTTGGCTCTCGCCTCACATCCGTCCGTTTGTACTTCAGTCAGTAAACTTTTATCATTATTATTGCGAGTGTCCCGCTTAAAGTCCCCGGTGTGATTACTTGTACGACTTACGACATTTAAATTTATCACCATGTCTCCACCTGTTTCTCGGGACTCGCCAACTCGTATTTACCATTATCATTATTTTGTCGCTTTTCTCAACATTGACATCCATGGAGTGTGCGATTGTGTGTCACGTGAGCCGCTCAAAGGTGTTGCGTCATCTAGATTACTACGAACCGGCCCCCTTGGTCCTCCTGGCTAGGGGCGGATGTCTGGTGGCCGAGGCGTTATTGCTTCACGGCGTCCCCAGCTTCTTATTTCAAAGTCACATAAATTCACCTGTCCAGAGTATTACTAGGATGTGTTGCGACATTTAAATCCCTCAGATCATTGGCACCTGTGTGAAGGACGTGTCCTGTCTGGTGATAGGTGAGGGCAAGGTCGTCCTGGAGACAGATAAATGTGATCGCTCAGAGGATGTTTTGTTTTAAGTCTCCACACCTGGCAGGGCTTCCCTCGGCCCGCCCCGACCCGCCCCCGCCCCGCCCCGCCCCAAGGCGCCACCAGCACTTCTTATCATCACAGGGGCCGCGTCCCGTCCTGGACACTGCCTTCACTGCCACCACCACCACCACCACTGCCACCGCCACCACCACCACTATCATTACCACCACCACCACCACCATCACCATCACTACCACCACCACTACCACCACCATCACCGTTATTTTTGTTGCTGTCACCTCCGTCATTGACATCTTTAACAACACGAATAATATGAAGCTTGTCAAATATTTGGCAGCATTCAAACCTGTTCCATCAATAATAATATCAATGATGATGGTGATGATGATAATAATAATAATAAATTGTAATTGTAATAGTAATAATGATGGTAATGATAAGAATGACAATCTGCACCAATACTTAAATGGTCTTATCTATCAAGGAAGGAATTATACGTAAAAACAATCAATGACAACATCTTTCAAAGAGAGAGAGAGAGAGAGAGAGAGAGAGAGAGAGAGAGAGAGAGAGAGAGAGAGAGAGAGAGAGAGGGAGAGAGAGAGAGAGATGGTGATTGTGAGATTATCTTGTTGCTTCCTCCCTGTATGTGTGTCCTCTAGTATACATCACACACAGGTAAGTGGCATGTCACCACCTTGACTCACACACTGAGACCTCAACAATACGCTATTATTCTCGAGATTTTTTTTTTCTTGGGTGGGAAATGTAATATGAAAAGATAGAACGATAGACAAACCGTATATACTAAACAAATCTCGAAGCACTGCATATCTATCGTAACCATCCTCGACCAGCAACAACAAAGTGATCACCAGGAATTTTTGAGGGACACGTGACAATCCTCCAGAGTGGGCCCAGTGTTACCACGTGGGTCACAACCTAATTTGGTGAAGCGTCGCCACCAAGAGACGAATGCAGCCATGACGTCATCACCACGCCGCTGAGACGCCTTAAAAAAATGGTTCGAGGAGTGAGAGTAGCGGTTTGCGTGACCCCTCCAGCGCCACGCCACTCGGTGAGGCAACCCGGAACCCGCCACAGTGAAGTTGTGTGGAGATTTCAGGCATAATTCACACCCTTCTAAGGCAGGCGTCATCGTTGGCAGGGAGAAAGGAGGCGGGACACATACACGAGGCGTCAGTGTAGCGGGGTCGCCTGTGCACTCCTCTCTTTTAGGCCCATCTCAGTTACCACACCACTCTAACCTACGTACTTCTCTCTCTCTCTCTCTCTCTCTCTCTCTCTCTCTCTCTCTCTCTCTCTCTCTCTCTCTCTCTTATCTTAACATACCATGCCTGTGAACATTAAAGATAAACAATTACACACACACACACACACACACACACACAGTAATGGAGGCGTGTGTTCGCTCTACAATCCACATACAAAAAAAAAGGCGGTAGGCCTAAGAATCCTCGCCAGTCCTGCAAATATGCATGGCCGCTCCTTGTTCAGCCTCCCTCCCGATGCTCACTCACTCTTTTTCCTCCTCTCCTCTCCTCCCCTCCCTCTCTTTCCCTCTTCTGACCCTTCCTTCATTCTTTCCTTCCTTCCTTCCCTTCTTCTTCCTTCCTTCCTTCTCTTCCACCGTGCAGCGTCACTTGTGGACTGTCCTGTTGTTTGGGACTCTATAATACGTACATTTTTTTTCATTTTAAATCATTATACTCAGTTTTTAATGTTGCTGTCGTTATTATGGCTGTTGTAAAAAGACATTATCACAAGCGAAACATTCTCTCCTCTCACTCTCCTCTCATCTTGTCTTTCCTCCTTTTCTCTCTCTCTCTCTCTCTCTCTCTCTCTCTCTCTCTCTCTCTCTCTCTCTCTCTCTCTCTCTCTCTCTCTCTCTCTCTCTCTCTCTCTCGCATAAAAGGCTGCCTCATTTACATTTTGGTTTCATCGCTCAGCCTGAAAATCACCCTCGTCGTTGTTTGCATCGTAATGCCATCAATGCAGGGCAGGACAGTGGCTGGAGGGCACGGCTGGAATGGAAGGAAGGGGACAGAGAGAGAGAGAGAGAGAGAGAGAGAGAGAGAGAGAGAGAGAGAGAGAGAGAGAGAGAGAGAGAGAGAGATGTTACGACTACAGATTTATTTAACTTATCTCAAATATTGATCTCTTTACTGCTACTGAGAAACTGCGTATTGCTGATGGGATAGAAAGAGAACAAAGATCCGCCTGCATTATGTTTGTAGGAAGAGAGAAGAAAACATCGCGTACCTTCAAGCAACTGCGTAGTACACGGAGTCATAATAGGAGTCTTTATGCATTTTTTATATGAATATCATAGTATACACCCAGACATGATGCCTTTTCCTCATCCCGCCTCCGATGGACATGAAAAGGAAAGAAGTTGTATAAAATTTTCTCAGTTTGTTCAGTCTGGAATTGATTATATTTGTAAGTTTATGCAACATGTAGATATCCAAAGTACAAAAAATTATCTGCCTATGTTCGTCTATATATGTTAAATTTTCTTTAATTTTATTTGTTTTCCTCTGATTTCTGTGTGATTCATCTAAATTGAACTTGAAGAGGTTATCTCTTGGAATCCATCTACCATTCCCAAGACAACAATTAGAGTTTGGTGTAATGCATCGTTTAAAGAGAGATCATGTGTGGAATGGCTTCAGTCTTTGTATTGTGACTCATTATGCAACGAGAGGATAGTTTGTTGCTCATCGCTGTTCCCTTTCCAGTACGCTTCGATATGTTTGTACCTTGATGATCAGAGAGAGAGAGAGAGAGATATTGTGTCAGCGTTTGTATATACTTTCTCTTTTTGTTGTGTGAAAGAGCCTTTTATTGCTCGCTATCTACTCTCTTATTACAAAGGTTTTCCATTATTTGCACCCATTATTGTAAGTAGTAGTAGTAGTAGAAGTAGTAGTAGTAGTAGTAGTAGTAGTAGTAGTAGTAGTAGTAGTAGTAGTAGTAGTAGTAGTAGTAGTAGCAGTAGTAGTAGTAGTAGCACCACCACCACCAGCACCAGTAGTAGTATTAGCAGCACCTATTATTATCAAAAGATCACGATTTTTTTTCTTATCCCTCTTCACTGTCCTCGTTTCCCTTCCTCAGTAATCTTTCTTCCTGCCTCTCTCGTACCCAGGTCGTCTTTTTAATTCTACTCCTCTCCTCCTCTCCTCACGCCGCACGTGTAAACCACCAATGCCTTTTATTGCTTCCAAGAAACACGACTTGATCTTAACATCCCCCCTTATCTTCCACAAAACTCATTCATCGCTATAAGTTTTTTCCTTTCTCTTTGCATCATCTTCAGCTTTTTTCTTGTCCTTCATCTCCTCATCACACCAACACGCACTTGTCACTCCTCGCTTCCTCTGAGCCGTGCCCTCTACCTCATCCCTCCGCTGCGGCCACTGGAGTTACAGCGAGAGGGAAAGGGAAATAAGATGGTATTTTGTGAAAGTGGAAAAAAGCGTATACTGGTGACAGCGTGTGAGTGTCTGAGGAGAACGGTTGGCGAGGGAGGAAGAGGAGGAGAAGGAGGAGGAGAAGGAGGAGGAGGAGGGGGAAGAGAAGAGGGAGGGAGAGGAGGTAGACATGCACTTCAGCTTCCATCTCCCTCCTTGCCACCCTCCCTCCCCTCTCTCCTTCCCTCCCTCTCACCCTCCTGCCTCAGTGCGTCCTCAGTAAGAAGGTAAGGTGGGAGGGAGGGAGGGAGGGAAGGAAAAAAAAGGTCGAATTACCATACACAATGCAGAAGGACATTTTTTTAGGCTGTCCTTCCTTTCTGTGACTTTCTCCTATTTGCTATGGGGGGCGTGGAGAGGAGGAGGAGGAGGAGGAGGAGGAGGAGGAGGAGGAAGAAGAAGAGGAGGAAGAGGAGGAGGAAGGGGATAGGAAAACATGATAAGGAGAAAAGGAAAGAAGTGAAATGGCGAAAAAAATATCGGCACTAATAGTTTTCTTGGTAAAATGTCCAAAAAAAAAAAAAAAAATGAGAAAGAGGAGGAAGAAGGAGAAGAGGAGGAGAATAGATTTTTAAAAAGTTGTCCATGAAAGAAAGGTAATTTGGAAAGAGAGAGAGAGAGAGAGAGAGAGAGAGAGAGAGAGAGAGAGAGAGAGAGAGAGAGAGAGAGAGAGAGAGAGAGAGAGAGAGAGAGAGAGGGTGGAAAGAGAAAAATATAGTGGAGAGAGAGAATAGGATGAAAAAATGAAAGAACAGAACACAGAACGAGTAACGGAAAGTGGACACACAGGTAATAGAGAAGAAACATGAGATGGAGAGAGGAACGGGGCCATAGAGAGAAGAAGAGATGAGGAGGAGATGAGATGAGAATAATAAGGAGTGGAATAATGGGTTTAGGCTGCAGTGTTGAGACCAGCCAGTGAGCCAGCCAGTGAGGGGAGAGGAGAGGAGGGGAGGCTTGGGTGTGGGGGTGTTCGTGTGATCTTGGCGTTACATCACCTCGTATTGTTGTGGCTATAGTGAGTGTATTAGTTTTTTCCAGCATGTTCCTGTGAAAGTATTGAGCTCCTTTGCCTCCCTACCGTGGACAGCCCGCTCTCTCCTCATCCCCCACCTCCCCTCCCCCCACCTCCCCTCCCGCCTCATGCTGGTACAAGAAGCCTCCATGTGTGTGTTTAGGGAGGTGGGGTGTAGGTAGGAAGGGGGAAAACGAGACATGGAAGGCATAGGAAAGGAATGGGATGGAATGAAGGGGGAAGGGGAATGTTTTTGTGTATGTTGAT
>CM035205.1:26968143-26978190 GCA_020233015.1 Callinectes sapidus | reverse complement strand
GAGAGAGAGAGAGAGAGAGAGAGACGCCGGCCACCTTACCTTACCTGTTACCTGTCTTCTGAATCTTACATACGCCCTACCTTCCTTCCTTCCTTCCACCACCACCACCAGCGCCACAGCCACCGCCACCACCACCACCACCACCGCCGTGACCTAGCAAGCCGCCCTTCCGGATAACAGGTCGCTTGTCAGTCCTCTCTCCTTGATGACCTGCGCGGCCTCTCTAATTGGCCCATTGAGCAATTGACAGATTTCCCTAATGGCTCTGTGACGTCATTAATGGTGATTGGCTATCCTGTCTAATTGGTCTTTGGCTTCTTTCCCTTTCCTCTCATTTATCGCATTTGTTTGTCCTTCGTTCGTGTTTGCTTTCCTCTTTGTTTCTCGTGTTTTTTTGTGTTTTTACTATTGTGTGTTTTTTTTTTTATTTGTGTTCTGCGTGTCTATCTTTTTTTGTGTGTATATTTGTGTTGATTCGTCTATTGTCTTATTTATCTAGTTACATGTCTATCTATATATTTATCTGCGTCTAGTTATGTATCTATCTTGTTTTTAACCCTTACATGTTTTTTTTCTTTTTCTTTCTTTCTTTCCTATACTTCTTTACTATCCTTATTTTCACTTTTCAATAATTTCCCGAAGGTGAAGCGTTACTTTTTTTATATTTCTTATTCGTTTTACTCTCTTTTACTGATCTTCATTTTTGCTTATTATTTTTAATCAGTTTCACCTTCCAGCGAGTTTATTAGGTCAGGTTTCTTTCCTCAAAGTTTCTCCCCCCCCTAACCATCCTCCCTTTTTTTCTTACTCGACTTCCTCACTCTTCTAAGTCCTCCCCTCTCCTCTCACCTCCCTCCTTCCCTCTCTCCCTCCCTCCCTCCCTCCCTCCCTCCCAGCATCTTTTTTTTTCTTCTTTTCTCTTTTTCTCAAGTTCATTTTTACTCTTCTTCCGATATCTTCCTCCAGCTATCCCTTTCTTTTCCTTTTCTTTTCACTTTCATTCATCCTTTCATTCTTTCCCCTTCATCCACCTTCTTACATGTTTCTTTTCTTTCCTTATCCTTGTTTCTTCTCTTCTCTCGTTCTCCCGTTACTTATCTCTTCATCCTTGCTATTATTTTCCCTTTTCTCTCCCACCTAACACTCCTTTTTCTGTACTTTTTTCCTTTCACCCAACATCCATCCGTACCTCCTCCTGTTTTCCTCTCAATCGGTACCTTTCCCTTCCTCCTTCCTCCTGTTTTCCTCCTACGTACCTTTCCCCGCGTTTCTCTCTCACCCAACCTTCCTCTCCTGCTTCCCTCTTACCCAGCACCTTTCCGTTCCTCCCTCAACACACCTCGTCTTTTAGCGGCCAATGAGCGAGAGCGCTTCGATATTGTGGCCACTTTACCTCCAAGAAGCCAATCTGGACCTGGAATGCTGGCAATGCAGTGTGTCTTGTGTCAGGCCAGCTGGTGCAGACAGGTGGTGAGGTGGCAGGTGGCTCGAACAGGTGGCCAGATGGGAGGAACTAGTTGTGAAAGGGAATGAAGCTGAGGATGCAGGTGCTGGAAAAATTTATAGCCAAGTCAGGATGGACGTGGAATATATAGGACAGTGTTTAGTCGTGTTTCCAGCAGGTGGTGGTGGTGGTGACGAGGGCCTGAGTGCTGTGCTGTGCTGTGCTATGATGTGCTGCGTTTATTTATTTATTTATTTATTTTATTTCATTTTGTTTCATTTTGCTTTTTCTTGTGTGTGTGTGTGTGTGCGACATGTGTCAATCTATTAATCCTTTTTAAAGAAACTAAATATTCCTTCTCTAGACGACTCGTGTGGAGGTAACAAAGATGTCAGTCAGCATATTAGTTGTTATTCCAGGACAAATACACTGCCATGTATAACTAACACTCTAATGGTAGTGAATGAGTGTTTACTGGTAGGAAGAGTAAAAATACATTCTCTTAAGACGAGTGGAAGTAAACATGTACCTGGTGTTGCAAATGGACAAACACTGCTACACATAAGTAACCCCTCTGTGGTCGTGGATGGTGCATGAGAGGTAGTCAACAGTAAATATACGTTCAGTGCTGCAGTGAACGAATGTATCACAGTAATTGGAACGGGAGTGAGGTATACTCTCATATATAACTCGCTAATGGCAGTAGCGAGTGTACGTACCTGTGTTTTCCAGGGAGGTAAATACACACTGATCCGTAGCTAACAGACGTAATGAACGTGTGCATTAGTCAGTACTCCACGGATATATACACTCTCTTTTTGTAAACAAGTAGAGGATGTTTATTATAGTTCAGTGTTTATTGACCTTCTACCAACAAAAGAGTAGGCAGTACCATAACTCAATATCACCGGTCTTCAGTATGCCTAAACTTGACCTACTTTTACTTTACCTAATTTAACTTAACTTAAACTAGTGTAATCTAACGTAATTGAAGTTAAACTAGTGTAATCAAACGCAACTGAAGTAATATCACCAAACTTAATCTACCCTATTGTACTATAACTTAATGCAACCTAACCTAACTTAACGAATGTAAATAAAAAAAAAAACACTAATTTATTCCTCCAGCTCATCACTATAAGTCGGCTAACTCAAGACCACAGCGCTCATTCCATCCTCTTAACCTAACCTAACCTAACACACGATCCTTCCACCTCATCCTTTAATCCCTTACATATACTTTCCTTCCTGTTTTTTTTCCTTGCTTTGCCCACGAACTTGGGATGATTGAGGAAACGTTAGAAATTAGGGAAACACACACACACACACACACACACACACACACACACACACACACACACACACACACACACACACACACACACACCGCTGATACTTGGCCTCACAATGTTGAGTGCTGTGTACGCTTAATGCAAGTTCCGTGCACTGATGGCCAAGTTGGAGGTAGCGTGTGTGTGGGGAGAGGGGAAGGAGGGGGAGGAGTAAAGGAAAACTCACAATTTATATATTTTCCACAGCCATACTTATTCATGATCATCACTAAACGTTCATCTCGCTCGTCACTACTATGTATATTACTTTAACGAAACAGTATTTCTTTATTTGATTAGATTATGTTGACATACTCGTGGAGGCAAACTTGGCACGAAAAGAGGGACAACACCAGTGTTTACTTGTGGACTGTGTCAACTGTGAGGGGAGCAAAAGGAAGAGAGAATGGGGAAGGAGAAAGCTTCCAGAGAATAGGGCAAAGGTAGCAGCAGATGGGGGAGAAAGAGGCATTGCATCACGAGGGACGAGGATAAGTTAGAATAAAGAATACTATAAAAAGTGGAAGGAAATAGAGGATGTTGGTAGGAGGGTGGATCGAAAACAGCAGCAGAAAGAAAAGGCATTCTGTTGGGAAAGAGAAAGATAAGTCAGTATAAAGAGAAGGAGGGATAAAAATGGGAAATGAGGATATTAATACTGGAAGGGAGGTGGAAAGTAGCAGGAGGAGGAAGAAGGATACATTTCGGTTTAAAAAGAAATAGGAAGGAATAGAAGAGAGAAAATGGAGAATGATAATAGGAAGAGCAGGAGGATTGTAATAGGAGTGAGATAAGTTATAACCGAAAAAGGTGAGGTAGGAAAAGAAAGAGGAGCTATAATATCGACGATAGAAGAATTTTAGAAAAGAAATTAGAAAACGAATGAGAAAGTGAAGTAAAGAGTTGAACATAATGTTAAGTTGAAATTATATACTTAAGTACAGTGATAAATAGGTTAAGTGATAGAAAAATAAACGTGTCAATATATTTATAAACAAATGAGACAAACAGACAGACAGACACCCCCCTCCCCCAAAGCAGTCTCTCCTCTGCCACTCTTCATCGGTAATGGCGCAATAAAACATCCACCTGCATAAAATATTCGGCCGTGAATTTAAGCAGCCTTTGACTCACGCGCGGAATTAACTGGACCCTCCTTTGGGACTTTTAAGTTTTGTATTAGTAAATATTATCTCTTCATTTTCAAGTCCCGGCGGCAAGTATTCATGTATTTTTGTTTTACAATCTGTGTTACTGAGAATCCTCTAGTGGATGTGGAATTTAGACATTATTAAAATGTATTCGTGCAATAGTTGAGTAGCACATTATTTTAGCTTCGTTTTGCGTTCAGTGTCATAATTTTTAATCCCTTACAAAAAAAAAAAGGAGCGTTCATGTTTTTCAATGTGTTGCATTGCAAACTTTCGTAAAATATAGACGTTTTAAAGCATACATTCTGAAAATTCTTGAGTAACGCATCGCTTTTCCTTTCTTTACCATCAATGTTTTAGCTTCATCATCACCAAAAGCCATTGTCTTCGTCCCTCAGTCTCGGCATTACAAAGAATATATGATTTTTACTTTTTAATGTGTTATGTTGCAAATCATATAGATCTACTAAGATAATGCGTAAGTACCACCAGTCTTTGATCTTCCATTATTATCTAAACTTTAACAGTACAAAAAAAGCCACAGTATTTGAGCGCGAATTACGGGAACACACAGTATATATTATTTTTGCTTTGCAATCTGTTCTTTGCTGTGAATATTCTGGTAATACATATTCTATCCAACACGCTAATCCGAGACTTAACCATTACTCTCAATCATTCATACCTTTCTCTGGTGAACTCTGGAACTCCCTACCTGTTTCTGTATTTCCAATTTCCTATGACTTGACTTTATTTAAGAGGGAGGTTTCAAGACACGTGTCACTATCATGTGGCTAATTCTTTCGGACTTCTAAAGGAACTGACAAATTAGAGGGCCTTTTATCGTTTTATGTTGCCTGTGACCAATTTCTCCCTCTTACATAAAAAGGTAACTCATCATTTTCCATTAGGGTGCGATTACTGTCTTTATGATCACAGTATCAAAAGGCACAGAACTTGATCCTCGGGTGCTGGAACACGCACGCGTCTAGGGCGGCGTGGCGGCAAGGCGCCTCAACAACTCACCTGGCAAGTTAGCGGCCCCGACAGCAGAATTTGGAGGAACTTTTGGGCGCCCCTCGGGAGTGCTGGCCCATTTCTCTTCCGCAGAGTCCTCACATTTATATTCTGAAACGGACGCTGACGGAGATGACCTTGCAGAAAATGAATCCTCCCCTCCCCCCTCTACGGCGGTAAGATGTGGGGAGGGAGGGAGGGAGGGAGGACCTTCATTTGTTGGTCAAGTGTGAGACGTGTTCCTTTTGAGTTGCGTGAGATGACCAAGGAGAAGCGTAACCTAGCCAAACCCTTCATCATCATCACTTCACCACCACCACCACTACCACCACTGCCACTGCCACCCTCAACCCCCGCCCGCCTCCTCTTCTCATTCCTTCACAGTGCAGAAGATTTACTCGCTTATAAACTGCCTCAACTACCGCAGCGAATGGCACTTCTTTCATTCGGAGGACGCGTGTGGGGATGAAGGTCTTTGTGCGGCCGTGACGGATTGATAACTCCTGCAGCGGGCCAACTTGTTGAAAAGACAGGAAGTGATGTTTTGTACCGCTTTGTCACTATTTTTGAGGATGTGTTTGGGCATTGCTCGGCTTAAAACTTGTGTGTGTGTGTGTGTGTATGTGTGTGTGTGTGTGTGTGTGTGTGTGTGTGTGTGTGGAAAGTCTGTTTAACTGCAGGAAGTCAGACTAAGACGTAGAAAACGGAATGTGGCGTGTATGTAAATGTGTGTGTGTGTGTGTGTGTGTGTGTGTGTGTGTGTGTGTGTGTGTGTGTGTGTGTGTGTGTGTGTGTGTGTGCCTGCGCACGTCCATGCGTGTGAGCGTGTGTAAGCAAAAAAACATGCGTGCGCCGGTCGTTCCCCCAAAACATTTTTCTCCCGTGGGTTTTGTTTAAACTTTTTTTTTATTCCTGTTTATGAAAATTTTGATGCACTTAATTAAATACTTAATACAGACATGACACGGATATCATGAATACAACTCCGCACCGTTCCCCTCCCATCCCTTGCCTTCCCAACTCTCCTGAGCCCCACCCCACCTCTCCCCACCCATCTATTCCCCCCTCCTCCCCATTCCTATCTTAGTCCCACCAACTCCCTACCCCCCATCTCGTCAGCTCCCACAATGCAACACCTCCAGCCGCGTTTCTCATCAAGCAGTCACCTCGGCTCATTTATGAAAAGGTTATGCAGTTGTTTTACGGTCTGAAGCTCGTGATGGTTGCCTAATTAAGCAAATATACCTCTCCCTCCCGCCTCACTCCCCGCCACATTATCACGGCGTCTCCATTTCATTGTCTTAATTAGAGTAATCATCGTGGATGCTTTCTTGTGGCATTTACTTATTGTTTAAATTTGGTCTCCGTATATATAATGTTTTTTTTTTTGTGTGTGTACATTAGGTAAGGTTATAATAAGTTAGGTTAGGTTAGGTTAGGTTAAGTTAGGTTAGTTAGGTTAGGTTAGGTTTACATCGTGTGCATATATCTCTTCACATGGTTATAGGTGTAATATTAGTTTATGTATGTAGTTTAGACTCACTCTCTCTCTCTCTCTCTCTCTCTCTCTCTCTCTCTCTCTCTCTCTCTCTCTCTCTCTCTCTCTCTTCGCTCATTTTTTCTTATTTAAACCAACAAATGAAAATTCTTTGAAGGAAAACACATTTCCTTATTTCATTAAAGCTATGATTAGCTCATAAAACTTGCAAGTTGAATGATCATGAATATTCAGTGACTTGACTCTGAGGTGAGCAGTGACTGACGCAGTGATTCAGTGTGTCTTGCATATTGGATGAATGAATCTGCTAAGTAATTAAGATCCGTAATGGCAAAGCTGTGGAAAGGCTGTCGTCGAGGGTGTGACATTTGGCGGTATTGGAAGGGGTGTCGGCGTCTGGTGTGGTTGGTGGTAGCAATATTAGTCGTGGCCAAAGACAAGACTTCTCTCTCTCTGGTGTGGAACTGTTGTGGTAAGATCTTTTCCTGTCTGTCATAGGAGCTCATTCTGTCTAACGCCACCACTTCTTACATCATACCTGCGGTGATTTGTTTTCATTCTGGCTTTATATTCTCTTGTTAATATTTTGTACACAGTTTTGATTTTTTCGTATTGAAGTCTACAGTGTATGTTTTCCCACAGACCAAGGAAATAGAGTTTGTCGCTCAAATCACTAAACAGTTTCTTTCGTGTCTTTTTTGTCACTACTTAACTCTTGCAACAGTCGTGTTGAATACTTTGTCTCTCATAATTTCGTGAGAAGTAAATGAGGAACAGAATCCTTAACTACGCTTTGCTTTCATTTCCATAGATATTTGTACTATTCTATTCTTTGTGCCTGTGACTCATGGCAGTAAGGAGTAAATTTGTTGCTACTTACTTTACCGGAAATGTCTTGTTTTTTGTTAGTCTATTTTAATTTTATTTATCTTTTTTTTCTAGAGCCTTTATTTGAGTGGCATGAAAACAGAAGTATTAGCATTTGTCATTATGCTTCTACATTCACGGCATTTTTATCTCACGCTCATTTCTTCTTTCGTTCGTTGTTTTACATGGTGATTCATAAGATTAGCTATTTATCCGTTTTCTCCCCATTTGATTTTAGTTTTTTTCTCATGATATCTTTAAAAAAAACGTCTCATTAATTTGGCGCACAACGTTTTCTACATATGTGTGTGGAAGCATCGAAAACTGTTAATTAAACCATATCAATCATACGAGTAAGTTTGGAATGCTCACACCTTGCTTTAATACCTTCCTTCTGAGCGCCGGTAGTAACCCATTCCCTATAGAGTAAGAACCACTGTTTGACCTTCAATCCTATAGAGTTTAGAGTCTTCATCATGTTAAATCTGTGTTCACTCGCTGTGCAGGTCACTCTTAGTACTGCTTTGTGTTGTTTTTCAATTACATTCCTCTCAAAATACAAGTCATTTATGTTTTCTTAATGTTATTTCTTCTTTCAGCCGCTAGTTCGTCTTATCAATTCTTCTCCTCTAACTGATTGTCCTCAGCTTGAAATTTCTTATCGCTGTAATGTTGTATCCCTCGTTGTCTTCTACCCGTCAGGGATTGAAACCTCAGCGAGGGTTATTTTTAGTTTTGTTGCCCTTGTAAGGTACCCCTCTTAAATAAAAAGTAGTAGTAGTAGTAGTAGTAGTAGTAGTAGTAGTAGTAGTAGTAGTAGTAGTAGTAGTAGTAGTAGTAGTAGTAGTAGTAATGGAACCACTCTTTGTACTACTGTTGTCGCTCATGTTGTACCTTCTGTTGATGCTACTGATGCTGCTATTGTTCCTGTCATTAATGCTGCATATGTTTGTTGGTTGTTGTTTTTTTCACAGTAAACAGTTCAATTACTTTGGCTTTAAAGATTTACGCTTTGTTTGCCAGAAATGGTAGTACTGTGTGTGTGTGTGTGTGTGTGTGTGTGTGTGTGTGTGTGTGTGTGTGTGTGTGTGTGTGTGTGTGTGACTTCACTTGTCTGATTACGTGTAGTTATTAACATGATGTACTGTGTGTCGGTGATGTTGATTCCGTTCTTGTCACTCTGGTTGTCATTGTGAACGCAGGAGCAACTCAGTATAAACGAAAAATGTTGATATTTTTTGTTCTTGTTCTTGTTGATTTCTTTTAAGCAGTGGAAGTAAGAGCAGCAATAATAGGGGAGATCGTAGTAGCAGCGGGAATAGCATAGGTAATAGTGATAATAGTGGTAAAAGTAGATGTTAATGTTGATGTTGTTGTTGCTGGTGCTGTTGTTGTGGTTGTTCTTGATGGTGGTGGTGGTGGTAGTGATGGGTTGATGTTGATATTAACTCCCCAGGTCATGGTCTTGTTGGGGATAGGTAGAGAGACGGTGGATTGAACCCAGTGACTTTTATGCCAGTCTTAGTGGTGGTGGTGGTGATGGTGTTGTTGTTGGTGGTGCGATATATACGTACATGTATATCTGATAATCGACGCTTCCTGTGCCCTTACCGACCCTTCATATCTCAGTGACATTTAAGAACATTTGCAATCTCTCTCTCTCTCTCTCTCTCTCTCTCTCTCTCTCTCTCTCTCTCTCTCTCTCTCTCTCTCTCTCTCTCTCTCTCTCTCTCACTAAATAAAAACTACAAACTATATTTCCAATCACCTTTTTTCTATGATTACAAACATTTCAAACATAACTCGTGCATTGTGACTCATTGTGTATTGCAGGTTTAATCAGTGCCACCTTCACACCTGTCCTTCTCACCTGCTTGAACACCTTCCCTGCATTCCCTCGTTAATCAATGACAATAACAACATTCACCTGTCCTACCTGTCTCACCACACACTGTCCGTCTCCCTCTGTTAATGACACCACCTGTTCTTACCTGTCAATTCCACCTGTCACCTTCACCTGTCCGTGTTGATTACTGAATACCTGTTGTCACCTTTGCGTTACTAAATGTTATTTTATTCTTTTTCCTAACTCCCTGTATCGTCATCCAATAGTTAGTCAGAAAAATAAGGAAATAAGCGAGTTACAACTGTCGAAACACACCACCTGTCTATTGGTTACTGTATACCTGTTCTCACCTTTGCCTTACTAAATATTATGTTAGTTTTCTTCCCTCGCTCTCTCTCTATCAAATTAAATAAGTAAATAAGTGAGTCACACCTGTCTTAACACATCACCTGTCCCCGTTGATTGCTGAATACCTGTTCTCACCTTTGCCTTACTAAATGTTATGTTAGTTTTCTTCTCTTGCTCTCTCTATCAAATGGAATAAGTGAATAAGTGAGTTTCACCTGTCTTAACACACCACCTGTCTGTTAATTACTACCTGTGTGTTACTAAGTGTTATGTTAGTTTTTCTCTCTCCCTTTCTCTATCAGTAGAATAAGTAAATAAATGAATTACACCTGTCTTAACACACCACCCGTCTGTTAATTACTACCTGTTCTCACCTGCGTATTACTTTTCTTTCCCAACGCAGGGCCGAGTGTGCGCGTGCTAGGGAGGATGACCCTGAGGACCCAAATTCACCCAGGGGACTGACGCACTTCGGCAGGGTAAGTGTGTGTGGTGATGAGTGTCTTTTTTGTTTTTTTTAGTGTAAGAGAGGGAAGCTGGCCAAG
>CM035205.1:26932940-26939545 GCA_020233015.1 Callinectes sapidus | reverse complement strand
TGTGTGTGTGTGTGTGTGTGTGTGTGTGTGTGTGTGTGTGTGTGTGTGTGTGTGTGTGTGTGTGTGTGTGTGTGTGTGTGTGTGTGTGTGTATCCTGCATTTTTCCCTTTATTTTCCCTTATCCTGCTATCCCTTTCATTTTTTCCTTTTACTTTTCTTCCATCACCCTTTATTTTCTTTCACCCAGCCTCTTTTTCCTAACCTTTTCTTCCGTCACCCTTATTTCCACCCCTTTCCTCGTTGTCCTCCCCTTCCGTTTCCTCTTCCTCTTCCTCTTTCCCGATCTAATATTCGGTTTGATTAAGAATGATTTGTCCCTCGCCCGAAGCAGCACACCATTACTGTTCAAATTTACGAGAGAGTCTGGGGTGAAAAGATGCCAGTGGGCCGCTGCTCCCTGGCACTGTATATCATCTGGTGAGGAAGTGTATTGTGGCACCTGATGGATTGCACCTGGCACTCACCCTCTCGCTCTCTCCATCAGGTGTGTGAGAGAGGGAAGTAGAGGAAGAGGAGGAAAAGTGTGTGCGTGCGTGCGTGGTGGATATCTACTTGTGAATGACCTTGAAATGTCTCGCCATCCTCCGGCCACCCTTCTCCCCCTCTCCCTCTCCCCCTCGCTCCCTTCCTCCCCCCCGCCCTTCCTCCCCTCCTCCCCCCCCCGCCCTCCCTCCCCTCCCTACTGCTGTTGCCAACTTGTCTTACTAATCTTGTGTCTACAATTATTATGACATCGTTTTCAGGAGAACTTTTAATCCACTTCTCGTTACCTTTCTGTTTGACTGTGCTGGAATTGTGCAAATTGTAAACTGCACGAAAATATTACCAAGAAAACACAAGGCGACATGAAAAACTGTTGACATGACTGCACACACACACACACACACACACACACACACACACACACACAGTAATTACACATATGTAAATCCACGTATTGACCAGCGGGACACACAGGCGTCATTATGCAGAGTAATTTAAATCAGCCGCTGGGAAATTAAGGCGGACTGCGATGGTGAAAGTTATGTAACGTAAGGGAGGGAAAGATGGAAGGATGGAGGGAAGGGAAGGGCAAGGCAGGGGAGGGGAGGGGAAGGGAGGGGTGAACGATTGATCCCCGCTCTGACTTGTGGGTGTGCGTGCGTGTCTCATTAAGAGCTGCCAAGTATATGGGTGGTGTGGACTGTTGTGTTATTCAATGTGGTGTTGCGTGGTGTTGGTTTGTAACTCTATCGGTTCTTGACTCAGTTATGATGTCTTACTTATGTTCTTCTTAACCCTTTCAGTGCAGTGACACATTTTTACCAAAGTTTTGAGTATGATTAGATGATTTTATTGGCATTAGAAGGGTCTATGGAGAACAGAAGATTGATGGCCAGAATCTGTACTATTGTAATCTCCACATGTGTTTCTGAAGCTGTATAAAATCGACGAATAATAAACGGAATAAATATGAAAATGTTAAGGGTTTAAGGGAGCTTCTAATACCTGGATCTCACATTTTCACGAATTATAACGAATTTCTGTCAGTCTCCAATCTCAGAAGAAAAAAGTTATCAGTAGATTTCAATGTGCAGAATAATTGCCAGATTCTCGAAGCAGGTGTTCCTAAGTTATGGAAGGCTACAGTGGTGGTGGTGGAGTGCAGAATGTTACATAGTTTCTCCAATCTCCATCTGTCCCCGTGGCAACTCAAGGGAGAGAGAAAGTTTTGAGGTGATTTCAATGTGGGCCACGATCACTACATATATACAGTCTCAGGGAGCTTCTCTAAGTGGTTCACGTTTACTTTACTCTACTGAGGGATCTTACCATTGATTTGTTGACTTGTTTTATTATTATTATTGTTGTTGTTGTTGTTTGATATTATTATTATTATTTATCATGATCAAAGTAAGATGGATGTGGTTTGAAGGTATTTATCATGCTTTCTACTTTCTACTACTACTACTACTACTACTACTACTACTACTACTACTACTACTACTACTACTACCACTACCACTTCTGCTGCTGCCACTATTATAACACAACACAATTTCTTCTTCCCTACCATGCTACATTTCTCTCCTCCTCTTCCTCTTCCTCCTCTTTAACTATCCTCTTTAATTTCCACATTGCCTCATATTCCATTGTATCATAGTCTCCCCTTCCTCTCTCTCTCTCTCTCTCTCTCTCTCTCTCTCTCTCTCTCTCTCTCTCTCTCTCTCTCTCTCTCTCTCTCTCTCTCTCTCTCTCTCTCTCCCGCAAAATATTTAGCAACAAAAAAAAAAAAAATCTATCACCCACAAAAGAAAAATATACATAAAAGAGGAATAGTTAAGTACCGGTGGTAGATAGAATAAAATGCAGGAATGATAGGAGAAATAAAAAAATACGAAAGAAAACTTGACAGCAAAGCATCACATTGGTTGTCAAAATTATAAATGACAGTGAGAATAATATGACGGGTAACGTGACTCCTCAGGTGAAGGGGGTGAACTTGTTACTCAATAATAATAATGATCCACTCACCTCAGTATTAAACCCTTCAATACTGGAACGCATTTTCACCACGAATTTGGAGTAAGATGAGACGATTTTATTACGTCTACGGAGTGTTTCCGTACATTTTTTTCTATCACATTTGCTCCTTCTTCTTCTTCCTTGTTATGATCATGATGATCATCATCATTATCACCATCACCATCATTATTATCATTATTATCATCGCTTCCTCCCCCAAACAATACGTCTCTTTAATACTAATATCAAAACACATAATTAGCGTCACCATGTTAAGGTACGAGGTTACCAGACATCTTTATAATAGCATCTACAGTTAAGAATAGACTTGAAAGAACATTATTCTGAGATTAAGATCAGCAGTAATATAAATAACATGGTTCTTATGTACAAATTCATCTGTCTGGTTTGGTACACGTTGCCATGGAGTTTCTTTACCGCCACCTTATCTAGCCTGGTCTATACATAGACCCCAAGCCTTTCCTGTGGCTTCCTTTTATTCAAGGCACACGACTCCAACTGATGACGCTGCTTTCACTTTACGAGTATTGAGCGCAAGTCATGGAACTTTCCTTTAATTTTCTGCATACGTGTCAGATTTTCTTCATTCGCTCTTTTCCTTGGTGAGCACAGCCTACGGTGTGGCGTGCGTTGTTTGTAGCGGTGGTGGTGAGTGATTACTGGAACAGACGCAGTCCAATTACTCTGCGAGGCTTTACAGGTGTCAGAATGAGTCAGTGAGGTGTTACTGGTGCTGTCTCGCCTTGTGAATGTTGATATTAGGGAAATTGCAGTAGACAAACAAACCTTGGGGTTAGACTGGCTAGTTAGTGGGCGGTGGCGAGCTGGTCTGAAGTGAGGCGAAGCGTGCATGCGGAAGGGGAGTGAGGGTGATGAATTGTCTTATTTTTACCCGTAGTTGTGAAATGTATCAAAGAAAATAGCATTTTTTTATTGTGTTCTTCAGTTCCTTATCAAAATCATAACAAAGACAGTGGGGGGGTGGGGGGATTCATAAGTACGTTTCAGAGAGGGATTGCCACATTCCTAAAAGCTTCTTTGCAGATTCTGTTATTTTTTTATGTTCTTACCTCGCTTGTGTCACTGTTGAGATGTGAAGGAGATAAGGAAGTGATGTCTGAGATCAGCCTCGGTTCACTGGTGACCTCGGATCGTCGTGACCAAAGACTAAGAGAGATTAGATAAGAAAGAACTCCAATGAAGCTGATAACTAGTTCCATTGACTTTGACCATTAGAAAATAAATTAATATATAGATAAAATAAAAAGGAGTAGTAAAAGCTCAAAGAATTCTATTGAATGTACACATAACGAGTGTTGAGCATTATTGTCGCATTTTCTTTATAGGCATATGTAATTTATTTCATTTTTCTTTATTCCCATGGACTATATTGCAAGATCACGTTTCATTGTTCGTATCGTGTGGAACCTAAAACCTACAAAATTTTATGTGAAAAGCAATTTCGATTATCTTACTGTTATTATTATTATTATTCCTATTATTATTATTATTATTATTATTATTATTATTATTATTATTATTATTATTATTATTATTATTATTATTATCATTATTATTATTATCATTGTTGTTGTTGTTGTTGTTGTTATTGTCGTTGCTATTATTGTTGTTGTTGCTGCTGTTGTTATTGTTGTTCCTGTTACCTCTCAGGGAAAAGATGTAGTACATGTAAGAAAAGATTAAACCGTGTAACAAGGCAGGAGAGAAATGATAGTAATCCTACCTTCCCCGCACCCCCTCCCCCCCCCTCTGTGTGTGTGTGTGTGTGTGTGTGTGTGTGGCCAAGGCCAATATTTCTGTGCTCGTTTCGGTGTGTACAGAATGTGCGCGCGCACGCTTTTGCTTTTTTGCCGCATGATGCCAAAAATGGTTTTCGTCAGGAGAAGGAAGGTGGTAAACAAGTGAGTTTTTTCTTCTTCTTCCTCTTCTTTCTTCTTCTTCCTCCTTTTCCTTCTCCATCTCTTCTTCCTCCTCTTCTTCCTCTTTCTACTCCTGTCGTTGCTGTTGTTATTGTTTTATATCTTTTCTTCTTCTTCTTCTTCTTCTTCTTCTTCTTCTTCTTCTTCTTCTTCTTCTTCTTCTTCTCTTTCTTCTCCTACTCCTGTTGTTGCTGTTATTATTGCTTAACTTGTTGTTGTTGTTGTTGTTGTTGTTGTTGTTGTTGTTGTTGTTGTTGTTGTTGTGGTAGTAGTAGTAGTAGTAGTAGTAGTAGTAGTAGTAGTAGTAGTAGTAGTAGTAGTTGTTGTTGTTGTTGTTGTTGTTGTTGTTCTTGTTGTTGTTCTTGTTCTTGTTCTTCTTCTTTGTATTATTATCATCATTATTATCGTATAATAATGTACTACACACACACACACACACACACACACACACACACACACACACACACACACACACATAGGCACACGAGAAATGTCTTTCATCATTGCTTATAAAAGATATAGATTACAGATCAGAAGGAGAATGAGGGGGAGGGGGTTGGGTAGGGGAAAAGAGAGAGAGAGAGAGTGAGATATACCGACAGAAAGACAGACAGACAGACAGGCAGGCAGGCCATTGACCACTGGGACACGGCTAGAAAGAGAAATAAGGGAGACAGGAAAAGGTGCAGAAAGAGAACAGAAAGAGAGAAAAAGAAAGAAAGAAAAAGGTTAACACGAAAGGGGACAAAAGAAGTAGGTAGTAGTCAGTTGGGCGGACACAGGGTAAGCAAGGTTGGCATGGCAGGGGAGAAGGGTCGGAGTCAGGGATACTGTGACAGGGGCATTCTTGGCTGGCAGTTGCTTGGGGGTGACGGGCGGAAGTAAGACGTGCCTGGCATGCAGAGGGTGCTGGTGGTATCAGTGTGTCAGGGTGGCGTGGGTGAGGGAGGTAGTGAGTGAGTGAGGGAGGGAGATGAGGACGACTAGGAGGAGGAGGAGGAGGAGGAGGAAGGGTTGGTGAGATGAGAGGGTGATAGTGACACAGGCGACCAGATAGATGGAGAGGCAGATAGAGGCGGAGATAACACAGGGACGCTAAAAGATTCTCTCTCTCTCTCTCTCTCTCTCTCTCTCTCTCTCTCTCTCTCTCTCTCTCTCTCTCTCTCTCTCTCTCTCTCTCTCTTGGTGGGGGAAGGGTTCGGGCAGCCTGACGTGAGTGAGTAATCGCCAGGGGAGAGTCGTCACGCCATGTAAACAGTCCCGCCGCTCCGTGCTATACCTCCTGGCTCTTGGCGGGCGCTCCCTCTTCCTACCCACCGCCACGAATCACAAGGAGAGGGCACTTGTAATGATGATAGGGGTTGCAAAGTAGGGTTGTATTATTTTTAATCGTCATTGTTGAATTACGTGAGTGTGGTAAAAAGATATATATAAAAAAAAGAAGGAATTGAATGGTATTATGTGTTTTTATGATATTTGTTATGCCACTGATATGTAAAAGATGAAAACCAATGAATGATAGGACAAGTGTTTTATCATTTTGACATGTTTCCATCTCTACATCAAACGAATGTAATAATAACTAGAAGAATGTTGGCAGTATAGTGTGCTGAGTCAAAATTCCGAACACATAGATTAAAATATCCAGTTATGTAATGTAATGCAGGCAAAATGTAATGAGAGGGGAATAATGTGATTATAATGATGGAATGGTAACAAGAGAGGGTGACAGTGACAGTGGTGATGATGATGGTGGTGGTAAAGATGAGGAGAATGACAGTGATGATAGATTAGCAGTAAGGTGATGTACATGCAAATAAATACATTTCTTCCTCGGTTTTCTTGCTAGTGCGGTTTTCGTATTTCCTTTTACTGCTTTTGGGGGGTACATTTAGTTTATTTTATTGCCCTGGGTTGATCTCGTAATACATGGAAGTAGTATAAAAGTTTTAATGCATAAAATGGTCCTTTGTATCGAATTATATTCTTGTGACAAAAGTAACAATGAATAAGACATTAGTGATATTACTTAAAAAGAGACCAAAATGAGAGGAAAAACGTTACATATTTTTTTTCTATAATGAGTATACAACATCATCAACAGCAATAACTACTATTACTACTACTACTACTACTACT
>CM035205.1:26922940-26930440 GCA_020233015.1 Callinectes sapidus | reverse complement strand
ATTTTGGGCAGTTTACACAATCTAACGTCAAGTGTTAAAGTACACAGTAGAAACGCTCACTAAGGCAGCGTGTCCAGGGAAAACCAACATTGGGGCGAGAAAAAAAATTGTACAGAGAAAGGAAGGAATGAGTGAGCGTGTCGTCGCCTTGAAGAGCGTGTGTCCGCCCACTCCTTACACCCGTTCCTGCTGCAAAAGTCACTCACTGTCCCACTCACTTATCGTCAAGAGGTAGTAGAATTGCACTCACGGAAAATGTAAATAGAATACAGTGTTTTTGAAGATTGTTTTAATTTCTCATTGTTTCTTGTCCTAACTGCACATTAATTTATGTGTATTGTATTGTATTTCTTTGTTAAGTGTTATTTAAGTGTTTTTAATGTAATAACTGTGATTACTATCTATGATTTCATGTTATTGTTTTTTAATGAGCCGTTTATGCGTCAGGAAGAAATTGGGCCATTACTGTAAATTATGAATTATCATTAATATCAACACTGATTATCATATTCATAAAACTTTTAATAATGGTAATGTAGACAACGAAAATACCACCAGACCACTACCACCACCACCACCACCACCACCACTACCATCAATAATACATTTTGACCGTACACATTTTTTTCTGTTATATAGGAACTACTATCCTATCCGTGACGTCATTAATATCCTGTCAATTCAAAATCACCAGAAGTTTTGGTGACTAAGAACTCATATAGGTAACATTTCAAGACTAACAAATCTTGCATGTCACTAACCTCACTGAAGGGCCGCCAGACGTCATGGTTTCCCCCTCCTTCCCTCAGGCGACAGGTATGCAAGGCCTCTCGTGTGGAACAGACAATGCACACCTGCAACCTAAACGGAATGCAATACGTGTACGCTAGGTATGCCAAGGTTAAGTTGCTTCAGTGTGGCTCTCTGGTGTACTGGCGCCGTGCCCTCTCGTCCAGGCGTTGTGGGCGATGCTGCTGGACTCGCGTGGTGTCTTGGGTGGTATTCGTAAAATGTATAAATTTTCTTGTTCTCTCATGGAGAATAATTTCAAAGATAACACAAATGATTAGTCAGTTTTTCAGGAGTGCTCTTTCCCTATTGGTGATGTAGAGTCCTTGTCAAAACTATCATTGGAATCACTAAAACTAACCTTGAGAAATTAGATAAATAAATTTTACTAAAATTGGAAACGAAATAACACTTGGAAAGTTTTAGAATACTAATTTTTGAAAGATGATTATTAACTCATCACCATGTTAATTTTATTTCCCTCCTTGCCTTCCCTACTTTCATTACCTTCCACTTCCATCCACTCTCCAACATAAACCTCTCCCCACATACAGCAATCATACTTCTCCTGCTTTAAATTTGGCATAAGAAGGATTCTGGCCAACAGCAATAAAACTGGTGAAAAAAAAGATAAATAAATAAGAGAAAAGAAAATAAGAAACCTTCTGAAGATGACACACCATAAACAGAATAATTTGAAGGCAAGGCCAAAAATTACCTGGAGAATTCCCTTCTTAGATTAGAGAGGGTGCACTTTATCAAAGGCATCCTCGCGAGGGTCATGAGGTCCGCTGCAGTTTGTTTTTTGTTGACCTTCACTTGTGTCCCCATATGTACCCACCACATATTTGTCTTCTGGGTTTATAGGTCTTTACCCTTGTTTGTCCTCATCTGCAGACCCACTCATGCTCTCATCTTCACCTTCACCTTCATTCTCATTCACACCATTTGTCTGATATGTACTCTTGCACTTGTATTTCTTTGTATCTCTTTCGCGTGC
The DNA here is from genome assembly GCA_020233015.1 of Callinectes sapidus. NCBI lineage: Eukaryota > Metazoa > Arthropoda > Malacostraca > Decapoda > Portunidae > Callinectes > Callinectes sapidus. Next base: position 26,928,651 of record CM035205.1, on the reverse strand, counting down.
CCTTTTCTCTTTTCTGTTTGTTTATTTTTTTATAAGGAGCATCTTGCATCATGGAATTTTTGTTACTCCTGCGTGTTTCATTCCAGTAATGGGTGTGTAATGTTGCAAATAGACAAAAATACATTAAGAAGCTCTTTCCTTGTATTATTTATTTTTTTCAGACTCTAATACCATCAGTTGCTTTCGTAATGCCTTGAATATTAAAGTGTTAAAGTAATTCCTAAAAGGAGGCGCGTTTTATGCAAACCACCCTGTAAGAATGTGGGTTAAGGCATTTTACGACGTAAGCACATCTTCCGCGGTGCCAAACAACAGGTCTTCTCAGCCATAAACAAACGCAAATGTGTCTCCCGGCCTGGCGACTCAACGCCCTGCAAGTTTCTCGTCCTGAATGTAAACCAACAACGATGCCCATTGAGGGTTTTGTTAGGCAGTCATAAAAGAAGGAAAAAAAATATAGTATATCTCTAATGAATGCAGAAAAGATTGCTTAAGGGAAAGTTGGGTAAATATATCTTGAGTCGATAAGAGTATGTAGTTTACTGAATAAATGAACCAGTCACGGCGCCCATAAGATATTTTGTTTGGCGGTTATAAAAGAAAAAGAAAAAAAATTCTCTCTTTCAATGCAAAAGAACTTACACACGGAGAGTTAGATAAATATATTAGATGCTTATTAGTAATATGTACGTAGGAAAATAAGTATTTGAATACCTGAGTAAATCATGGTTTTATTTACCAGTCATAAAAATAAAAAGAAACAAAATGTTAATTCAAAAGAATGCATACACGTACAACGTCAGAATACAAATCAACCATGTTTAATTAAACAGAACATACATGATGGAGGAATCATTTTTTTAAATGAAATGCATCATTGTTAAACATTAAACCTACATAATTCTGAGGAGTGTGAAACCTGAATTCGCAGAAATATACTTTTATCTTTAAAAATAAAAAAGAACATATAATTGGGATGAAATATGTAAGTAATTGAATAAACAAATAACTGCACAAAAATCCACATCAGCCAGAATTGACGTGAAGTGTTTGCCGTTTACTCTCTTCATACTCGTCACTCAACACTATAATGACACTTCTTCGGTTAAAAGTCTCCCTCACGAACAGCTTCGTGTCGCTTAGGTACAGTATAATAAAAGATTACGCTATTCTGTTACACTCCCACCATTATGAGACTATAAGTAACAGAGGACGTAATACCCGTAACGACATAATTCTCAGACTCCTCACAAGAACACAACTTTTGCTGACCCAGGGTGGCATGATGGCAAGAATACTCCCCGTAGCATACCTACCTGGCAGTGTGCGGAGGGAGGGAGGGAGGGAGGGAGGGAGGGAGTGTGCGCGAGATCGCCTCCCAGATGGCCAGCGGTTCAAACTGATCTCTCTCCTCACACACACACACACACACACACACTCTCTCTCTCTCTCTCTCTCTCTCTCTCTCTCTCTCTCTCTCTCTCTCTCTCTCTCTCTCTCTCGTCTTACTTCACTTTGCAGCCTTTAGCCACCCTCCCCACCATCCTCATCTTCACCATCACCACCACCACCTTCATCACACACATCATCACCACCCTCACCACCCCTCTCATCACCATCGTCATCACCACTCACTCATCCTCCTCTCACCCATCAGCTTCACCTGCTCTCACCTCAAGCACCTCTCCACTGCAACTCTCCATCTGTCGGATGTAGTCGTTTCCTTCCCCTGCTTTTTCTTTTCTTCTGTCTGTCTTCAAGTAATGCCTGCAAGTGACGTGGTATAAAGGATTAAGCTGTGCCTTTATCAGTTTTTTTCTTATCCTTCACCTTTTTTTTTTTTTCGTTATTGTTTTTAGATATTATCGTCTTTATTTTATTTTTATTATTATTTTATTTATTTATTTGTTTATTTTATTTATTTATTTATTTATTTTTTCGTTCCTTTCGTGAATTGTTATCAGTATTATTTTTAATTTTTTTTTTTTTTTTTTTTTATATGAATTCGAACTCCTTCAGTACGGGAACGCATTTTATATTTGTTCTGCTTATCATTTGTCAATTTTATACAACTTCAGAAACTCATTTGGGGATTAAAGTAGTACAGATTCGGCTATCATTCTTCCAGCCTCCATAGACCTTAGCTAATGTTAATAAAATCGTCCAATCACACCCAACAATCGTGGTAAAAATATGTCAAACTACTGAAAGGTTAGAAGACGTAATAAGAAGGAAAATTCTTACTAGTCCTTAGATATGTACATTACATAAAGTCACAAACGCAAAAGAAAGGTAACTAGCAGAAAACTCACAAAGCACGTAAACTACCTAATTGAGTAGAAGCATGTATGGCAAGACTGTGAGCTATGGACTTTCATTAAGACTCATTACTAAAACAATATTCTCAATGTTGCGGATGAAGTGAGAGAGGGAATAACCGTAAAGATGTTTGTATTTATACGATCAGTGAAGCAATGAAGTATTTCACATCCTGCGGGTCTTCATGTCCCCTGTTATCCTTTATTGAAAGATTGAGTCTGATTAGTTAGGAGTGTTAGCGAGGATAATACTCACCGTGGCACATGACACAGGTGAGGGAGAGTGCTGGAGGAAGCTTGTGTTTCTATGATTAATGAGACTGTGGAATGTTTCACTCGGCGGAGGTCTTGGTGTTTACTCCCTTTGGTTTGTCTGCAACTGTAGAGTTTGGATATACAGCCCGATATGTTGAGCCGCTGTGTTCTTTTTATAAGTGACTGTTTTCGAAGACTACATTTAACTCTTTCAGTACTGGGACACATTTCCATGTTTATTCTGCTTATCATTTGTCGATTCTAAATAACTTCAGAAACTAATGTGGAATTAAAAAGAGTACAGACTAGCCATTAATCTTGTGACTTTTATAGACCCTTCTTAATGTCAAAGAAATCTAGTCGCACTCGAAACTCGTGGTAGAAATGTGTCCCAGTACTAAAGGAGATAATGATATGCCAACTTTTTATTGTATTTGATGGCTCAAAATCATCGTCAAGCTATCAAAATAAGCATGAAAAATACACAGAAAAATAACAAGAATTTTTACTTAAGTGTGTTAAGAAATAATTGATAAAAGACACCAAAACGACTCTATGACACAGACACGGGTGGAATACGTAGCCGTGTAACTTAAAGACAAAAAAGAAAAATAAATGGCCAGTCGTTCGAAGGCCATTAAAGGCAACAGGGAAAGTTTCAACGAAGTTAAGAGAAAAGAAAAAAAGAATGATGACCAACCAGTCTTCGGTTAAGATCACAAGCAGACGACCCTTTGCTGAGTCTCTCTATGTGATTGATCTCATAGTAAACTGTGGACTGATGGAAGCTCAACAGACCTCTAATTAATGTTCCAACGCTACTTTGAAGACTCCGAACGGTCAACATACTTTAAGGACAGAGTACAAACTTCACGTAGAAGGGAGAAAGTTGTGGGTGCTGGTGATCAGACGAGGCGAAAACGAGGAAGCAGTTATCGGAGACTAAAAGAGACCCTCTATCACGATTAAAGCTCATATTGTCAACTAGCACATTACTTCAAGATCTAAGTCACGTAAGGCATTGTAACGCTTCATGATACTCTTAGGGGTAGTTTGTTTAGTTGACGAGGACTTGAACACGACCAAGATTAAATCCAAGAAAATCAGCTAGAAAATTATAGCACTTCGCTGAAAAGTTTAAGGATGATCGTTTTTTTAATACTGTAACCGAAGGTAGAAAAAAACACAATGTACTATCAAACAACACATTTTTTCAACCCCTAGCTTATATACTGGGACGCGTTTTTATATTCACTCTGCTTATTATATGACGCTTTTATACTTTTTTCAGAAACTCATGTCGGGATTAAAATAGTACAGACTGTGGCTACTAATCTTCTGACCTCTATAGATGCTACCTTTTGTTGATAAATCGTCTAATATGTTTCAGTACTGAAGGGGTTAAGACCCATATCGCTCAAGGAAATTGTAACTTTTATTAGAAAACTCTTCTTGATCATTATTCTTTGCAGACTGGGAGAGGAAGAGAAGGAAAAACCATAATTATTTGACTCTTAGCGTCTGTTTAAATGGATCGCAGTTACATACGACACATAAACATCATTAGGAAGGGTGGGAAAGATTCTCACGCCGCACTCTTACAAGATGAAGTGATGGGATGAATCAGAGAGGGAGGGAAATGCCTGCTGTCAACCAAGATGGGAATTTTTAGCAAACGTATAAGCGATGAGTTCAGATATACAGGTGGAAGGGATGGCAAGCGGGAGTTATAGCTTCCTGGTGTGTTCCTGGTTATTCTAGACCTCGCCTACCCTGCTGAGGAATGAGGAACGTGAAGGTGAAGTTGGGCAGGTGGAGAAAGAGAGTTCACATGACACTCTCCAAAAACTCGAGGGGCTATGTGCACCAGATGCTCACTTTACTTTCATTTGTATTTATTGCGAAAAGAACCTAAACTTTTTGACGGCTGTGGTCTGATAAGGGATGTAGAGTATCAGGTCCGTATTTAGAAACTCCTTGCTCGCTCGTCACGACCATTTTCAGAAGCCACAGAGATGATTAACGAGGTTTTCAAGAGTGTTTCTCCAGTTGATAATGTAGAAATCTTGTCACTCTGCCTTTAGGACCTTAAAACATATCAGAAAACTCTTGTTAGTTTAAAATAAAGTCTTCTGAAATAGTGGAGGTGAAGTTTGGAAGTGTTTGAGAATACGAGCGTTAGTCCTTCTAATTTATAAAAGACAAATGAAAATATATAGAATCCTTGAACCATTTCGTGCGGCCAATTTTTATTTACCAAATCAAATTACTTAGACTTACCAAGATATTTAAGCAGTTTCGTCCTCTTTTTAGCAGATCAAGTTGAGCTAAAATTGGGTTATGAAAGATTGTAAACTGTACGCTCGTTAATCTTGTCATGGGTGAATATACAACATACTCTCGCCAAGACGCGTGGAGAGAGAGAGAGAGAGAGAGAGAGAGAGGGAGGCGTGGAAGGACGATGACGTGTTTACCCAGCAGAGGGCACCGCTAACCACTTATCCAGCGAGTGGGCGAGTGCAAAAATGAAAGAATGTCAGATAATTTTACAGGGCGAAGGAAATTGTCTGTTTTAAAGCAAAATTGCAGCACTTAAGCTTCATGCATACCGAAGTGACACAAAAGGGCTTAAGAAAACTTTAAAGGGGTTTTTCTCTTCAAACTATTATTGGACACAGAATAGCCATCTCCTCTCTAATTATCGAAGCTGTTGCCCAGACGTAAACACTAGAGTGAAGCAGTTTCAATTCGATGCCATCCATTTACATTTTTCATTACTTTATAACGTTTTTTCTCTATTTATTTACTCAAACGTTTTTCCATTACTTTGATATTGAAGCTGTTGAGATTTTTTGGTGCATGGATGGTGAAGATAAGATTTATTTTACTAGGGATAAAAGTGATTGTTTGATGATACTTCTTAGGTCTCTCTCTCTCTCTCTCTCTCTCTCTCTCTCTCTCTCTCTCTCTCTCTCTCTCTCTCTGACTTGCAAAACAACAATAATAACAACAACAACAATGATAATAGAAACAACAACAAGAAATAACAATAATAGAGCCAATAACAGCAATAACAAGAATGACAACAATAATAACAGGAGTCATACAAACAACAACAACAACAACAACAATAACTAC
>CM035205.1:26882821-26897239 GCA_020233015.1 Callinectes sapidus | reverse complement strand
AAGAAGAAGAAGAAGAAGAATACCCGAGAAAGAAAGAAAGAAGGAGGAAAAGAAAGAGAAAGAAAACAAAAGAAAAAAAAAACAACGAGGAAACAACAGCGTAAAACAAACGACCTCAGACCAGAAACTCTCGTCATGTGACTCTTATTTACATCACAGATTGGATTGGCAGCGCTGGCCGGGGGTGTCGACTGAATACCAAATGAGCTGCCTGTTCTCCACCCTCGTGTGTCTCCGCCAAGAGGGAGCAGGAGGGGCGGCGGAGAGTCCTAGAGGCCGTGCAGGGAACTGAAGAGGGAGTAGAAGTAGCTAGGGCGAAGGGAGGGGGGGGGTGGTGGGAAAGGGTGGGAGGAGGACCTAGCCACACCTTCAAAAACCCGCTTAAGTGCAATTGGTTCTGATTAAGAGGACGAGAAGCCATCCATCGCGCGGTGAGATGCTAGTGATTGGTAAGGTTACAGTGGATGATGAGTGCTGGTTTGGTCTCGGTAGTAGATGGGAGGAAGAGGAAGAGAGGAAGAAGAGGGAGGAGGGGATTGTGAGTTGCTTCCCTCCCCCCCACCCCCCCTCTCTCTCTGTCTCTCTCTTTGTGTATGTGTGTGTGCGTGTGTGTGTGCAAGTAAACGCCATTGGACTCACCCTATGTATCCCGGAATCTGACAGGGAGACACCTTAATCTCGCCTCTCTCTGCGTTTATCTGTGTGGAATCAATAGAAATTTGCTTCAATGAGACCTTACTTACTCGTGTTCGGGAGCCGCGAGCTGAGCCGGAGCTAAATAATTGCCGCATAACTCCGCCGTGGAAGCTGAAGTGGCGCTAAATCAGAATGTGGCACCACGCGATTTTGATCTCAGGGCTCATCCTTGAAATATTTAATGCCACTCCTTGCTCCAGATAACCACCCACCCACCCAGCCGCGCTACGCTACCTCTTCTCTTCTCATTGGCAAGCTGCGTTCCCATGAGTCTCCCTTGTTAATGCTGGTGTAATGTACGGGTGCCTAATATGATCAAAACGACAGGGTGTAAAGCTGGACAGGTTGGTTGATGCAGTTAGGGGTAATTTGTCTTATTATCTCCAACCCACCGACCGATTGGGCTAAACTGGTTCTTCCGAGGATGGTTCGTGGATATGTATGTAGGTTTACGGTTATTGTTGTTTACGGTTATTGGTGTGTGTGTGTGTGTGTGTGTGTGTGTGTGTGTGTGTGTGTGTGTGTGTGTGTGTGTGTGTGTGTGTGTGTTAGAGGAGTGTTTTTAGGGGAAAAATTTTACCTGCCATGTTGTTCAGGATTCAGTGTTCAGGGAAGTGGTATGAGGGAGGGGTGTGTGTGTGTGTGCGTGTGTGTGTGTGTGTGTGTGTGTGTGTGTGTGTGTGTGTGTGTGTGTTTATTTTTGTTTTTGCTCTTGTTTCTGCTTTTGTTTTTGTTCTTCTTTTTCCCTCCTGTTCTATCCCTTATATTCTTGTTATTATCCTTTTCATTGTTATCACCCTTGCTTATTGTTATTGTTTTATTATTATTATTATTATTATTATTATTATTATTATTATTATTATTATTATTATTATTATTATTATTATCATTATTATTATCATTATTGTTATTATTTTCATTATTATTATCATTATCATTATCAACATTAACCCCCATTTTTTATAGTTATCCTTATACATTTCCTTCTGTAATCGCATTTACTTTCTTTTACCGTACCATCTCAACTTTCTTTTTGTAATTTTCTTGTTGACTTTTCTTCGTAACATTCCCTTTCTTTTATTTTCAGGTGAGTGTTGGTTGGTGTGGCAAACTTCGAGAGACAACGAGTGGGTGAGTGTTTGTATGTTCACCTCTTTTATTGTTACCTATGTAATGTGATACGCGCCTTGGGAACATTAGTGGCACTGCAGCGGCACCACAACACCTCGAGGAGTGTCAGCGAAGAGTTATACGTACTCACAAGGGGATTCTCAGAGGAGGAAACGGTGCAAAAGATAATGCAATACTGCTGTTTATACCACATCGGATATCTCTCTCTCTCTCTCTCTCTCTCTCTCTCTCTCTCTCTCTCTCTCTCTCTCTCTCTCTCTCTCTCTCTCTTGGTTCATGTTCTTACAAATGAAATATGTCACACCTTTGTACTGTCCCCCATGTTTGATTTTACGTATATTTCCTTTAATTTTGTTACCCTGTTCATGCGGAATAATCTTCTTAGCTTTAGTTATCATCGTCTCTGTCCTTCGTTTATTGTCTCTCTTCCTGTTCATTTATCTCTGTTATGCCCTCGTAAGCTCTGTTTTGTGTGGTAAATCCCTAAATCTCATCTGTCTTCATGTCTTCATAACCTTGATCTCAGTTTGTTTGTTCTTTTTTATCTCATTCTTTCTCTTTATTTGGAATTCAAGTTAATCTCTTATTTCTCGACAGTGCGTAATTATTGTGACGCAAGTATTATACTCTTTCCCTGACGAAGTGCTTTCACGTTCCACAGAAAAGTGAATGTTTACACCAATGATTTTCAAACTGAGTGTCTGGCAAAAATTTAGGGCAGCTATGATGGGCTATTGATAGTATACATTTCTAAATAATGTCAATAATCTGAATTGAAGAAAAAAATGCATTATTGCATAACTGTGGCAATATAATCTGTAAAAAAGCAAAGGAATTCTCTTCATCAACACTCTATCTTATTCTATTACCTTTTTTGGAGAGATGGCCTTTTGCACAAAAATGAAGGTGAGCCACACAAATGTTGAGAATTCACGAAGGGTGGGAATGGAGGAAAGAAATGACAATCACTGGTTTACATTCTCCCTTTCTCTAACCGTCGTTATGAGATCAAGAGTCTCTTCTTTATCATGCAGTAGCGAATGCTGGGTTACGCGACCAGGAAACTGACAAGCAATGGCTATGCGATTAATGCAGCTCATTGCCGCACCTTGACAGCCTGACACGCACCGCACGACACCACAAAGACGCCACCAAGGACTGCGGTGTATTGATAGGATAGATTCTTTGCGCCACAACAACGGGGTCAAGTGATGCAGGAGCTGAGAACATATTATGTACATGCTTCAAGACACTTATTCTCCAGTTGTAGAAGATATTTCGTTCCTCTAAATATGGACTTGCAGCTTCAGAATCTTTCTTTTCTTTTCTTTTATTATTGTCATATTCAAGTGTCCTCCTTACCTATGAAAAAAACATTTACTACAAATACGACTCGTGAGGAAATTGAATACCAATAATCCAGTGATTTATGGTATTAATGTATTAAGAAGTACAATCTCTGGAACAAATTATCAGAAAGGAAATGTGCTAATAACTAAAATCCTCAATTACACTGAGATTTTTCTGGATCTGTTTGTCTTTGACGTTCAGAGGTTGCGGCATTCTTGTAAATTAAAGCCCTGTCTTTGTGATTTCTGGTGTGGCTTGGTGGTATACAGTATTGCCTTGCCTGATGCGCAACTGGTTGTCTGTGAAAGTCACTATTTTGCTTTTTTGTGATCCGTGTTCTTTGCAAGTATGTATTCTTATATGATAAAAAAAGAGACCTAGCTATAACAAAAAGAATAAGCTAAGAAAAAGTTTCATGAGATAATGCTCTAAGAAGACACAGAAACACAAATGAAAAACCTGTTTGGTTTCAGAGAATGTCTTAATCCTCCGTAGTTAACAGGGTGGATAAGAAGAGAGCTTAATGGAATACGGAGGAGACGAGACTTAAATAAACAGATAAGATAAGAGATCTTGTTGTGGTGGGCTGGTATAGACACACAGCAGAAGGAATGCGACTCGAGAAGGTTTACATGATATGTTTCAGACACGATGACAATGACAATAACGATGATAATATAATGATTAATGATACCATGGACCTATGCACTACTTGTGCTTGAACTTTCCCACTGCATCATCGTCCTCACCAAAAGTTTACTTCCCCAAGAATCTCCTCCTTCGTCCTCGTCACCTGGTACAAGTCTGATGCCGTGATGGGGAGATATTAATGAACGTCAGCAAGTCTTAAGGGAAGATGGACGATAGGTTACTGAAGGTTCTAACCTCAACTTCTACCCACGATCTTGAAGTTGACTTATGATCGTCTTCAGCAAAGGACCATCAACAGTAGTAGTAGTAGTAGTAGTAGTAGTAGTAGTAGTAGTAGTAGCTTCAACCGGTAATCGTATGGCTGCTAAAATGATAAAGTGACATTAGGAGAAGACCCATAGATAAGAAGGTATGCATCAATTAGGGAAGGTATTATAAAAGGATAAGAGAAAGAGTGATAGGGAGGTGGAGAGGAGGAAGAAGTGGAGATAACAGAGAGAGAGAGAGAGAGAGAGAGAGAGAGAGAGAGAGAGAGAGAGAGAGAGAGAGAGAGAGAGAGAGAGAGAGACAGAGACAGAAAGAGAGAGAGAGAGAGTCACTGATATAAACAGGGATCATGACAGACACGGAGAGAGAGAAAGACAAGACAAGAAGGCAGGCAGGAGACAAGGGGAGAGATAATGAGAGAAGGAGACATTAAGCTAGACGTGAGGGAAGGAGGGAAGAGAAGACGGGAAGGGAGGAAGAGTGAAGGGTTCGTCCGGGTGAAGGGTGGATAGTGGGCCGTGGGTGGAGGTGGCTGCGGGTCTTATCATCCTAGGAAGAATCCCAGTCCTGGCCGGCAGATGGTAATGGGTCAGATCGAACCACTGATAATACTAGTTAGTTTGTGCAACACGGCTCTTGGTGACGTTAAGGGAAGTGCGTTTCTCAGCGTGCCTCCCCACCAGTGTAGCAATTTGTTGGTATCACTTGTTTGTTATGCTAATATTGCTTGTCGGTTTTATGTTTTCTTTCTTTCTTTTTTGTACATTTGCATCTTTTACTATACACAAGGGGAAAATCAGACTGCAAAATGCGAATTCAGAAAGAAAGAGAGAATCTTAATCAATGTTTTGAGAGTAACAATACAATTTTGTCAATAATTCTAAGGGTTACATCCCAATCAAATCCCAAGAAAACCATCACTAATTGTCTCCCATGAAATAAAAGGAATACCAAAGATCCGATTCAGGTTTGGAAGAATGACATTAGAAACTTAACACTGAGCGAAGAGTTAAGGATCAATTAATCTCGATACTAACACAGCTTTGGTGTCGGCTACTCTGGTTGCGTGTTTCTGTGTACTCATGTTTGCATACTCGACTGGAGGAGGCTTAGGCGTTCAAGTCTTCAGCATTGATTCAAGAGCCAAGTATCATCAGGTTCTCTCGAACGAATAACTGCTTGGAGGTAAATCATTCTGCCTGTGTGTGTGTGTGTTTTTTTCTCCTCTTGTATTTGCTGACTCGAGTGGGGAACTAGAGGAGGTATACACAGTTCATCACAGTCACAAAGGTAGTGCATCAGATTTGAGATAGTGGATTTGCTTTTTTCTTTTATAATTCTTTTTTTAGTCGAATTTAACTTTTTTTTTCGCTTGGTTCATTGTATATATCCATTTTTTTATAAGATAAAAGCAAAATAGAATATGAGACGTTCTAGAAAGACATCAAAGATACATACTCATACACGTGGCAGTGCCCATATCATTAAATCTCTCACTCCTTCACTGTCTTTTCCTTTTCTTTCTCGCTCTTTTATGTTCCTTTACAGTCACCCACTGGAGGACATGGTTTACATGCTCTACTGAAATTTGCAAAATCTAACACGGCCCTCGCCTTACAAAATGCATTCCAATTTCACGGCCATGATAATCAGAATAAGAGAAATGAATGTGAGTTATAATATCCTTTGCAATTATCCGCAAAATACACACAATCCTTCATGCACTTGTTCGTGGTATAAGTATAAATGCATTTCCTATTACGTTCAAGGTGGAAAACGAGCGGCGGCTTTCATATCACATCCTCCTTTCCACTTCTAAGTTCGTGCGCTCACACACACACACACACACACACACACACACACACACACACACACACACACACACACACACACACACACACACACACTTCACATCATTTTATTAATATTTTATTTTTTAAAGTGTTGATTAGGACAGTTCTGTGATGTCCATACCCAAGTGCCAGTCCTCTCACAAGTATTACTCGTGACGCAGGTGTCCACGTCACCTCGGAGCCTCAGGTGTGGGAATATTGATTATACCGCTTGATGTATGAATGCAAATTGAGCTACAAAGGTTGCCGTGCATATTGAATTTTTATGTATGTTTCGTATTACAATAAAACTCATCTAAACACTGAAATCCTTTTAAATATTACAACTGTTTGCTTTGATATAGAAATGAAATACAGGACAAAACAAAAGCTCAATATGTGAAATGTTGTCAGAAAGTGTTATTGTGCTGCGCGAGGCAAATATGACAAAGCTTTCCTAAATTGTATGCAGCAAATTGATGCAACAAGATTCCTTTGCAGCCTTAATGCTTTTTCAGCTACGGATATGTCTTTTGTTCTCATTCCTAGCTTTGTAATTCTTTTGTTGTTGTTTTGGAAGCGGAAAAAAAAGACCAGTGAAAATGATTTTAGTCTTATTTGTTTATCTATGCAATCATTGATGAAAGTAGAATACATATGTAAGTGTTTAAAACTGATTGGTATAGGAAATATGGAAAAAATAATTAATATGAGTTTAGTGTTAAACTATTTAAATTATCGTGAAAAAAAAATTATTGTAAAAAGTGTATGTAAATATGAAAAAATCTCTTGCGTCAAAATAGTCAAGAATGATACCATTCAGAAAATGTATGACATAGTTTGCTACTTCTTTCTAATGACTTGTTTTCTTGTAATAAGGAAAAATATCTCAGATTTAATGGTTTATCACGGTAGATTATGTAAGCAGGAAGTGTGTTTACATCTGCGTTAAAGTTAAATGTCGGCTGTCCATCACGGGAATGAACAGACAGGCAGCTGACACAGATGAAAGAAGAGAAAAACATAAGAAAATAAGGAAAGCGGCGAGAAACTGTCAGTCTGACATGTGGCAGTCTCTATATAAAACATGCCTATGTGTTTCCACTTATCATCCTCATCTATGAATTCCTGTAGTCCCACTTTAGAACTCCTTATTGACTCTGCACTTCTAACCTAATTATTGAATTTGTTCCTTTCACCTTCAACTCTATTAGAGAACTGGTTCATTATCCCAATGGCACCACAAAAGCTAAAGATAATGACGTTGACAAGATTGGATGTTAGGGACACGAGACAGCTTCGGAAGGACAGTGATGGGTGTGTGAGGACAGGAGAATGCTCTGTGTCACCCCGTCACTGCGTCACATCTGTTGGGTACCTGCCACCCTGACGCAAGAAAGGCCACCAACTTCCTGCATGACACAACGCTTATGCAAGTACAACCCAACTGCTGAGACGCTGCATGATGTTTCTATAGATATTTCAAGGATTACCCTGGTGACTTGGCTGAAAATATCTACTGCTTTCGCGTTCCCTTTACTGCACAGTGGCCTCCTCACAGTGTCCTTGGCATTAAGTATCACGGCTCATGGGGAGGAGGAGGGCTAGTGTGCGGGCTGTTCCTCCTTTTTTTGTATCATCTCTCGGTTCACGGCGTCACGGGGGTGTGCTTGACAAGAGGGGGCGTCCGTCTGTCCATAAGAACTTGACAGAAGCTATGCTGGTATTTACTTAAGGTGTTGTGTAACAGTCATGAGGGTAGGCCGTCAGGGTCGGTGGGTGTGAAGTAGAACAGCATGCGTGGGGGAGGTGTGAATGTGAGACCGCTTGCTGGAGCTGAAATGTGAGTGAGTGAGGAAGTGAGTCAGTCGGTCAGTGTATATGCCTGGTGGTTAATGGTCCGTGGTGCAGTATGCTTGTGTGCTGAGTTATAGATGCAGAACTGCTTACAGGAATTGAAATGTGAGTGAGTGAAGGAGTGAGTCACTGACACGGAATGCCCGGTGGCAAATGGAGTATAAATGGGAACTATGATAGGAAGAGATAAATGTTAGTCCGTTTGCAAGAGTTTAGTATGAGTAAATTGAAGACAGACGTTTGGTGGTAAATGGTCTGTAAATGGGAGCAGTATGACAGAAGGGGCTTAGATTAGACCATTCTGTTTGCCCAAGCTATCTATATATGAGTGAAATAACCATTGAATCTGAGACGGGATGCCTGATTTCAAGTGGACTGTAAATACAGTAAGATAAAGAAAGATAAACGTTAACCCACTTATAATAGCTGAATATAAGAAAGTTAATTTAAAAATTCAAGGTCTCTTGGTAAAGGGGCTGTTAATGGGAGAAGTAAATATTGCCACGTTTGCAGGAACTAGTTATGAAGAAATCAGCTAGTGAAATCTAGAGGATATCATGGAGGAAGTGGCCAGTAAATACCAACAATATGGCAGGAAGAAGTAGATATTACCCAGTTTGCAATGGCTGAATAGACGAAAGTCCTGGTTTCATATCGCCTGTGAAGGAACCTTGAAGCGGAATGACAGGAAGAAGAAAATATTAACCACTTAGCAAAAAGAAAAAAAAAAATCGAATAAATGACCCAATGAATTTATGACACATGAAAATAATAGATGAATTTTAGATAATTTGCGAAGATGAAATGAATGAGCAACCCAATTAAATCAAGACAGAAACCCTGGCGGTACATGGTTCGAGGGTGTAGACGGATTGTGTTGCCTCGGCGCGTGTAGGTCTTTGGTAGAATTCGAATGAGACACGAGAGGACCATTCCCGAGGTAAGGCAAGGGGCGGTGACACGTCCTCATTTGCAAGCGTCACTCCAGGCCGCTGATGAAGGAGACGCTGCCATCCCTGTAACAGACGACGCGTTGTGTCTGAAGAGCCGTAGTGGTGGAGGTGATAAGTGGTGTGGAGGTGTGAGACGCCGGCTGTTTGCGGTGCCTGTGGTCGTGTGTGTGTGTGTTTCGTTTCATATATTGTTCTATATCAGTGTTTGCATTATTTGTTTATTTATGGTCTGTTTTTGCTTTTATTTTTTATTTATTTTTTTATTTTAGTTGTTCATTTATTTGTTTATTTATTTATTATTATTTTTATTTATTTATTTATTTATTTTTGCTATTTTGTATTGTTCCTAAAATGAAATTTGGTGCATTAAGCTTGTGATTATGTATACACACGAAAAAAAAAAAAAAAACATATGATAATGGATTGCAGATTAGTATGTTGCCAGAAGAATCTTGTAAAATCACAAGCTTTGGTCATTAAATCATCTATCTATCTATCCATATATCTATCTATCTATCTGTGTGTGTGTGTGTGTGTGTGTGTGTGTGTGTGTATCCATGTGTCTAGCATCAAATGAAACCACGAGCGTCGCCTCCACACCTCTACACAATTGCAGACACACAAGAAAGAGAGAGAATTAGAGGCAGATTGTAAAGTATCATTACGTGGTTAACCTGAGGTACTAAAAAGGCGACCGCAAAAGTGAAGCACCGACTCTAGTGTGTTGTGTGTTGCAATACCTGAGCTGCAGCGTTGGAGGTGCGGGAAGTGAGTGTTGCCATGGAAGTGGAAGAGAGAGAGAATACACAGAAACTCTGTGAAACACGTTTGTCATCAACAAGAAAACTTTAAAATAGAAGTTTTGTTTTGTTCATCTTAAACGTTGATTTGAGAGAGAGAGAGAGAGAGAGAGAGAGAGAGAGAGAGAGAGAGAGAGAGAGAGAGAGAGAGAGAGAGAGAGAGAGAGAGAGAGAGAGAGAGAGAGAGAGAGAGAGAGAGAGATTAGTGGAGAGGAGGTGAGGGGAGGGGCGAGCAAGAGACGAGACGAGACGAGACGAGATTAGAGAAGATGAAAGAAGAGGGGAAGAGAGGGGGGAGGGGACCACAGGAGAGAGAGAGAGAGAGAGAGTGAGAGTTTGAGCCTTCTGTACGTCCTAAGCAGTGGAGACACATTTATTTATTACCACTAATGTACACTGACAAGTTATTATTCTGCAAGACACTAACAGTAATGGAAAAAAAAAATGAAGCAGCAAAACATTCCTGATAACCAGAACGATATGAACAATGGTAATTATACAAGAGTATTTAAACAATTTGTGTGTGTGTGTGTGTGTGTGTGTGTGTGTGTGTGTGTGTGTGTGTGTGTGTGTGTGTGTGTGTGTGTGTGTGTGTGTGTGTGTGTTCCCTTATTCGCTATGTAGTATTGAAATTATATTCGTATATATAGAAAGCCCATTTTTATATAACACCACATGAGAACAACCTATAGAATCCGCACGCTATTCCAGAAAAAGAAAACGGTCGACTGTAGATCGTCGATCCTTTATCTGGATTTAGTCTTCTTCATGACCTCGTTAACTCAGGTTTTGCGAGGTCAGTGAACATCAACCACTGCTGAAATAGAGACGCCTGCGGGTCCTGCGGCTCTCTTTGCTCTGAACTTTGAATTCCCAAAGCCTAAACTCCAAAACCTAAATCCCCAAACCTTTTCTGCCTCCCAGTTCAGTGACTTATGATGTCGTGGTGAGGGTGAGAGTTTTATTTGCCTACAGAATTAGTGTCGACTTAGACCAGACTAGAACTCCGCGAGCTAAGGCCTCCCTCCCGTCCGTGGCATTCAGTGTGAGGATAATCCGGCGACAGATTCACACCCAGCTAAAATATTAAGCAATGCACGTGGGGTCAGTCATTCTGCAGGCTGCCACCTCAGCACTGCCAGCCTGACCAGAGGGAACTACACTCTGAACCATATTCTGAAATACTTTTGCCTTCCACCTCCACTCTTATAAAGCTCTAGTTAAAGTTGCACGGGTTTATTTCAAAATTATTTTTTTACGGTTTTATTGATAGTTTAGTAGGATTTATACATACCCGAAAAGGAAATCGCCAGTGAGAACCCGGCTTATCATTTTTGTTGCCCTTGAAACTAGTCGTAGAAAGAGCAAAACGGTTCGTAATGCGAGCTTGAGTCTGTCACACCTTCAGTAGTCATATAGACTTGTTTCCAGTATGCTTCTTTTTCAACCTTAACCTTTTTCACTGCCAGATAAGATTTTCTCCTTCACCACCTTTACCTTTTTTTATTACTTTCCTAAATATTTGTGTATTTTAAAAGAAATAAAAACTAAGTTAATCTATTTCCTTCTCTCTTCTCTCCAGTGTGTTCAGGCGAATATTTTTTCCAATGCAGGGAAGGCTAATTATGGACGACTTCAATAGCATAAGGGCTAAATCCTTTGATCCACTGAAGGTTTCCTTGCAGAGTCTTACAGTTCATAAAGAGGTCACGGGATTTAATATTAAGGGAAAGGCACAAAGCTTGGTGGAAGGAAGTCTGGTGTATTACTTGACCAGTCACCGTGACTGCACCTGCTCAGAAATAGGTAAAATAAAGATGTAAAAAATATAAATGAATGGACAAATAAAAACAGAAATCCAGCTCTATAATTAGAATGGTAATAAACTTTTAGGATGTGAAGGATGAGAAAATAAGGGCTCTATGAGTTAACATGTTTCATTCCTACATATTTAGTAGGAAGTGCGTGGGAATGTTTGATGCATCCTTGTGCGTGGTCACGTGCAGAGAAGCAAGAGATGCGGAGAAAACTTTCCAGCCTTTGTCTCTCAAGTGCAGGTCAAGGTGGTCAGGAGCGACGAGTTACCGGGAAGAGGAAGAGGCAGTGCGCGCATCACGCCACGAGAGATTCACTGCTGTAAACACCTCTTTTTTCACGGAAAACATAGTGAGGTACAAAATTTTCAGCAGCAAGCAGGGTGGGACGAGAAATAATGGATTCAAGCTATAAAGTTGCATTAAAGGAAGAAATAGGTAGCAAATAATTTTTAAAAAGAAAGATAGATGAATGGAATAGGTCCAGTTATCGGGTCATTAGCACAAAGTTAATATGGTTTGAAAAGGAGATTAGACAAATTTATTAATGGTAAGGGATTAGAAGAAATTGGCAATTATAGTATATCATACATGAAGTGCCACACGAAGACTTGATTACTCTTAGCAGCTTCTCTTATTTTCTTCTATTCTAATGCTCTCAACATCTTAATAATCAGACTCAGAAGTAATGCAAAGTCACCATCTGCAAGTGAAAACAAGATTCAGTGATTGATGTAACCTGTTCCTGCCTTAGTGACGCCAGCTTAGCTAAGGTAACGACCAAATAAGCCATTACATGACAACACGAGCTGGTGTGGAGCTTAGACGCCTTATCTGCTGCAACATACTCTTGGAAGAACCTTCATCCGTATTATCAAACTCTTCGGCGTCTTTCGTGTACAGCAGTTAACAGAGATTATAAGGTGTTTGGTGTCCTAATATCTTTATAATTATAGGGATATTACAATACCTTTTTGCTTCACTTGGATGGAAAAACACTCATGAGAGCCTGACTAATCATTTCTTTGGTCTTGAAAAATAGTTCGTAATGAAAGATTAAAGTAATTGATTAAGCCGTGGTTAAGGTGACGCATTTCCATATTTGTTTTGTTTATTGTTTGTTGATTTCATACAGCTTCAGAATCTCATGTGCGGATTGAATTAATACAGACTGTGACCACTCATCTCTTCCGTAGACCGTAATGTCAATAGAATCGTCTAATCATACCCCAAACTTGTGGTAAAAATGTGTCTCAGTACTGAAAGGGTTAACAAGATGGCTGCATCACTGGAGAAGAAACTCTCATATTATAAACCTGACTAATCATCTCTATAGCCATTGCTAATAGTTATTGTAGATACCAGAATGTTCTATAATGACTTCTTTTCATTTATTCATCCTCTGCTGGTTATCTTAGCGGCACCTCCACCCACATCTATGCATTTCATTATCAGGCTGACCCATGTGCTCCTTTCCATAATTCTTTTCCTTTTTCTTTTTTTCATTTTTTTTCATTTTTTGTTTTTTGCTGTAGTGTCCACTTTGATTCTCTTTACCCCCTCTCCTCTTCTTTCTCCGCCCATTTCTTCCTTCTTAGTTTCCATTACCTCCTTTGGTACTCCTCCATCTCTCATTTTTTTAACCTTCCTTTTGTTCTTTTTCCTCCCTTCATTTATTTTTTTCTTTTTTCTTATTATCTCCCTTTCTCTTGTTTCTTTCTCTCCTCCTCTTGCCTATACCTCACTCCTTCCTTCTCTTATTCAGTGTCTTCTATTGATATTTCCATCTCTGCCTTATTCCATTCCAAATTTGATTCTCTCTCTCTCTCTCTCTCTCTCTCTCTCTCTCTCTCTCTCTCTCTCTCTCTCTCTCTCTCTCTCTCGCTCGCTCGCTCGCTCCTTGATAAGAGATGTATATATGTATGCTAATTTCTATTGCAACAGACATCATATTATTACCATCATTATTAGCATCAACGTTATCTCTTCTACATCTTCTTTATCGCTCCTTCTGACCTTCACTCTCTCTCTCTCTTCCTTGACCTTCCTCTTCCTCGTCCTTATCCTCCTGTACCTAAAATATTACATCTCCACCACCACCACCACCACCACCACCACCTCTGCTCCAAAACAGAGAGTCGCCAGTGTATCGTAAAATTCGTAAGTCCTGCCATAACTGAGACACGTAACGCTCGCCATAAGTATGCGGGCAGGACAGCAGGGTCAGGGTGCGCCGGGCGAGATGAACCCAACTTTATAGCCGTGGTGCGATCGTGTCTTATGCTGCTGTCCTCCTCCTCCTCCTCCTCCTCCTCCTCCTCCTACTTCTCATCCTCCTCCTCCTTCTCCTCCTCCTCCTTCGTGCAAATTGACATGAATGAAGTTTGCAGTTGTAGTTGTTATGGTGAGTTATGCTTGCTTGAACGAGATGTTATTGTAGTTGTTGTTGTTGTTGTTGTTGTTGTTGTTGTTGTTGTTGTTGTTGTTCTTTGTTCTTCTTGTTCTTGTTGTTCTTCTTCTTCTTCATATTATTATTATTATTATTATTATTATTATTATTATTATTATTATTATTATTATTATTATTATTATTATTGTTATCACTATTATTATTATCATCATCATCATTATCATCATCTTCATCATCATCATCATCATCATCATCATCATCATCATCATCATCATCATCATCACTACTACCACTACTACTACTACTACTACTACTACTACTACTACTTTTTATTATTCTTGTCACTTTATTGTTAGTTTGGTTTATTATATTTTGTCGGTTTTTTTTGTCTATTTCTTCACTTCTTTACTGATTTGTCTCGTGAGTGTTAGTTTATCTTTATCGGTCAGTTTGTGTTCCTTGGATCATATTAAAAACAAATACTAATAGTTGCTAAAAATTGAGTGTTTTTTATTTCCATTTCTTTTTACAAATTATGATTTTTAAGATTATTACGTTCACTTTTCCTTATTACACTCATTCATGTAATTTTTCTCTAATTATAATGTTTCCCTCCCCCCGACACACACACACACACACACACACACACACACACAC
>CM035205.1:26867526-26877733 GCA_020233015.1 Callinectes sapidus | reverse complement strand
CTCCCCCCTATCCTCTCTCTCTCTCTCTCTCTCTCTCTCTCTCTCTCTCTCTCTCTCTCTCTCTCTCTCTCTCTCTCTCTCTCTCTCTCTCTCTCTCTCTCTCTCTCTCCTTTGTTCCATCTCTTCTACATCGCTTCCTCTCTTCCTTCTCTCCTACTCTCTTCACATTCCCTTCCCTTTCCTTCTTTATTACCTCTTCCTCCTCCTCCTCTCTCTCCTCCTCTTCTTCCCTTGTCACATTCCATTTTCTCCCCCATTCTTCTTTCCATCTTCCTTTGTCATTACTTTTCTTCATTCTCTTTCCTCTTCTCCCGATATCCCGACAGTCCCCAGTGCTGCCTTCCCTTTCCATCACCTTCGCTCCTCCTCCTCCTCCTCCTCCTCCTCCTCTCGTCCCTTCCTCTCTCTATAATATCAGCAGCGTCTTGAAGTGTACTCTCGTTTTCTTTCACTCCCTTGACTGACTGCCCCCCGGTTTCAACACGCACCCCAGCCAGTCAAGACGCAGAGGGAACCACGGAAGAAAAAACTCACGGAAGGGTTTAGAGAAGGAAGGGGACACAGACAGACAGAGAAGGGGACAGGAGACACAAGACGAGCTGAGGTAATACTGGAGACGGATGAGAGCAAGGTAGGAGGGTATTAGAGGAGACAAATTGGAGGCGCCAAGGTGTGTGATCCATAGAAGACAAAGGCAGTGTCGATGTTGGTGGGGGGGGGGAGGGGGGGAACATATTGCACCTGCTCTACCTTCCCGGAATGTCAAGTTAATACTACTCTTCCTCTTCTTCTTCCTCCTCCTCCTCCTCCTTCTCCTCCTCCTCCTCCTCCTCCTCCTCCTCCTCCTCCTCCTCCTCCTCCTCCTCCTCCTCGTGACCCTTGACAACCAGGAGGAAAGATGTGGAGTGAAAAGAAGGAGGAAGAAGGAAGGAAGAAAAGACAACATCTGGACCGCACATTATAAGAGAAGAGGACACAAAAAGGAGAGAGAGAGAGAGAGAGAGAGAGAGAGAGAGAGAGAGAGAGAGAGAGAGAGAGAGAGAGAGAGAGAGAGAGAGAGAGAAATAATCACCCTTGGAATCGCAACAGGTCTTCTCCATCTTGATAAATTTGCATATACGCTGCGGTGGCTTTGTGAGGGAGCGACTGGGGAGGAGGAGGAGGAGGAGGAGGCGAGGGGCGGGGGAGACAGGGTGAGGAGACATTAGTACGGTGGCGGTGATGGAGACGTAGGAGGAGGAGGAGGAGGAAGAGGAGCCTTTTTGCGATTGCGTGTGAATAGGTGACTGCCAAAGCGATGGGGGAGGGGGAGGGGGCTGTCGTATAAGGGGTGAAGGGGTGGGTGGTGGGGTGATGGAGGCGAGGAGAGTGGAGAGAGGAGTAGAGGTGGTGCGTGGGAGTGCGTGAAATGATTGAGGATATGTATGGTCATGATTGTGGAAGGAAGGAAGAAAGGAATGAAGGAAGGAAGGAATGACGACGGGATATTGAAATTGAGGGACGAAGGGTTGTGTGTGTGGAATGAATGAAGTTGTATCCCTCCCTGATTTAGTGTGGAGGAAGGGATGAAAGAAGGAGGAGTGAATATTGTGGAATGAGGGGAAAAAATTAAAGAAGACTGAGATTAACGCAGAAAAGATTGGTGGAAAGAATTAGAATTGTGCAAAATGAGTGAATATGTAACCTTGATTGAGTTTCGAAGGAAGGGATGAAAAAAAGGAAGGGTAAAGATCGTGGAAGAAAGAAAAAAATGAAGGAAGAATGAAATTTATAGGAGGAGAAGAGAGAGGTGAGAGAAATGTGGAAAGGAATGAGAGAAGGAAAGGTAAGGATTGTGAAAGTAAAGAAGGAAGGAAGGAAGGAAGAAAGAGTGAAAGTGGTAGAAAGGAGAAGGAATGAAATTAGTATAGAAAAAAAGTGGAAGGGGGAAGTGTATAAAATGAATGAAGTTGTAGGCTTGATTGAGTTTGGAAGAAAGGAATGAAAGAAGGAAGAGTAATGATCGTGGAAGAAAGAAAAGAATTGAGGACGACAGGAACTGAAGGGAAGAAGAAGGCATGAAAGACGTGTGGAAAGAAGTGGGAGGGTATTGAATGAATGAAATTGGAAGGAAAGAAGGAAGAGATGAAAAAAGGAAGGGTAAAGATTATCAAAGGAGGGAGAGGATGAAGGATGATAGAAGTGTGGAAAGAAGTAGAATTAATAAAGTGAGTGTGGAAAGAAGAAAGGATAAGATTGAAGTGGAAGTGCATGGTGGACGAGGGAAGGAGGCGGGGGTGGAGTGGAGAGAGGGAGTGGCTGCATGGGTGTGGTCACTGTCTAATCTGGTCCTCATTTAAAGGTCCTCATGTGTGTGGCCTTGAGGTGACTGGTGAGGTGCTGGCGTAATGCTGCACACTATTAGATTTCGGAGTTTGGATGATGGACAATAGAAAACAAGAATATACAGTTAACCCCCCTTCAGTACTGGCACGAATTTTCATATTTATTTTGCTTATTATTTGTCAATTTTATACAGATTCGGAAAATCATGTGGGAATTAAAATAGTACAGACTCTGGCCTCAATAATACCTTTATAATGTCAATAAAGTCGTTTAAACACACTCAAAACTCGTGATAAAAATCTCTCCCACTACGGAAGGGATTAAGAGGCAAGAAAAAAACACTGAATAACTAACTCAGAATCTAATGGCTCAAGGGATTGATAGTGGAAAAGAATATATGGGTAACACACGAGAAGAAAAATGCAAAGGAAGATAAAAAAAAAAATCCAAACACATGAATGAAAGTGATTTCAGATATTATCTTGTCTTTGTGATGAGATTTGCGAGATATTCTGTATTTCTAGTGAGTTAATGTCTACAGAAGAGATGCAGGTCTAAATGCGTCCAAAATCATGTTCGTCGAATTTAGTACATTCGTTTAAGTGATAGAATTGTTCATGCTGTGTCCAGATTTTTTTTTTCTTCTGTCTTCTAGTAAGATAACTAATGTTTCCGTATGTATCTTTTTTATAGCATTAATTATTTGAGTGTTGTTATTTTTCCATTATGATGCAAGGGTGTGGTGTAACCTCTTGAAGTTATAATATGACATTTTGAAATTCACCCTAAAATAATCGACCATCGCAATCCTGTTGGTGTTTGTACTGAAGTTTTAAATTCATATCAGGGAAAGCATCAAGAGTAGTATATACTATTTTGTGAAGTTACAAGTGTTGTTCTTCCATCAACTGAAATCTAGAATCTCATTGCAATATGATAGTCATTCATGATTTGCAAAGTTATTACTATTATTTGGCATCATTATTATTATTATTATTATTATTATTATTATTATTATTATTATTATTATTATTATTATTATTATTATTATTATCATCATCATCATCATCATCATCATTATTTTACAATTATTATTATTGTTATGATTATTGTTATCAAGATTCCTTACCTGAAAATTACAAAGTTTCCCTTAAAACTTATCAGTACAGAGAGAGAGAGAGAGAGAGAGAGAGAGAGAGAGAGAGAGAGAGAGAGAGAGAGAGAGAGAGAGAGAGAGAGAGAGAGAGAGAGAGAGAGAGAGAGAGAGAGAGAGAGGATTGGCCAAGCATACCTCAGCACTGATTGGCAGGAGCGAGTTGTGAGGGTGAGACGCCTTTACTGTATCACGGACAAACACACAAACACACACACACACACACACACACACACACACACACACAGTCGCATAGAGCACGGGCGGGTGTCAGACGTAACGGAATGGTATATTTGCCTTTGCGTGGGCGGAGCGTTAATGGTGACGATTGAAGGCTGGCAGACTTCTGTGATGGGGCTGCAGTGTTCATTTAGTTCAGCTCTCTCTCTCTCTCTCTCTCTCTCTCTCTCTCTCTCTCTCTCTCTCTCTCTCTCTCTCTCTCTCTCTCTCTCTGCATTCGGTTATAATTATGTCGTTCAACCTTTATTTATTTGTTTGTTTATAAGTTACTGAGCATTCATTTGTTTTAATTGTATATGTTAATCTATCTGCCAATTTAACTATATTTGCTGGTCTGTGTCTATTTATCTATAAGTTTATCTGTCCTTTTATGCGTGCATGTATGTATGTATGTATGTGTGTATGAATTTATCGGTTTATCTATTAATCCGTTTATCTTTATCTATTTATCTATCTATCCATCTATTTCCATACCTTTTTATATATTATGTAGTGAGGCTCTTTTTCTAGTCAAACCTCAAATAGAATAAATAAAACCTAAAATTTGACTACATAGAACGAGAACGTCAGTAAAGGTATTGTTTTATCACTCCCTCTATTTCCGATCCAGATTTTGCTTTTAGAACACTATGAGCTAACAGTGGCAGGTCTTGTTCCTGTGGTGTGAGGTGCGAGGTGGACATTACCAGGCGATGGCGAGGCGTGTTGACCGATAAGCAGCGGAGCGGTTGGTCTGGGGTGGGGTGGTCATGCTGGGAGGGTCAGGGACAGGGCGTGCTGGTGAGAACAAGGCAGGCTGGTGGCGAGGCTTGAAGCTTGTCTGGGCTGAGCAGGAACGGAGCGAGGCCGGGGCGTGTTCCGTGTGAAATGTCGACAAGGCGAGGGACAAAGTTTCATTGAATTCTACATTTTGTGATTTGCGTTTCACGGTACGTTTTCTTTTATTGCTGGTAACTCTTGGTGTTGGACGATTACTGTGAAATAGTGTGACTTTCTGAATAGTGTTTGGTTTACTGTACGAGTAGATGCATTGGTGATAAGGCTAGATGGTCTTATTTGCGATGATGTCATTTGTATTGAGGATTACTGTCAAGTAGTGTGATGGGTCTGACTGGTGCTCGGTGTACTGCATGAGTGGTTAAAGTAGCGATAAGACTAGAGACTCTTATTTATGATGCTGTCGTTTGTATTGTGATAGGGGGTGTAAGTCATTAGTTACTGCTCTCAAAATGGTGTGTGGAACGCTCCGCTACATGAACTGACGCACTGCTAAAGACGAGACTGTAAACACTACACATAATGATGTCGTTTGCAACGTGATACTGCACGTAAATTACAAGTTCCTTCTCTCAAATTTGTCCGTGTGAGGCAATCAAGATGTACGAAGGTAAATGAAATTATGGGTTTAAAAGAAAAATTGCATGATGGTTTTGGGTGAAATTCATTATAGTCACTGAGTTAGTGCTCTCTGTGCGAGGCAATCATAATGCACAAATGAAAACCTATTGGAGAGAGAAAGATAAAGTTGAATTATGATATTGAGCAAAAATGATCAGTTGCTGCCCTCAAATTTGTCTGCGCGCGGCAATCATGAGGCACAAAGGAAGAATTGTGGGTAGAATGGAAAAGTATAAAAGTGTAAAGTGATAGTCTGCCTCACCGCCTGGAGGGACAGAGTCCGTCAAATGTGTGTGTGTGTGTGTGTGTGTGTGTGTGTGTGTGTGTGTGTGTGTTTATGTCCACGTGCTATTCTGATGCTCTTTTTCTTTCCCTGGGTGAGATAATGATGGTGTGTGTGTGTGTGTGTGTGTGTGTGTGTGTGTGTGTGTGTGTGTGTGTGTGTGTGTGTGTGTGTGTGTGTGTGTTTCAGTGCCCCACACACCTGCCACGTTGCACACAATGCGAGCTGTGACGTAGCATCTTCTTGCCTGCGTTGTCCCCAAATAACCTGACAGAAGGGGTTGTCCCACATGATTCAACACAACAAGAATAACTCCACAGCCTCTAAAAGGTTACAGTCATTCAACCAGTCCTTTTGCTATGAATATTGTCTTTCAAAAATCATACCACAGACTTCACTAGACTTAATTGTCTTTATTTTTCAGTAGTGTTCTGCTGATAATTAGTAATAATTGTTAATGATGTGTAAAGTGATTCATATAGTTCAAAGGGTTATATTGTTTTTTTTTTTTTTTCCTTTTCATTAAACATAGAATTAAAACTCATGCAATACGTTATCATCACGGAAAATAGATAAATGTGACGGTTTAGGGAATCTAGGCGGCTTTAGACAATAATCCATCACCCTTTGGTTTCCGCACGTAATTTCTGGAACATGTATTATCTTTTTTTTTCTTTATAAACATTTCTCATTTTAATGTATTCTAGTCTACAGAAGGAAAATATTTCCAGAGGTATTGAACGTCTGAATCACTTTATAACTTTTTATTGTTAATGAAACTTTTCCAAAGCGCACTTTTAACCTCCAGCAGATCATTGAATTGAGTTTGAAAAGTCATATTGATAGAGTTGAGCAGTAAGTAAGACTGCCGATCATTAACACAACACTCGCATAGCATCATTTTCAAAAGTCACGAAGAATATGTTCCTTGTTATCATAGATCATTTTCTTCCCACTGGTGATGCAGAATACCTCCCAAACGATCTAAAAATGACGAAAACCAGCCTTCAAAATCATTATGAAATACCAAAGCTTGTGAATTTTTTTTTGAGGTAACGAAAAAAAATGATCAAGAATATAGTCGTGAATAGAGTGCTAGATGCTTTCTTCGTTAGTGATGCTTATCCAAACAGTATTTCAGAGTTGCATCAGAGTATTGTAATAAACTGAGGAAGAAACATGAGCAGTCAGAGGATTAGCACTGACAGAGGCATGCGGTGGTGGTGGTGTCTCGAAGCAAGTGTCGTGACAGATGCCTCCTCACCCTTTACTACTTGCTGCTGCCTGTCGTGATTTCAGCGACATGGCGAAGGACTCAGAAAATTACGGTGCACTTGGAGGTAATCTCAAAGACCTTTGTGGACCCATTTCACCAGCACGACATGTTGGCTCGCCGCTGTGTGTGTGTGTGTGTGTGTGTGTGTGTGTGTGTGTGTGTGTGTGCGTGTGTGCGTGCGTTCGTGCCATCTGGCTGTCAAATGCAGGTCGCGGCCAAGTTGTAGATTTTCTTTGTATATTTGTTTTCTTGAACTTCAAAATAGCAAGAAAATTCCATTATATCAGTGTGGATTAATCGGCGCGCAAATGGTCTGGTGAAATTGATGGGAAACATTCTTGCCACTATTATTCTGAGGCTGCTGCTGCTGCTGCTGCTGCTGCTGCTGCTGCTGCTGCTGCTGCTGTGGAGGGGGGATAGCGAAGGAGGGAGTGAGGGAAAGAGCACGAAGGAACACAAAAAAAGAAAAAAACAACTTGTCTCTTGGTTTTTGTTGAAGTACAGTAAGACAAAGGAGAATGACAGAGGATTAGCAGAGGGAAAAATATACAGCAGCAGCAAATTTGTTACCCATTATAAGGTTGTTTGTAATAAACTAACCTATACTTAAAATGTACAGGACGAAATGAAAGGCAGGGAAACGAGGCTACATGGAAGCTGAAAGAGGAATAGTGATACAAGGAAGACAAGTGGAAGAAAAGGAAAAAAAAAAAGAACAGCAACAGATCTATTGGCCCTCACGACGCTGTTTGAGATAAGTTACACAACATAATATAAGATAAAAATAAGGAATAATAAAAAAAAAAAACGACGGAAATATGAAGGCGATTAACAACACAAGGAGGGTAAGAATAATCGTAAAAGACAATGATAACAAATTCGTATGTTCTTCCTTCTGAAATACAAAGAGGAATATTGATGAAGGAGGGAGAAGAAAGGAATAGTGAAAAAGCGTATCTATTGATTCAATGGAAGTTGATTATTATAAGCTTCATTGTCAAATAAAAAAAAAATAAAATGCAAAATAATAGAGAGGAAAGGACAAGGGTGAATATTAGAACAGAGAAAAAGAAAGCACAAGGAGGGAGAAGAAAAGAATATTGATAAAGGATATCTGTTGACTCTATGGAAGTTGATTAGGATAAGCTTTACTGTCAAATAAAAAATAAAATAAAAAATAATAGAGAGGAAAGGACTGGGGCAAATATTAGAGCAGAGAAAGACAAAACAAAAGGCGAGAGAAGAAAAGAATATTGATAAAGGATATCTGTTGACTCTATGGAAGTTGATTAGGATAAGCTTCAGTGTCAAATAAAAAAAAAAATAGAATGCAAAATAATAGAGAGGAAAGGACAAGGGTGAATAATAAAACAGAGAAAAACAAAACACAAAACAGAAGGAAAACGTTACGTACTGAAAATTGAACATAGAAAGAAAAAAAAAAAAAGGAAAAGAAAACAGTAAGTGTACATACATACATACATACATACATACATACATACATAACTCCGTGACGTGTGTGTTTTGCGAATGAAATATTACTGTTATGTACACACGAGCAAGGACGAAGGGTGGGTGCTTACTCTTACTAATATATAATTCTTTTGTCAGTCGTAAGCTGCGCCGTGTGTCTGTCCTCCCTCCACCCGCCCGCCTGCCTGCCACTGTTTTGTCTGTCCGTCTGTCTGTCGGTCTGTCTTTCACTCGGCCTGTCTCTGTATGTGTTTTAGTTGCTGTCTCTGATCTGATAATGTTGCTAGCTGGGTGCAATTGACTCTCTCTCTCTCTCTCTCTCTCTCTCTCTCTCTCTCTCTCTCTCTCTCTCTCTCTCTCTCTCTCTCTCTCTCTCTCCTCTCCTCTCCGCCTCCTCCTGTTGGTGTTGGTCGCCTCAAGCCACAATTGCTCAGTCTTATCTAACGCGGAGGACTTGCCTGCTAATTGTCCTTTCACGTACAAGGCTGCGGAGTGGACGCCGGGCTCAGAGAGAGAAGGGGGTGGGAGGGAGGGAGAGGAGGAGAGGAGGAGAGGAGGAGGGAGAGAGACAGGGGGATGGGAGTTCGAGAAGCTATTGTTCTAAGTGTAAAGGAAAATTTATCTCACGAGTTGGATATTAATTCTCTCTCTCTCTCTCTCTCTCTCTCTCTCTCTCTCCCCGTTTTCTTCCGTTGTGGCGTGTACATGTGATTTGCTTTTTAATTAGCAGTGGCGGTGTATCTTTGCTTAACATATAAATTGCTTGCTGCTCGCCGCGCCACGCCAAGCCGGGGATAGCCCCCACACGGAGCCCAGCTAACCACCGACGCTCCTGCAGCAACATGTGTTCGGCATTTAATTGTTAAGTAAACACCAGAGCGATTCGAGTTAAACCGAACATGACCTGAAGAAGAATTTTCACTTTGTATTTATTAGATAAAACTGACTTCCTTCTTTGGCAGTGTGCCTGTAGGAGGTGGAGGTAGTAGTGGAGAAGGTGGAGGTGGAGATAGAGATTCAAGTGAAGAGGTGGGAGGATAAGAGTGAGGTATACGTACATAGGTGTTGCTGTTACGCTAATGGTGTAACTCTGACTTCTTGAATACCTTTTTTCAACACTTTTACTATAGGAAAGGAATGAGGTGGAAGTAGTAGTAAAGAATAGATACTGTTTGAGGTGAATAGGAGGGGAGCGAAAGTGGAAGCTGTGACTTTACTTGTAAGAGGAGGTGAAGCAGATTTAGAGAGAGAGAGAGAGAGAGAGAGAGAGAGATGCTGTCGTGGCTGTGATAAGAGGAAGTGATGGTGGTGGTGTAGGTAGTAGAGAGAGGGAAAGATAATGTGGGGGTGTGGGGGTTGTTGTGACAGAGCAACACCACTCCATCCCCTCCCTTCCTCCCTCAGCCTCCTCTGGTAGGGATGTGAACAATTATGGCGTGATTCATATATAACTAGAAGACACCGAAGAAGGAGAAAATAATAATAATGGAGAAGAGGAGAAAATGAAGTAAGAAAGGAAGAGAAGATTGATGTTGAGACGACGACGATGATGAAGCAGCCGGAGGGAGGAGAAAGAGAAAAAGAACAGCGATAACAACAACAACAACAACGATGACGACGACAACGACAACGGCGATAACAACAACAACAACAACAACAACTAGAGAAAAATGAGAAAGAAGAGCATAAAAGAGGCACCTTAAAGAAGAGATCGAGAAAAAAAGCAAGATAACAAGATCGCCAAAAAAATAAATAAATAATAATGATGATTACGAAAAGAATAAAAAAAAAGAGACAAAAAGAAACAAGAACAGCAGAAATAAATAGAAATAACAACAACAACAACAACAACAACAACAACAGAAAAGTCTAGGAATGAAATTTAAAAAGTCAAAAATAACATAAGAAGAAAAATAAGAATCTGATGAGAATTGTAACATACGAAAACATTAAACAAGAGAGAGAGAGAGAGAGAGAGAGAGAGAGAGAGAGAGAGAGAGAGAGAGAGAGAGAGAGAGAGAGAGAGAGAGAGAGAGAGAGAGAGAGCGCGAGGACAGAG
>CM035205.1:26825023-26836848 GCA_020233015.1 Callinectes sapidus | reverse complement strand
TATATATATATATATATATATATATATATTCGTATGTAGAATATGAAATGTTCAACTGACAGTCCTGAATTATGCTGAGCTTCTACTTTTTATATTCTTTTTGTTCGAACAGGGAGGAATTTTTAGAACTGAAAGTAAGATTTTTTTTTTTTTTTGTCGTTCAAATGATCTCTCTCTGCTCTCTCTCTCTCTCTCTCTCTCTCTCTCTCTCTCTCTCTCTCTCTCTCTCTCTCTCTCTCTCTCTCTCTCTCTCTCTCTCTCTCTCTCTTACATACAGGGAGCGCATTCTGTACCTCCTGGAAAATAAGATGTTTGACGTGGACTCTATGCTGATGGATGAGAGCCGGGATTCCTACGTCTTCGAGTCCAGGTGAGGAGGGTTGTGCTAGCGTGGTGGGCAGGTGGACAGACAGATGGTATGTTAAGCAGGAAGGCAGAAATACAGAAATGTTACAAAGAAATGTTATCTAGAAAGCAGGCACAGGTAAGCAGACAGGAAGACAGACAGGAAGAAAGACAAGAGAACAGACAAGTAGGAAAGTAAAAAAAAAAAGAAAGAAAGAAAGAAAAGAAAAGAAAAAAAAAAGACATAAAGCTGTTATGGAAGGCGGTGAAAATACGTGTAGCTAGAGATTTTACTTAACACACACACGGATTTTGCCTGAATTCTGATCTCTCTAAAATATCTGATTGGAGCACAGACAACTTAGTAGTGTTCAATGCCTCAAAAACCGAATTTGTCCATCAATCAACTCGACACAACCTTCCAGATAATAACCCCCCTCTTCTGCTGTGACACTCAGCTGTTCCCCTCTTCTACACTTATTATCCTCCGTGTATCCTTTACCTGTAATCAAAACTGGAAACTTCACTTCTCATCTCTTGCTCAAACAGCTTCGATAAAATTAGGCGTTTGAGACGTCTCCACCAGTTCTTCTCACGCAACAATTGCTAACTCTGTATAGGGGTCTTATACGTCCATACGGGAGGGGATTTCCACTCACACCGTTTTATTAGATAGGGTGGAATGAAAAACGGTTTGTCTTATCAATTCCTTTCTTTTGGCTGACCGTCTCCAGCCTCTTTCTCACCTTCACAATGTTGCATCTCTTGTTATCTTATCTATTTTCGTGCTAATTGTTCTTGTAATCTCGCTAACTGCATGCATCCCCTACTCCCACGGCTTCACTGCAAAAGCCATTCTTCTTTCTCTCACCTCTATTTAATGCAAGACTTAACTAGTACTCTCAGTCATTCATCTCTTTTCCTGGAACTCCTTACCAGGTTCTGTATATCCATCTTCCTATGACTTGAACCGATTTAAGAGAGAGCTTTCAAGACATTCATCCTATTGTTTTGGCTAATTCTCTCGGGAATGCTCGAGGACTGGCATCTATATAGGCCTTTTTTTGACGCTTTTGTTGTCCTTGGCCAGATTTTCCTTCCTACATGAAATAAATAGAGAAAAGTATAGGCAAAGATAAAGAAATTATCTACATCTTCCATAGGTAACAGAGAAGAGTACAAACAAATATTTAAGTATTGGTATAGAGTCCAAAGAAATAATATAAAGTTAAGAAACGCATGACATGATTGAAAGATTTGTTCAAGTGCTGAATCATTCATTACATGTAAGTGAATGTAATACTCGCAGTTTACAAATTATAGATGTGTGCTGTGAGAAATATGTCCCCAGAATTAGGTCTGTAAGTGGGAGAAGCACGAACACACACACACACACACACACACACACACACACACACACACACACACACACACACACACACACACACACACACACACTTCGGATATTTTACTGTCTTGAGTCTCCTCTTTGTAAAACAGTCCAGGTTAAAAGAAAGTTAGGACAATATGATGAAGGGGAAAGTTTCAGAGTTCACCATTAAAAGGGATGAGAAGGTGAGGATACTGATTAACTCTTATAATAGCAAAGTGAACAAATTGAAGACGATACAATACCAAAGATAATATGAGCATTAAGTTTTTTAATTTTTTTTTTCTAAGGTGTTTCATGTAGTACTTCCTTCTCATTCTCTTCCTTGTGTCCTGCTCCCTCTCACCCTCAGGAGCGTACCGCCAGTCAACATGTACGGCTACGAACCACTGCGACCAACATACGAGCCACCGAGACAAACCTACGACCAGCCACACCAGACGTACAAGCCGCCACGACAGAGCTACGGACCCCCTCCTCCCCCTCCTCCTCCTCCCTCACTGCCCTCCAACAGTTACCTCCCTCCACGCCAGAACAACTTCTCCACCACCTCTAAACCCTACCACCATCCCCCGCCACCCCCTATCCCTCCTCCCAGTAAATACAGCGCTCCCCACCACAGTTCCACATACGGGGGCGCACCTTACCACTATGGGACCCCAGCGCCTCCCTATGACAATGAAGGACCCTATCCCCGCTACAGGAAGACTACTACCCCTTCCTCCTCCTACCTGACACGGTACCTGCCTCCTCCCACCCCTCCAAGGTCACCACCAAAGCCTCAACCCTGGTGGAGAAAGTAAGTGGGTTCTCTGTTAGCAAGTGTCAGTGTGAGGGTTGATAATTGGGTGTCTTAAAAAGTGTGGTTTTTTATGTGGCTCTGTGAGTGTGTCAGTATTTTTTTTGTTTTTAATTGGGTTGATATGTCTTTTTCGATGTGTGACTCTTTTGTTCAGTTTGAGAGTCAGAAGTTGGTGTTCTCAGTGTCAGTAAATGGGTTCTGCATGTTAGCAATGGTGGATATCAATAGGTAATTTTTTTTAATGTGTTAGTTAGTGTCGTCCTTTAAGTGTGGCAGTATTTTTTTTTCTTTTTTTGTAGGTGTATAATAATTTATTTATCTATTTTTTCAATGTGTGACTCGTTCGTTTAGTTTAAGCATCAGGAAATGGAGTTCTCAGTGTCAGTAAATGGTCTTTTCAGTAAGTGGGCTCTGTATGTTCGCAAGTGTCACTGTGGTTGTCGGTAAGTGGGTTTGTTAATGAAGTAGTGTAGTCCTGTCAGTGTGTCAGTAAATAGTTCTTTCTTTGTAGGTGTGTTGACCCCTTCATTACTGGGACTGCACAATAACATCTGAATTTGCAACGCAATAAGAAAATAGGAAAAAAAATAACGGTCAGTGATTCTTGTTGCAGAAAAAAAGGAAATAATCATATTCTCAATAAGTAATTGCGGGAATACGTTGAAAGTTTACATTTAATTTATCGTATTCCATAAGCAGAGTCATTAAAAAGGCATAAAAGCATTTG
This sequence comes from Callinectes sapidus, assembly GCA_020233015.1. Classification (NCBI taxonomy): domain Eukaryota; kingdom Metazoa; phylum Arthropoda; class Malacostraca; order Decapoda; family Portunidae; genus Callinectes; species Callinectes sapidus. Next base: position 26,833,584 of record CM035205.1, on the reverse strand, counting down.
ATGTTGACAGCATTACGGCTTATCACGGCTTTCATTACCAATACTTTTACATTGAATTTACACGGAAATATTTTATGCCTCCTTCCTCCTTTTTCTTCTATGTTGTCTTCATACTTCTCTTGTTCCCCTACCTTTACTCTCACGTATCCATAACATATAATCATCATGAAGAACTTCGTATTGAAAAACACATCCACTGATTTATCCTCCTTTTCTCCTGTCCTTGCCTTTACTGTCCAATGTCTTATACTTCACGTTACCACAATCAACCTCGTAATGGCGATTTATCATGCCTGCCTCTGTATTTTTCATTTTCCTATGACCTGAACTGTTTTTAGAGAAAAGTATCAATATCTCCATATTTGGATAATATATTTAACCTCGATTATAAAGTATATTGTCTCAATTGTTCTTTTCTTTTCTTTTCTTTCTTTTAGTTGCCATAAGCCAGTGTTTTCCTTACGTGAAAGAAAATTAGGGCTGCTACTTTTTCTGTTCTCCCATGTGAGTTTCTGACTATCATAAACAACCTCGTACTGACAAACAAGACTACTATTATCTGTTCTTCCTTTGTGTTCCTTCCCTTAACTGATCACATCAACCGCAGAATCATGAGGTCTTCCCGGCGGCGGCAGAAGAGACAGTTGGGTTCTTCTGAACTGTGTCCTTACGAGGAGGACTATATAATGCCCCGCGCCGCGCTCAACAACAAGGGCACGTGGATGTTCCTTGTTAACATGGAGGAGGTGTCACCACAGTACACGCAGGCGGTGCAAACCAAGAAGTGCATGTGAGTAATGAGATAGCAAGGTACCCATCCAGGAGGTGAAGGTATGGCGATACAAGCTAATGGAGTAACTGAGTTGGATGTTCATACATGTATTGTTAGTCCTGCCACTGTTACTGCGTAACATATGGTTGACTTTTTATACTGTGTGTGTGTGTGTGTGTGTGTGTGTGTGTGTGTGTGTGTGTGTGTGTGTGTGTGTGTGTGTGTGTATTGACACAATTAATTCATATAGTGGTTTCAAGAGAGGCAAAAGGTAGGTAAATAGATTAACAGATTACTAGATATAAACACAATGAAACAAAACATTATCATTCAATAGTGAAGCAATTGTGTATGTTAGAATTGCTTTGAATCCTAATCATGTTTGACTATTTAAGTGTTTTACGTGGAGGATACACGTAAAAAATAGGTGAGTGGATGAATAGATTGATGGATATACAGTATACGTGAACTAGATAAACTAAAATATTCTAAACACGCAAGTTCCTATTTTAAAATTTGTAAAATATTATTGCTTTGAAATCCTAATTCTTTTATCTTTTCACAAGACTGATGACTAATAATTCGCTCCTTTCACAGTCCCGGCGCCACCTGCTCAGGCTCCTGCAACGTGCCTGACGGGTTCACCACCACCTGCCAGCAGCAATACGTGCAGAAGCGGCTCATCGCTCTGGATGGCTCCGGCTCCACCCTTGGCACTGATCTGTTCTGGTTCCCGTCGTGTTGTCTGTGCAAGATCGTTCCTGACGGGTGACGCATCATTGAGTGACTGGCGGGATGAGAGGCGAGAGGCTCAGAGGTCCCTGTCAAGCAGACGGAGTTATGTAGATGATAATAATGTCCTAGAGACTTAGACGGTTAGCCTGTATAGTAACGCCAAAAAAACAATTTCACTGCACAAGTGTTTTTTTCTATAAGATGTTTGTTACAGGACACGAAACCTAATTCACTTTATTCCTTAAGAAAGGAAAGACTAAGTACTTTGTGAAACCGTTCCGAGTTAGTAGAAAGAATAGTTATGCACCTTACGTATTTATAGAAAACGTACCCAAAGCTAAAACGTTGCAAGAAAACGTCCCTGATGTATGGTTAACTTAACTAGTGTTAGAAGGGACGGAATTGTTGGGTATTTGCTGCAGGTACACGATAGCTGTTAGATGTATTAGTATACGTAGACCTGTGTGGTGCAGCGCCCTTCCCTGCGTTGTGTAATGAGGCTGAGCTGTGGCAGGCTGCGGTGCCTGCATTCCCGGTACCCAGGCGTGGATGGTCTGCTGCCGTGTGGCGGAGTGGCGTGGAGGGACGCCGCCACACAACCCTCACTCCACGCTACAGCGGACAGGAAGCCACAGGGAACGTTATTGCGTCCACATCCAAACACGTACAAGATTTTGTTTACTGTTAATACAATGAATGATCACTCTTACTATTACCATTATTTCTATTATTCTCATTATTTATGTGCTTCTTCGTGATAATTTATATTCAGCCACTGTTCTTATTATTTTTATGATTATTTCCATTGTTTTCAATAGATATACGTTCGTCTATCACTCTGAATCTTTTTAGTATGTTTATGTAAAAAAACAAAGAAAATAATAAACACTTTCAAATGTTTCACCTTAGACACATATTAGATTCTTTTGATATAAACTAACAAAAAATAAAGCCCATAAAAATGCTATATATTGTTCTTTACATAAACCTGAATGAGTGCCATGCCACTAAACTCAGCAACGTCTTACATACATACTGAATATATATATATATATATATATATATATATATAGATATAGATAATATATATATATATATATATAGATAAATATATATAATAGATATATATATATATATATATATATATACACAGACACACACACACACACACACACACACACACACACGCACACACACACACTACGTTAGAAGAATGATAATGAGATCTTAAAAAGTCAGGAAAAGAAACAGATACACTGCAATCAATCGTTGTCTCTTCTTAAGTTTGAGGTATGACCAACAGAGGGCAGCACTAAAAACTCTTGTGTCTCGGTTAACTTTTAGTGGGCGAGAGTTGGTGGGTCCCGCATCGCTTCAGAACCACGACCCCTTGAAACTGAAACAGTGAGTGAAGCACTGAGGCTCCACTCACGCGTTGGACCTCACTACAGTGTCATTCCGGGAAGTGAGAGTGGAAAGTTGTGAGCTGCGGCGTATATTGTGTGCTGTGGTGGTGTGTAACAAAAGTAGTAGTAGTAGTAGTAGTAGTAGTAGTAGTAGTAGTAGCTGTATTTACTGATGAGTTCGGCTCTTAACCACCAACAAATTTGAGGACCAGGTGGGAAAGCTGAAATATGGCCAAATGTCATCACCCGAAAATTAGGTGAGAAATGTTGTTGAGTTGAATTGAGGGTTGAGAAATATTTCGTTCGAAGGGAAATTAGAGGTGCACAATTTTCATTCCTTAGAGAAACGTAGGTTGAGGGAGGAAGGGGGGGGGGTGACCTGATAGAAGTATTAAAGTAGTACAGGGGTTATAACAAAGGGGACATTAGCAAGGCTTTTAGGGTAAATAATCAGGATATAAGCAGAAATAACCAGTTTACGCTGGAGAGCTTTAGGTAACGGAGAGAAATAGGAAGGAACTGGTCTTCAAATAGGGTAGTTGATGAGTGGAACAGACTCAATAACGATATTGTTAGTGATCAGACATTGAACAGTTTTAATAGAAGATTGGACAAGTTTATGGATGAGAATGATAGGTGGAAATAGGCAGAGATTTTCACACAGGGACTGCCACGAATAGGTCTAAAGGCCCCTTGCAGCTCCCCTCATTTTCTTATGTTCTTATGATAGGCCTTATCTTGTCCACCCGATAATCCCGCTTTCCCCCAAGTTCCTAAGTTTGTTGGAGATTAAGATCCCAAAACTTTAGTAAATAGAGCGGCTTGTTTTGTCTTAATAGTCACCGTGGTAGAAGTAGTAGTAGAAATGGTAGCAGAATTTATAGCAAAAAAGAGTATCAGTATCAGTATTATTATTATTATTATTATTATTATTATTATTATTATTATTATTATTATTATTATTATTATTATTACCATTTTTATTATTATTATTGTCATCCTTACTACTACTACTACTACTACTACTACTACTACTACTACTACTACTACAACTACTACTACTACTACTACTTGTGTTATCAGTGTCTTGTTCCCTCACCAACAACGCAGAGAGAGACAACTTAAGGGTGAGTGATTGAACTGTATGTCTTTTATATATATATATATGTTGTTTGCTGTGTTTTTTTGTGATTCGTGTATGTATATCTCGCGCTCTTATTTCTTTTCGTGTCTTTAAATGTACCTAACAGATATTGCAGCGCTAAGAACTGACTATCTAATATTCCTGTTACTCCTTCCACTTGCCTAGGTTACTAGAATTTAAGCTGGAATGGATAAGTAGATAGAGGGAGGGAGATAGGGAAGGAAAGGATGAATAAATAGATAAGAATCCGATAGAAAATGAAGGGAAAAATGGAGAGAAGGAAGTATGGGTGAGAAGGAAGCATAAAAGAAAAGGAAGGAAAGATGGAAGAAGGCAGAGATGGAGGAAGGGAGAGATAGACATGACGGGATATTATGGCCTTCATTTATCATTATAACTTTGCATTTGTATTTTTCTCCATTTTTTTCGGCAACATCGTTAGTAGTTGCCACAGCAAATCCATGTTTTCCAAAACTTTCGGTTCTCTACGCGTTTTTCAGCCACACCCATTGCAAGCATGTCTTCTTTCTCTGCATCCATAACTTTCTCTTTGGTCTCCCGCTTTTTCTCGTGCCTTGTAGATCCATCTTCAGCATTCCTTATCCCACATACCCCTCGTCTCTCAGTTTCACATATCCAGACCACCTCAGCTTCTTTCATTTGCCTTTATCCCAAAACTTTGTATCTCTGATTATTTCTTAATCCATCAACTTGCTTGCTACAATCTTAGAATAACTTGAATCCATTGGGGAGGGAAAAGTTAAACCATATAGATAAGTAGATAGATAGATTTCTTTTATTTAAACAATCTGATTCTTTTATGGGAATTCATGGGCTAAAAGAGACCACTTAATGGAGACCTCCTATCTGAAAGCCCACCCACTTGGCAAAACCCAGTCTCCACTTAGATTGTAGCCAGGATTCGAACCCCTGCGCTCGGGGAATCCAAGCCCTCCAGGGCGCAAGCGGTTCCACTGTACCGCAGCGGCCTCAGATAAATATTTTCGTCACATTCTGCAGGAAGAAAGTCTAGAATTAAATGCTTAAAGCGTACAAAGAAATGGATAGGAAAAAAAATCAAGTAAAAAGATAGATAAATAAATAGCTAAGTAACAATAAAACCCGATAAACAGCTGACTCGAGGCGTCCTGGCGTATTAGACAGCGGGGTTGACAGGCTACACGGTCACAACTCCCAGGCTTGCGTCCAGTGCCATTATCTGGTGGGCGAACAGTCTGACATACGGTTTAATAAAGGCAGTCTGGGACGCTACGGTTACGCTTACAATGACGCGTCTCCTTACCACTTGCCACCGTTCGTTTGGTCCGCGTGGTAAATACTACGAAAGAAGGTCCAGTTGGTGCTACTGCAGTCCACTGACCATTGTGTGTGTGTGTGTGTGTGTGTGTGTGTGTGTGTATCTGGTAGTGCTTAGGTGGATGAATGGAATGGTGAGTGAGGTGCGTGTTGACTGCCCGGGTCTGGTATGTGTAGCTAATGGTCGTGGAACCATTTGTTCCTCTTTATTGTGCATAAAAGCCAGTCAAGGTTACAGAATGTGAGTGGTAGAAAACAAAAAAACGCTTAATTCTCGCTTTCAAAATAAAAATAAAAAAGTTGTAGACAATTTGTCCCCTCACCCTCTTTTCATTCTGTGTTTTTGTCACATGGTTATGAAACCTGTTCGTGTGTGTTTGTGCAGCGAGGTGCAATGTGTTATCCTTTAGCCATGATGTAATGGGGTTGTCTTCTTTATTAACACTACCTACGCATATGTCCTTGTGATCCACCACCAGTCTGTGTGGCGCAGGGGTTGGTGTTGCTGACTGGTGTTGTGTTATGTTGTGTTCAGTCCTATATATGTTCTTTATTATCTTGGAGATCATATTTAAGAAAGTAAAAACTGAAGTACATAAGTATAGTAATTTATTGTGTAAACTACTCTGACTTTTTTATGACATTTCTTATTGCAGAGATGTCATATTTTCTCCCTCACAGTGGGACTTGTAACCACTTGGCTGGCCCATTGCTGTGTTTATTGGGTTTTCTTTCTTCACGCAATATAAAACGAATTTTATTACCTTACATTGAAAACAGATCCTGCTTAATCATGTATTTCTCATCCAAAATATTAAAAAAAAAATCTAAAAAGAAATCTTTTCTTCTCTATCAATCTTACTTAGGGACCGGCACCTCTGTGGGCCTTTTTTTAATCATATTTTTCTTTGCTCTAGGCCGTTTCCCCTCTTACATAATAAAGAAAATCTAACTTGACCTAATTTTAACCACCGTTACTCCATATTTACGGCTACTTGCAAACGAAAGGAAAAGAAACAGAATTGAATTTACTATCATATAATATACGATTGATGTAATGGGATTCAAACTGCTAAAAGTAAAAAAAAATCCACACAATGATTTAGGCAGGAAGCGTCTGTGTGAGTGAACGCCCACTAGATAAATAATACACAGTGAATTGCAAGGAGTGAGAATTGAAAGAACACACAACGATAATCTTTTTACATAACATCACTTTTGCAAAAAACTATCTCTGTGTTTAGTGTTTTTCCTTCCATTGCAAATCTTCTGATCTGTTGATATTCTTTTGGTTGTGAGGTACTGTGATGGATCAGAGGCTTAAAACTGAAGGGAAATGCTGAAATACAATGGGAATGTATATTGAAGTTTTATGATGTTCTACCTTAGCTGTACACAAATGATACTCCTCACGCACCTCACTGCCAAAAGTGTCACCAGAGATGCGGGACCCATGTGGCCCCCTTCAGGTTCTCCGCAGCAGCGTCGCATGGTGGTGTTAGCTGAGGCAATGGTGAGGTATTTATCAGCCTTACTATTTAATGGATCAGAGAGCGTACTGTCTTGCAGGAATGAGATGCTTGTTGATTCATCGCTGCTTATCATTTAACAAGGAGAATGTTTTCTATATTTTATTTTCGGATACAACTCGTAGGGAAAAGTTGTTGAATCATAAAATTACAAGTTTAATGTATCAGGACACACTAGGGGGCCGATAAAAACAATGTCCAACGCCATAAGCTGCGCCAACAACATCTGACACTATCGCTGCTATTAACACCACCACCACCACACTACCACCACCACCACCACTACTACCACCACCACCACCACCACACTACCACTACCACCACCACCAACACCACACTACCACCACCACCACACTACCACCACCACACTACCACCACCACCACCACACTACCACCACCACCACCACTACTACAGCTTCCCTCCCTTACCCGCCCACCACTACCACTGACCAGTCTTCCTCCCCTTCCGCTATCACTGCCACCATCACAACCTCCCTCCTAACCTCTTAAACCGCCGCCACCACCACCACCACCACTAAAACCTTGTTCTTACTCCTCGAAAACTCTGGTCATAAAATTTCATATAATTTATTGCTAGATGTGTTCTGTTTTTTATTTCTTTTTTCCGCTTTATGTTAATGAGTAAAGTAAATTCGCCATTACTCTGAAGAAAACAATGAGAGATATGAAAGTACTTTATAGCAAAAAGTGAAAATCCCACGGACTTGACATGCGCATCATCATTGTGAGGAGCAATCAATTCATGCATAACACTGAGCGCCACGCATCCGCCGCAGGGAATGATAAGTCATAATGGATGAAAGCACCACCAACCTTATCTAAATAATTCATGGCAATAGATATTTGAGAGCAATGCGCCCTCGGGTTACTCTGGGAAAGGAATATCAGAGGCTGGGTATCGATACAGTTTTATTCATTGAGTGGCTGCGAGTGGTGGGCCGCCAGCTGGGTGGTAATTATGGAACACTCGCGTCGTAACAAAACGGCGCCTCCTAAAGTTTCTCTCGCTATGATGCAGCGTTTTGATCCCACGCTCAGATCCGGGTTTCATTTCCCCGCTGCGCCGCACCACCAACCAACCTGCTTGCCTGACAGGTGCCTCGCCTCGCTGGCAGGGGCCGGATGCTGTGCCCAATATGGTACTGAGGCTGAGACAGGTCATGCTGTAAATAACTGTAGCCAACAAGGGTGTGTGGGAGGCGGCAGCAGCAGCGGCACCAACACAAGCGGTTATGGAATGGTTCTAGGCGCCTCACATGCTAGCGGGCCAGTACTGTCAGATGATATTACTACTATGTCACCGCCACTGTGCTGCTGCTCATATGCTGTGTCTTGGGAAGGATGAATAACGACAAAAACAAACCTCTGATCCTCCACTAATCTTAAATCAATGATGAATCAGAATATTTCCCAGTATTTGGTTGTCCATGTCATAATAATCATCGATTTTTCTACTTGCGACATTGGTTTTACCAGACAAAAAAAAAAAAAAAAAAAAAAAAATGTTGGCAAGAGTTGCATGATTTCAACTGAAAAATAATATATAAATCATGTCTTAGCCATATTCAGCCGGTTACAACTTAGAAACTTTAAACTAATTAGATAAAAGCAATTCAACATTATGTTCTTTTAAGTAT
>CM035205.1:26805023-26817523 GCA_020233015.1 Callinectes sapidus | reverse complement strand
CCTTAACCACACACACACACACACACACACACACACACACACACACACACACACACGATACAATTTTCTGCTCTCTGTGTATTTTCAGTTTCCATTTTATATATCAGATAATTAAACTGTCATGTGTAAAGTGACGCAGTATTTTCCTTCATTTGTATTTTGGCATCAAATAAGACTCACTACCAACTCGAAGCTCTTCATTTCGTGTTTCTGATTGGATGACCGCTTCCACCGTGTGTGTCTCTGGAGAAGATGCTGCGATGCTCTCACTACAAAAAACCTTGGCCTCTCTGTTCACTTCACCACATGCCTATCACTTGTTACATCATCATCATTGTCATTGTTATTATTGTCATTGTTATTATCATTGTTATTATTATCAGTATGACGAGAGTAATAATGTGAATGAAAAATAGCAAGTACCAGACAATAACCATTAATTCGAGAATATCTTTGAGGCCTCCACCTCAGGCCTCAACACTACCCTGGGAACGATCCATTATGTTAGCTATATAAAGCCCGACGGTTTAATCATAATCTTTCTGTTGGAGTCGTTGCTTGTATCACAACCCTGACGGGCGGGTCTGGTGCTGTCAGTTCTTGCCACTAATTCATCACCATTCTTCAATTTGTCTATGTCATCGCAAGTTGATTCGTGTTACTCTGATGAGTGAGATGAAATGTGGACTGATTTGCATTGTGACTAAATATAATGATGATTCTACCTGCTGCTGCTGCTGTTGCTGTTACTACTACTACTAATACCACTACTACTACTACTACTACTACTACTACTACTACTACTACTACTACTACTACTACTACTACTACTACTACAAAATACCAGGAGTAGGAACTATGAATATGGAGTGTAGTGGTAGCGGTGGTGGTGATGTAACAATGACAGTGATAGTAATATCTACAGAGGCAAATATGGAGATGGTGGTGGTAGTGGTGGTGGTAGTGGTAGTGGCGGTGGTGGTGGTGGTGTGGTAGTGAATGATGATTGCGGTTTTCCAATAACCTCACACCACACCACACCACACCACACCACACATCCTCTATTCTTAGGTGGTGATGGCGGCAGTGATGGTGAATGATAGGGATAGCATTTCCTCCTCCCCTTCTCCCCTCACAACCAGTCTTCTCTCAACGTGCAAAGGAGTCTGGCGCATTGGAGATAAGACATGCATCAGGATTTTCCAAGTTATTCGTGTAGGTGAAGGAGGGAGGCGTCTGGGATGGACTGACGGGTGGAGTGGGTGGACCAGTGAGGAATCTAATGTCCGTGAGAAGTGATGGAGTGCAATAATGTGTAGTACGTAAATGCACTGACCATAGAAAACCCTCATGAACCAGACACAGAAGTAGATAGTAGAGGAGTGACCGAGTGAATGAAGGAGACCAGACAACCAGTAACTTCCACACAACTCCGCACTCTGGCCAGCCACTTTCCTAACCACTCCCATCCTCTCCCATCACATCCCTACCCAATGAATCTCCTCTTCGTTATCGGAAAACAGTTCCTCCCTCACTTGGGCCTTGTTCCTGCCTCGTGCATCTGTCTGGGAGAAGGTGGCAGGACGAGGGAGGGAATGTACGTAGGGTAGACTGCGTGACTGGCAACACTGTCTTAGTTTAGAAGAAGGCAGAGAGTGGTAAGGAGGATGAGTGTGTGGAGTGAAAGGGGGCTGAGAGAGAGAGAGAGAGAGAGAGAGAGAGAGAGAGAGAGAGAGAGAGAGAGAGAGAGAGAGAGAGAGAGAGAGAGAGATGAGATGAGATGAGATGAGATGAGATGAGATGAGATGAGATGAGATGAGATGAGATGAGATGAGATGAGATGAGATGAGATGAGATGAGATGAGATGAGATGAATAGATATGTAGACAAAAAATGTATAAGAAGATAGACAGATATATAGAAAGAAAGAAAGAAAGATAGATAGATAGATAGATAGATAAATAGATAAACAGAAGTGGAAAAGTAAGCATAAAAGCGGCAGAAATGTGAGGAAAAGAACAAGAGAAGCAGGGGAAAGAATGTAAAATAAAGAAACGAGGATGAGAAAGGAATATATTTATGCTGCACATTATGCCTGAGCTGAGGCAGAGAAAAATGTTTATGCACGGCAGCTAAATGTACAATGAAAAATATAAACTTCGTAAATTGAATAAAATTGAACGAAGACAAAAAAGAAAAAAAAAAATAAGATAAAAACAGAAAATTGGATGAAGGGAGAAAGAGGAGGAGGGAGAAGAGAGTAAGATATAGAAGATATAGAAAAAGAAGAAGGTGGAAGAGGAGGAACAAGAGTAGGAAAGAAGGAGAGGGAAGATGATTATACACGTAAGATTACATAACATTAAACGAAAATAAAAATTAAGAGGTAACTTGATTGACAGCTTATGAGGGAAGGAGGAATAGGAGAAGGAGGAGGAGGAGGAGGAGGAGGAGGAGGAGGAGGAGGAGGAGGAGGAGGAAGAGGAAGAGGAAGAGGAAGAGGAGGAGGAAAAGGAAGAGGAGGAGCAGAATTACACATCATTACAAACTGCTGCAAAAAATATATTAACAAATGACAACCACAATTAAAGTCTGTTGTAAGAGCAGGAAAGAGCTGCTAATGTGTTTGATTAAGAGAACGTCCATAATGATACGCCATCCATATGTATACACTAGATCATTATAGTCCATTCATATTTACGTGAATTCATTTACCTCCTCCCCTTCTTCCTTTTATTTCATTTGTAGGAGAATTTTTTTTCCGCCGATACTGATTTATTTGTATTGAATGTGTCTTGGCAAATTCTATCTTTCTGAATACTCCATCTCAACACACACACACACACACACACACACACACACACACACAGTTTTGTCCATGTGGGGGTTCAGTTTTTCGTCTCTCATTACAAGTTAGGAAGTTACGGGCAGTCTCGGCAACTCTCTCTGACTCCCCATCACTCTCCCCCTCTCCCTCTCCTTCTCCCCCTCCTATTACTACTCCCTCCCCCTTCCCCCTCCCCCTTCTTCCTCCCCCAATCTCTCTCTCTCTCTCTCTCTCTCTCTCTCTCTCTCTCTCTCTCTCTCTCTGCCCCCCCCCACCCTACACACACACACACACACACTTCAACAAAACTTCAAGCTTATCAACACTGAAAACCAAACCTACCACTGCCTGCCTGCCTGCCTGCCTGCCTCCCTGCCTGGCTCTTTCTCTCTTTCTCTCTCTCACTGCAACACCAGCTAACCTTAAGTTTGAAGGGCGCCTCTCGTGCCTGTTATCTGCCATCACCACGCTCCTCCTCTTCACTCTATTCTTTATTTATATCTCCACCTCACATAATTCCATCCGTGTATCAGATAAGCAAGACATCATAATTTATCACGACAAAACCGAACAAAGGAATCGAAACCGGTGCTCGTCCGCTTTTGGAAACCGCTTGATTTATCGGGCGAACTAATCATGTTTTCCGATAATTAGCTGATTCATATGAAAGCGCCATGCATTTATCAGATTTGCCACTTTGGTAATAGGGCAGTAATGGCATTGATCCTCTTCTCGATGGGGTTCACAGGACATGCAGATTCTCTATCGTGTGTCTGGATACAGTTTCAGGTGTTTCCTAGTGTGTTTGTATACCATAAGTTACTGTGCAGTAAATTGCCTGGCCAGATGTCAAGAGGAAGGCCTAAGAAGTTTGTGGATGCAGAGATGTCTGGTAATGGGTGTCACTCAGAAGAAGATTGAGTGTGTTGCAGAAGATTGATTTGCTGTGGCGACCCCTAATGGCAGCAAACGAAAGGAGGTTGAATTTCATGCAAACATACAAGTAGAAGATTTTTCCCTATATTGTTAAGTTGGTTAAGTTAAAGCTCGAAAAATTTATCTTAATCAGGACTAATTTTGAAAAGTGTTTTTTCATGAACATTTCATGAATTATTATTAATTACCAATTATTAATTATTAAGAAAGATGTTCTATAGATAATCCAAGTTTGGTTGAGTTAAGTTGGGATGGATGAGAGAAATTTCATAGGAAAAATATTTCCATTGAACTTTCAACCTAGTGAAAAAATTAAAAAAATAGGAACATTCTCATCATATGAGACAAATGTTTGCTTATATTTCTACACACAAAAACCTTCATAGAATAACATTAAACTCATTACACTGATAGCATTCCTGAGTGCTGTGCCTCCCTCATCGCTGCACTCACGTACACAAACTCAGCCCCTCTCAGCGCTGGGTACGAACAGAGCGTAAATATTCATGTAGAAGGTGTTCATGTATTTTCATCGCACAATAGAAGGCAAGGCAAAGGTCAAAACTCAAAGGCAGCGAGGATAGTAGTATTTACTCCCTCTGAAAGAAAAGAAAGACGAAAGACCAAAAGCTTTTATCCGCTAAGTTCTTATTGGGGTGTGGTAACCCGATGCGCCGGGAAGCTAAATTATTGCTTTATTATGCGCTGGCACGGCTACTGAAGTGATTAACGGGTGGGTGGAGGCAGTGGAGGCGGCGGGGGCGGCGGTGGTGGTGGTGGTGGTGGCGGTGGTGGTGTTGGTGGTGGTGGTGGTGGTGGTGGTGGTGGTGGAGACGATAGCAGTAAAGATTACGTGAGTCACGCCGTAGAGCTACATCACACTACACCACACAATACACAACACACCTCACAAGACACTAAACTACCGCAATACACCACACCCCACTGCCACATTGCCACACTGCACAATAGACCTCACACACCACACACTCACATACCACACCGCACCACAGCACACACACACACACACACACACACACACACTACATACATGCTATACCACACAGTCACACACAACACCGCACCACAGCATACACACACTGCACCACAATACACACTACATACATGCTACACCACACGTTATACTGGCCATCACTACAGCACAGCATTGGTAGAAGCGCTGAAAATACTCGAATAATGAGGCGCCTTAGGAGTAGGAAAACAGGCTCTAATCTTAGAATTTCGAATCCTTTATTCAATATGTTCTGTTTTTTTCATCCTTTTCTTATCTTTGTACCCCTTTTTACAGTGAGACCTCCTTCCTTTCCTGTCTGGGCTTCTCTCCCGTCTCTTCTCTTTTTCTTCTATTTCTGTTTTTTTTTTTTTTTTTTTTTTTTAAACAAGAGAAGCTTATGTATTTCACTTGTTTTTTTAAACTTTCTTTTCTTCTTTTTTTGTATTTCTTTAAATTTTTCTTCCGTAACTAGACAAATTTTTTTCTCTCTCTCTTTTCTTATTGTGTTTGCAGTTCTTCATCTTTCCTTTTTATTAATCTCCACTTCTTCCTTCCATTTCCTCCCTCTCTAAATCATTCGTCCTTAGTATCACATTTCCTTCCTTCCCTTTCTCCCCTCCTGTCTCCCGCTCTCTTCTCTTCCCTCTCTAAGCTCTCCATTTGGCTAAGTAGAAATGCATTTTGCCTCAATGACTTGCATAATTCACTAATCTAATATGGAAATAAGGCGAGAAATTTCCTGCAGGAGTGTTGATTGTGGACGAATATTTCGGCCTCTTTCTGACGGTTATGTGCTAAAGACCCTAATATTTTGTGGCCCGGCAGTCCGAAGCTCTTACCGCTCTCTCGTGTGGAGGTAGCGGTACATTGGCTGTGACAAAATGACCTCAGTTACTTCAAGATGTGCGCTCGTGCTGTCTTTTTTTTTTTTTCCTATTGATCTTTCCACTCTTTTCTGTTGCCCTCGTGTCTCTGTCCCTGTTTTCGTCTTCACTTTCCCTGTGTCTTCCTCGTGTTTTGATCGTCCCACTCTTTTATATTGCGCTTCCCTTCGTGTTCCAATTTCTCGTTCTTGTCCTGGTCCTTGTTCTAGCTTTCGTCTTTATCATTCTTGTTTTTTCCCGTTTGACTTTTTCTTCCTCGTCTTCCTCCTCCTCCTGCTTCTTGTTCTTTGTCTTCTTAGTTTTCTTCATATTCGTCCTGTCCTCTTCGTTTACTTTTCTCCCTCCTTATCCACCTTCTTATATCTTCCTTTTCTTATTCGTTCTTATCTTTGTCTTCGTTGTCGTCTTCCTTCGTCTTCTTCGTCCTTTTCGTCCTTTTTCTCGTTCCCCTTTATTTTTTCCCTCCTCTTAGCTGGGAGTGTCGTGAAACTCTTCTTCTCTATTAATCTTTCGGGTGTTTTTCCTCGCCTAATGTTTCACACCGCCGCCAGGGGGACAGGGGGCCAGGGAGGAAAGCGACGCCTCCTGGTGTTAACGGACGGCTGTGCTTTGTAAGATGGACGAGTTGCATTTGTTGAGTGTCTCCAGAAAGTATTCACCTGCTTCCCAGAATTATTTAGTCAAGAAATATGCATTTCTTTGATAAGGTTAAAGAAAATCGCTATTGGGGATTTTTTTCTTAAGACATTATCGGAGGGAAGAATTGCATTAACTCTTGGTAATGACATGACACATTTACTTCAAGGGTCTTATGATGATGAAACTTTATCATTATTACTGCTTTCGATATCATAAACCTGTTGAACATGATGTCTCTCCTATAATATTATGATGAAACTTTACTCTCATTATTACTACCAGTGCTATCAATATCATGAACCTGTTTGACACTAATCAAGAAGAGGAGGAGACTTACACTACCTCACCACTTCATTAGCACGAACCAGAAAAATGCACAGGACATTATAAGTGCCAGCCATTCGAAGTCAGAGATGATGCAAAGGAAGAACAAACAGCGGCAGAAGATCCTTGTTGGTTGCCATTAAAGGAAGCTTTGTGATATTTTACACCATCTAATGTAAAGTCAAATGTGTAGGAGAGTAAAGGTGAAGGCTCCTCCTGATAACAAACTGTTTTATGAAGCCTTGACATTCAGATATTAACATCGTTAGCTCTGTGATGCTCGTATAATTATAACCGCTTAAATATGGTGCTTAGATAAATAGCAAGCTTCCTTGATTAATAAATGCAAGAGAGAGAGAGAGAGAGAGAGAGAGAGAGAGAGAGAGAGAGAGAGAGAGAGAGAGAGAGAGAGACAGACAGACAGACAGACAGACAGACCGACAGACAGACAGACAGACAGACAGACAGACAGACAGACAGACAGACAGACAGACAGACAGACAGACAGACAGACAGACAGACAGACAGACAGACAGACAGACAGACAGACAGACAGACAGACAGACTCCCTCCCTCTCTTTTCAGCGGAGTTCCTTTTCTTTACCTGTATTGAAGAGAACGATCAAGATATCCGAGGACAGGAATGGAGAAGGAGGGAGGAGGGGAGGAGGGGAGAGAAGGGGAGGAGAGGCTGAGTAAAGGAGGCCGTGAAAGTTTTCCACATGCCACCTACTGAACCATTCCCAGGGGCCTGATTGAAAGAGACATCAGTAAATCTAATTATCGAAACCACACAGGCGTTCGAATGCTGTCCATCTCAACATGTCCGGACAGGAAAAAAGGAGGAAATGAGCAAGAGGAAAAAATAGTAAGAGCGAAGGACAAATTTCCACGTGTTATCTTTTTTTTTTTCTGTAAATTGAATGAGGCTCTTTTGAAGCTTGATGAGTCTTGTGAGATGGAAATGAACCACACATATGTGAGTTAAATGTGAATAGAAAGCGAGGGGTATAAAGTGAGGTAACTTTTCTGCAAGGAACGAAAGTTTGATAAGTCTCATGAGATGATAACTAACCCAAATGAGACTTGAAAGCATGAATAAAAGGTGAGAGATGGAAGTAATGGTGACTTTTTTGTCTGAATAAAGTAATACTTTCCTTGCTATAGCGTACTTTTTCATTTATTTCTAAATACTCTGGGACAATTTTCATTGCTCTATACTGAAATTTAAGTTCCATACCGTCAAAAGATTCAAGAATGTATTTTTTTTATTTTCATTTATTTTTCTTTATTGTCGATGTATATAAAGCTTTCACTGTTTGTGATTTGTTGCATATCGCAGCGAAGGATGAACAGATTAATCTAACCAGCAGTAACAGTGGTCTAAATTTAGGGAGTTAAGCAGATTCTATGAAGCATCATACTTTCATATTTTGCTTCATATCACAACTGTAAACCACATCAAATGCGGAGAAATTTCGCAACCGAGATTGTGCATAGTTTGGCTACTTTCGCCTGCTGCAGGTCTTCGTTCTTCCTTGTTCTGTTGTCTATTTTTTAAGATTTTTTTTTTCTTTTTTTTCCTCGCTCCGTCTTTACTTAACGAGGAATTGCTGCAATAGTAACTATAGTATATAAAAATATGAAAGAAATCTATCTCTTAATAACAATTTGATATCAGTATAACATTTGTACATTACACTACTAGAGGAATAACTAATCACAGTATATCAAGACCAGAAAAAAGATAACCTATATAGGTTCGTGGAGGAGTGAATATATATTGATACGGTAATGTGTGTGTGTGTGTGTGTGTGTGTGTGTGTGTGTGTGTGTGTGTGTGTGTGTGTGTGTGTTTGTGTGTGTAAGTGTTTAATTTGAGAGTAACAGTAGCGCGATACCGTAAGTGATGAGACAATGAAGGTGGAAATGGAAGGAAATAAAGATAAAAGAAGAAGAAGAAAAAGAAGAAAAAAAAAGAAAAGAGATAGAGGGAGTGGGAAAGTCCAGCAGCTCTGTTTTAGGAAAGAGGAGACGAGAAGCGTGCACTGGGTGATGATGAAACCCCGGGGGAATGCCACCCACTGTAACGTCAACACACAAACGGGTAATATTGCTGAGAACTGACCCAAATACACAACACCATCACAGCATCACCCACACTCCTCCCTGCGTGTGTGTGTGTGTGTGTGTGTGTGTGTGTGTGTGTGTGTGTGATTAATTTATACAAGCCTCGAATAAGTTACTATGAACATCAATTAGTATCAAGAATAAACAAATTGATTCTGATGAAGAGGAAAAAACATTAGGAGTCATTTGTGTGTTGCTCAGGAATGCCGTGTGTGTGTGTGTGTGTGTGTGTGTGTGTGTGTGTGTGTGTGTGTGTGTGTGTGTGTGTGTGTGTGTGTGTGTGTGTGTGTGTGTTTTTTACCTTGGTGCATTTACCTAGTTGTAGTAAAAAGGACCTGAAGTGCATTTGTTTGGTTTTGTCTCCTTATCTACTTACATTTCTTGAGCTTTTGTCTTTCATTTACTACGTGTGTGTGTGTGTGTGTGTGTGTGTGTGTGTGTGTGTGTGTGTGTGTGTGTGTGTGTGTGTGTGTGTGTGTGTGTTTTTTACCTTGGTGCATTTACCTAGTTGTAGTAAAAAGGACCTGAAGTGCATTTGTTTGGTTTTGTCTCCTTATCTACTTACATTTCTTGAGCTTTTGTCTTTCATTTACTACGTGTGTGTGTGTGTGTGTGTGTGTGTGTGTGTGTGTGGAGGTGGTGGTGGTGGTGGTGCCTCCTCGAATCCCTATTTCTTCACCTACTGTTACCGAGGATTGTAAGACCACTCTCCCGCCCCTTCCTCGTGCGCACCACCACTCGTTCGCCCCTTGACCAGCGCCTCCCCCGCACCACACCCTCCCCATTGGCTAATTGTACTGTGGTATTTCCCCCTGCTGTCGAACTACACACGCTACGTCACCACTACACGCCGCCCTTGCCCGACCCTCGTTATTATCTCCCTGCCCGCCACCCCACGTAGCTCCCCGCCACCCAGCCCAGCCACACCTCGCTGCACCAACACAATTTCACACTCCTGCCTTCCTCCTCTGCACGGGCCGGCTTGTATATCCTTGGTTAGGAATACACGGTCTGAGAGGAAGACGGTAACAGAATATACTCCTTCCTCCTCCCTCCTCAGCGCAGTATCTTTGTTGAAGGGGAAGGAATACAAGGCCTGGGTGTATGACGCATTTAGTTGTTAGTGGAAGATGTCATGTTATTATTTAAAGTTGAATTCTGTCTGCTATGTTAGTTGTACCAAAGTTTATATTACAGCTGCTGGTTGAATGGTATTAGTAGAGGTCATGTGATTGAGGTTGAATTTCGTCTCCCATACCAGCAAATATCCAAATTTACACACCAGATACGTTACAATAAACAGGTGATTTCTTGCATGCCACATGTATAACATTACTAATTGATAGAACTTGCTGTCTGCTTACATAATTAGATAATGATTGGATTCTTAGCAGATCAGAGAACTTCGGACTGAGGGAAAACTAGATATAGATCAGAGGAATGTGGAATGTTGCTCGTTTGCTCATGACTGTACTACATAATCACAGTGAGGGACGAACGCTTCATTAATTTCACACAATTGATCAGTTAAGCTTTGAAAAAAAAAGCAATGCAAGTTACTGTACATAATGTTCAAACTTTTTTTTTCGTTTCATCTGACTGATAAATGAACTTCATTTATTTCACGCAGAGTTGGTTAGTTTAGTTGAAAAAAATGAACGAATAATGCGAACAAGTACACTTTTCAAACTGTTCATTTTCACTTTATGTAATTGATTTTGTGAATGGCACGAGTCCAGTATTGATTTGATTATAATACACGTCAGTTATACTTGGTTACCGTTTCATATCCATTGCCACGCTCATCGTGTCGCCCGGAACCTTGTAATCCACAATGACATGTCTTCTTTTTTCCCTTCCCACGCAATAATTACGTAATTATCATAATTAAAGCATGATGTATCAGACTCCAATCCTGGAAAAATGTGTTGCAATTTCCTACTTTTTATGCACGGAAAAATACTAACATTTCTGTATGTAACACTTGCACACACACACACACACACACACACACACACACACACTCTCTCTCTCTCTCTCTCTCTCTCTCTCTCTCTCTCTCTCTCTCTTCTAATGTAGCGTGAATTTATAGTGGTAGTGGTAGCAGCAGCAGCAGCAGCAGCAGCAGCAGCAGCAGCAGCAGCAGCAGCAGTAGTAGTAGTAGTAGTAGTAGTAGTAGTAGTAGTAGTAGTAGTAGTAGTAGTAGTGATGGTTATTAGTTATTGTTGTTGTTGTAGTAACAGTATTATTATCTTTATTACTATTATTATTATTATTATTATTATTATTATTATTATTATTATTATTATTATTATTATTATTATTATTATTATTATTATTATTATTATCATTATCACTATTATTATCATTATTATTATCATTATTGGTAGTAATAGTTTTATTATTATTAGTAGTAGTAATACTAGTAATAGAAGCAGCAATATCACCAGCAGTAGCAGCAGCAGCAGCAGCAACTATAACAACAACAACAACATCAACAACAACAACAGTAGCAATAGCGGTAGTATTAGCAGTAGCAGTTATGGCCAGTAAATAATAATAATGATCGAAGTAGTGAAAGTAGTAGTAATAGTTCTGCAATAAATCTTCATTCACACACACACAAATAAGAAAAAAATAGATACGCTGTCCTCCCAATAAGGCGCAGCAGCACTACACACACGCCCTGCAGGATGACGACGCGAGAAACTTTGGGATCCGCGTGAAGATAAAGTTGATATTTTACGATACGGAAATTGAACCCCGGCTCCTCAACGCCCCTCTTAGTGCTAAACGTTCCTGCGCATCAGTAGCCATAATCCCGCGGCTTTACTAGTTATTTAAGTCAAGTCTCGACTGGAATGCACACTTTTAAAAATTTTTGAATATTTTCTTCTTACTTATTCTCATCACACACTTTCAAGGAGGACTACTTAAGGCAAAGAATTATGCAAATGGCCGTGCATAATTATCAGACTTTCCAGCGGCCTAGTGAAATCTAAAATAATTGATGCGCCAACAAACCTACCGCTTATCCTGCACTGCCTTGCCATTGCCTTCCAGCTTTGCCCTCAGTAACTGCCTTGATACCGCGCTGCTGGCTGGCCTCGCTTTGCATCTCACCCCCACCTCACATCCCCCCCAGCCTCTCTCACTCTTACTCTCCCTCTCTCTCTCTCTTTCCTTCCTCGTCTCCTCCTTTCTTCTCTTCCTTGTCATTTCCTCATGCACAGAAAAGTTTAAGTTGGTTAAGTATTTTTGTCAAATCTCGTCTCCCTCATCGTGATTAATTCTTACTTATCTATCTGTGTGTGTGTGTGTGTGTGTGTGTGTGTGTGTGTGTGTGTCTCCCCCCCCCTCTCTCTCTTCCCCCCCCTCCCCACACCTCCCACCCACCACCAACAAACACACACAAACACACATCCACCTCCCGAACCTCCAGCACGGAGCACTTCCCATAATAGGGTCCGTTGGAATGGAATTAGAATCGGTCCCCCAAAGTCCCGGCTCTGGTATTGGTCATGGGGAGGGTCAAGGGGGGGTGGGGGGGCGGTGGTGGTGGTGGTGGTGGAGGGGTATGAGGACAAAGCGTAACACGGCGACTGTGACCGATTGCTGATATATATGTAGGCTGATCCACTGCAGGGAGTTTAGCATAGAAATGTGCGGGTTTGTATCTCTCTCTCTCTCTCTCTCTCTCTCTCTCTCTCTCTCTCTCTCTCTCTCTCTCTCTCTCTCTCTCTCT
>CM035205.1:26716954-26727333 GCA_020233015.1 Callinectes sapidus | reverse complement strand
TCTCTCTCTCTCTCTCTCTCTCTCTCTCTCTCTCTCTCTCTCTCTCTCTCTCTCTCTCTCTCTTCATTGGGGTGATGTATTCATTCTGTGGTGGTGTATCTGTGAGTCCTCAGGCGTGGTTATAGGGATGTATGACGTGGACACACACACACACACACACACACACACACACACACACACACACACACACACACACACACACACACACACACACACTTCTGAACCTCTATAGTTTCCGCATTTTTCCGAAAAGAACGAGTACATTTTGTTTTACTGGTGCATAAAAATGAGTAAACACACACACACACACTCTCTCTCTCTCTCTCTCTCTCTCTCTCTCTCTCTCTCTCTCTCTCTCTCTCTCTCTCTCTCTCTCTCTCTCTCTCTCTCATGTCCACTCACACGCAAGCGAAGCAAAAAATACTTCCAAAAATATATATTCTTTAAACACTATTCTTTCAATATTAGGAAAAATATATGTGCGAGCTCAAAGTATGTATATCAAAAACTTTTCTGCTCGCCTTCCTTCTCTTGTGGTGGTTTAAATTAAATTCTACATATTTTCGCTTTATACATTAGGTCGGATGATGCTTCCCGATGTCATGGTATATAATATGTACATTAACCCTTGGAAAGAAACCCATTTCGCTTATTTTCGTGTGCGCTTTGAATAATAAAAGAACTTCCCTAGACGAAATTCACGGTTCGGGCAAATTTGAGCTCTCTTCATTAGCAACATAAGCATTCAAGGAGATGAGACTGATAATTTTAAAAAGAAACTTAGATGCAACACAAGCTTCCTTTTTCGTAGATTGCATTCTGCGCCTTAGTGTCTGACGCAACCTGAGGTTAAGCTCCCACCGCCGCCGCCGCAGCTGCCACGCTTGCCTCTGATGGGGACGCGCTTTGCTGTGGTGCAGTCTGAGTCCGTTTGGGGTGTGGCAAACGTTTCCAGTCGAGACGTAACACTTCCTAACATCGGAATTAATTTGACTCTATTTCAGCCATTCTCGTCTTTTCCGTTAAGATTTAGAGCATTGTAGGCAAGGTCAAGATGAAAAAAGAGACTATTTTCCTATTTTCCATGCTATACAATTACTCAAGAGACTAGAACAAAGAAAAAAATTCATTGTACGCGATTATAGGCAAATATTTGTCCAGCACTGAGTGGATTAATCAACGTATTTTCAATGAGTATAAACATTTTTTTTATCCTTTCATCCTTTTCATTTTGGTATTCACAATGTACACCACTGCAGAGGAATTACAAGAGCTTTACTTAAACAACGGAGAGAGAGAGAGATTAAAAGAACTTTCCAATATCTATCCTACTATAAGGAAAGGTGTGACAATTAATATCCCCAGGATTTAAATGTTTTTCTTACATTTAGAGAGACAAACAGATGTTTTATTTACTAAAACTCATAACACACAACATCATTCCAATAACTAGCGTGGTCCAATATTGATTGTTCTTACACCAAACACACTAAACTCAATTCAAACTATTAGAAACATTAGATACCCACATAATGGTAAGGAGCAGCTTCATTTACTTGTCGGTGCCTTGGTAGACTAAATGATGCAGGAAGCCTTTGTGGGTCTCGCCGCCGTTAAGTCCGGAGGGAAATCTTGAACTGAGCACGAGTCAAACAATGAGCATGGCATTGGTACGGCAAGAACACGTTTTCTCCCTATCACGTCAGGCAACCAGCAGCGTCCCTCGTCTGCATTGCAAGTAAGCCAATATATCACTGACATTTTTACTGAGAATATCAGTTCGTGTCTGTCCTTTAGCGCGGGAAGCGAGGAGGAGATGGGCAGGGAAGGGTGGCAGCAACTGATAGGATGATGCCAGCAGAATGAAGGCTATTACGCCCTCGTTTGCTGCTACACCTTGACGCCCCTTGACGGCCTGAGGGTGGCTGCGGTAACTTTGAGGAAACTTTTCGAATATCACACGTTAACGAGCTGCTCACCTGGAGAAGCTCAAGTGTTCCAGGCTGCGTGAATTAATGCATTGATCACAGGCAAATATCCGAACGTGACCCTTCGGTAGTAAATGCGTTGTGGTGAAGCTGAAACATTCTGGTCCTGCGCAACATTCCCCGCGACACACATGGCAGGGGCGTCGTCTGCGGGTACGAATATCACAAGAACATCTTCGTTAGTTACGGTGACGTCTGTGATTTGCTGCTCGCCCTCTGTCAAGCGGAGAGACGCTCATCTGCCAAGGAGGATGCTTGACGCTGGTCAGATCCAAGCCATTTGCCACACAAGCTCCGCAATGAATGAATGCAATGACATCTACAAGGGATGAACGACATCACGACCTCATTAATTCATTCAGCATGCGGGTAATCAACCATTTCTTTGTGGCGTCCCCGAAGAACTGTGTGACGGGAGTTATCGCAGCGTCTGGGGTAGGGAGGGAGTCCTGCGGCGCCCTTCCCCCTATGAACGCTAACTGTTTCTCTCCCGTGTCTTCAGGGGATGAATGCTTTAAATAGAAAGGTTCTAGTTTTGGTAGGCGTTCTCTCTCTCTCTCTCTCTCTCTCTCTCTCTCTCTCTCTCTCTCTCTCTCTCTCTCTCTCTCTCTCTCTCTCTCTCTCTCTCAATATTGTGATAATTTCAACTTCTTTGATCTTGGTAACGAGACAATGCATGGTTAATCTACCAGTTAATTAACTAAATGGAAGTCAGACACTACACACAATTTTCCTCTTTAGGGGGAGATCAGAGGCATATTGTTTTATTATCCGCAGAAAACACTCTATAAAACGCTTCAAGAAAACTGTTGCCCCGGACACATCACTGGCGGAAAGCAATGAAGCTGCAGCGGTTTCAGCGAGGCCAGAAAAGTCGTCCCAAGAAAATTCCTGCGATTGAAAGCTGAAGGAGTGACGTGCCGCGTTCGTTCTGGCCTGCCACATGTATTTCCACCCTTCACTTCCTTCCACATGTCTATTTCATGGCTTCATTGAGGTGACCGATGTTTTAAAGCCACGAAAAGCTAATACAACCACAAACTTTGGTACAGTATAAACAGTTCAGGAAAAAAGGCACGTTTATTGTCTCGAATTGCGCTTCCGTGTCTTTTAGTTCATTTTTCAGTGTATAACATGAACCGATTTTGTTTTTACATCTTATGGTTTTAGAACTCTAGTCAAGATATGTTCACCATGATTTGTTTCAATTAGATTTTTTTTTATCTCTCCGAGTGATACAAAAATTCCAAAACAAAAACCCACACAGTATTGCAAGATGTCCCCTGGCCATGGATCTTTCTGGGAAACTAACCCACCACTACTTCGACCACACGAGTATATCACAAGGACAGCCTTTTTAATGATGCCCCTTAAGGATGGCTGCTCTTCTTTGCCCCTCTCAATCTTTCTTTGTACGAAATTCGCCTTCCTTCCCTCCACCCTGATTTAATAGTGCGATAGCTCCCTGAGGTAATGACAACACCCCTGCTTCCTTCCACCGCACTGCCACACACAAGTGGGACTCAACTAGAACCGTAACTTATCTCCGCCCAAGAATGCTTTGCCAAGAACAGAGTAAATCATCCTTCAAAAATCCTGTTATATTTTATCTTATTTCGTATAATGCTATATTTGAAATTATTTGCATATCTCTTTTTGAGTGGGTAGCGTATGCTAAGAAACATTATTTATATATCTTTCATTTTTTATTCTTCAGTAATCATTTTGTCTATTGTGTTGCATATGTTAAAACTATTCATGTGTGAGTCTCTTTTTGGGGGGTGGGGGGGGGGAGGGAGAGGTTGAACGGATGGAAATTTCGTGTCAGCCTTAATTGGAAGTTTTATCTTTTTTTGTCCTCTTAAATCACTAACACGGGAAAGTACTCCTGCCATGAAATTACTTCATAAATTAATGGCCGGTAGTGGGTTACATCATGCGTAAACCAGCACGTCTGTATTATTATGCTAAATCATTATCCGTATAAAGGCTGAGCATATGGCAATCCTTTATTAACGAAAAATAAGGTATCTTTACGATGGTTTGCTTATATCATTATGCTTATATCATTATGCTAAACCAGTGTATATATAAATTTTAGAATCAAGGCAATCTATTTTCAGAACATCAGAAAATAAAGTCGTCAAGTCTACACGTGGCAACAATCCCTGTATAAAACATACCTACTTATTTCCATCTATTTTCCTCATCCATAAATCTGTCTAATCTTCTTAAGGCTTCCTAATGACTCAGCACTAACAACTTGATTAGTTAGCTATACCGTTCATCTACCACTCTACCGCACATATTTGAGAATCTCCCTAACCCTTTTCTAAATTTAACGTAATCGAGCTTGATTCATAATTTTCTTGCTCTATTCTGATTACTAAGCCTGAAAATTTTGTTTATATCGCCCTTGTTATATTTACAATAACATTTTTTTTCCCGATCTAAGTAAAACTTTGATACTTCTTGAATTTCATACCCTTGGTTGTTTTCATTAGAATGACATACATCAATTTCACAGAATATTTCCCACCGTTGCAGAAGAATCCTTTAAGATGGCAGCACCTTCCCTGGAGAAGATAATCAAGAAACAGTAGAATCAGTCTTGACAATATTGACATCTGCTCACCATGCCATCTGCAGCTCTCGGCTCTGTTGCCTTTGCCTTCACTCCCTCTCCCCCTGAACGTCAAGAGTACAACAAAGAAAACATGACCTGGGGACCCGCCCACTTCAAGTCCTCCTGGCCCTCGCTTTTAGCTGGCTGAACTGAGCGAGAAGTTATGTGAGGCGTAACAGCGACAGCCACTACCATGTACTGCTACAACTACTGCAACATTGACAACAGAATCAAGGGTATCAACACCAATAACCATGAAAACAGCGTCTACCGCAACAACAACAACAACAACAACAACAACAACAGTAACAACAACAACAACAACAACAGCAACAACAACAACAACAACAACAACAACAACAACAACAACAACAACAACAAGTATGATAAACGCAACAATAACAAGAAGAGCAACAAGGAAACGAAAATATATTACCATTAACAATATTAAGAAATAGACGAATAACAACAGAAGCAGCAGCAGCAAAAACAGCAACAACAGTAACACTAACAGCAGCAGCAACAGCAGCAGCAGCAACAACAACAACAACAACAACAACAACAACAACAACAACAACAACAACAACAACAAAGAACACCATCATCACCACCACCACAACCAGCAACACCACAAATACCTCCACTCACCACTACCACTCACCACCACCATCAGCACCACCACTATTAACAACAATAACTATACATAGTATATGTATATACACTTCCGGGAACATCCTTCTTCAAAGCGCAGTTACTCAGTGTACATACAAAACGAAACCGAAGAGCAAACATTTGGCTGGTGTCACTGGCGCCATGGAGTGACAATTTACGAGCAGTGAGCCGCTGAGACAAGACAGGCTGTGAACGTATGAGCCTTTGACGCACCAACTAACACATGTGGGAATGAGAAATCACCCGCATGCCGTGGGGCGTTGGTGGCTCGTTTTTCATTTCCTCTCCGGCTGACTTCTGACTGCCCGCTAACGACTCCACGAATATTGTAAGGTCGATGGGGACTGGGCCTTGTATTTTCATGCTCTTTCAGTTGAAATATTCTTAATTTTGGTATCACATGTGTGTTTTTCTCATTGATTTTACAGCGGTGTTGTTAGATTATTACTACCTTCGTGACTATTACTCAGCTTTCTTACATTTGCATTTTTCTTGGCTTTACAGAATTGTTGTTCAGTGATCACTAATCATGTAATCACCATTGAAAATCTATAATATCTTTAAGAAAATCCTCTTGTAAGTTGTCTGGTAAATATGATGAAATGTTTGAAAATGCAATTATGTGATCGTGTATGTTTTTCTTTTTTCTTCTTGCCTTTGAAAAATCCTTGTTGAATTATCACTGAGTCTCATATTCTCAAACACTGAGAGGTTAGAGATTTTCTTGTTTTTACAGAATTCTTGTCACATTATCTTAAGTCATGAAAGCAGGAAAACTCCCAGTAACATAAAGGATAGGACGCAAAAAATTTCTGAGAATACAATTGAATTGAATACCACCGACTTCTCTTATTTACTTTCTATCCTTGTTGAATCCTCACTAGCGTCACGAAAATATCCGTGGAAATTCCCTGTAACTTCAAGGAGAGCCTCTTGAAATTGTTAGGAGCAGACGAGGAAACGTTTAATAATATAGCTGAGTTCTTTTTTATTGGCTCTACAAAATCTTTGTTATATTGTCATTAGAGTCACGGAAACACTCGTGGAAACCCTCAATAACTTCAAGGAGAGCCTCTTAGAAGTTGTCGAGATAAAACGCGGAAATGTTTGAGCATTCAACCCAATAATAGATGCAGATGTTTCTATTCTGAACACTGGATAGATACACAGTGCACGATTCTTACAATGGGAAGGTTAGCAAGGCCACCAAATGACTTACTACAACAAGCACGAGGACTCCTGAACCCGACCCAGGCAGTGCCCCGCCTTTGCCTCGCCTCGCCTCGCCTCGCCTGACAAGGAGGAGAACAATTCACACTCACACTATCCTTTACAAATGTTTATGAGAGACTTAAGAATGAGTGAATGAAGTTAAACAAATATCTTTATTGCCTGTCAGAGTGAGTGTCAGGGAGCAGGGGCAGCAATGCACGCACTTGTTGCCTCAGTCTCTTAGGCAATGCGCTGCAGGGGGTCATATGGCCTTCTCGTGTGCCTTCTTGGTATTGTAGTTCCTCATCTTGGGAAACACTGAGGTCATACTTTTCCATGTCTCACGGTAGAGATAGCCACAGCGATGCCCATATACTTTGTGTGAGAAGTTGATTATTTCATTGGACTTTGTTTTATGTACTCAATATCTATTAATTTTCATTTGTTTTTTTAATCTCTTTCACTCTTTTTTCTTCTTGTTTTTTGCTGCTCCTCTCCGTATTTTCCTTCTCTCAGTTCATTATACCAATCTTCTTCTTAACTTAACCTGTCTTCTGCACAATTCTCTGTCACATTCGTTACAAGCAAATCTTCTTCCACTGCATCCATAAACTTTCTCTTCAATATCTATGAAGTAAAGATGTTAAAAAGGCATTTCCAAGGATGCTCAGGACACGACACGCGCGCGCGCGCGCGCACACACACACACACACACACACACACACACACACACACACTTCATGAATGTGTTGGTGTTCATATGCAGCAATAAATATCAGTTTCACGCGTCAGAACTGTTTAGCCTCAAGAAAGCTCTTCTCCTCCATTATTTTCCCAGTTAATTCTTTCACCACGGGCTTGGCTGTCTCCACTACCACCACCACCATCCTCACTAACACCATCACCAACACCATTTACTACACCCATCACACCTATCACCATCATTCAACCCTTATATTCCTGCTCCCATAACCACCATCATCATCTCCATCACACAAATCACCATCGCCACCACCACTATTACTACAACATCCATGCATTACTTCCATCACCACCACCAGCATTACCAGCACTGTCAGCACCAGCACATCCATCATCATCATCATCATCACCCTAACACCACTACCACCATTAGCACACCTTATCTATCTCTTTCTACAACAACACTTCCTTCACCACTCCCATCCTAAACAAAGGTAACAACAATAACTGTGCATTATGCCAGCTTTTGCATCTTCCTCTCTTTTATACTCGCTTCTCACCATCCATATAGTCCCGTCACTTATTTCTCGCTCCTGTATCTTTCCTTTCAAACCATTACATCCCCCCTTCCCCCACCCCCGTCCACATCACCATTTCTCTCATCCCCTCCACGCAACCCACAGTCCACCTCACCTTGCCATCTCGCACATCAATCCCTCACCCAAACTTTCACTCATCTATCTCTCCCTCCACCCTAACCCTCCACTTCACTTCCCTTTCATCCTCACCCCAGGAGGTCCATCTTTTCCTCACCCAGACCCGGCCTACCTCAGCCTTTCCTTTCTCTTTCCCCCACATTCTTTTTTCCGCTTCACGCCGCCCATCTATCCCAGCGCCCGCCGTCTCGCGCCCGTCACTCCGAGCTCGCAGGTTCCCACGACGCCCGCAGTTAGTCATCCTTTTAACACGTCAGCTATGCGTATGTGCCCCGTTACTCTCCCTTGGCCAGGACAGGAGACGCCCACAGCTCGGGACGCGGCGGGGGGGCGGCGGCGGCTGGCGAGGCAGCGCGGCCCTGGGCTTGTGTGAACTATATGTGACTTCTCTATGTGTGTGTGTGTGTGTGTGTGTGTGTGTGTGGTAGTGAAGTGTGCAAGTAGTATAGGTAAGTGTAATGTGTTGAACGCTGATATGACAAATGTTTTTTTTTTTTCCCCATGGTATCATAAGAACGTAAGAAAATAAAGAAAGCTGCAAGAGCCACCATGTCTACTTAATACTCGTGGCAGTCCTTGCATAAAACACACCTCTGTACCTATTTCCATTTATTCCACCCCTTGCATAGACCTGTCACTGGATTGCCAACACATCAAACGACACAAGACGATTAAGAAACATAAAAAAACACAGTGACAGTGAGTGCATAAACTCACAACGAGACTAGCAGGAGATGAGGGACGGTCACGATGCGGGGGAGGGAAGAAAGGATGGAGTCTGCGGTGGAGGAGGTGGAAGCAGACGAGACAAGAGGAGCACTCGCCTCATCATCAACTTACCTTACCACTTGTGTCTACAGAGAGCACTCGTATAAGGTGCATCTCAAGGGGACAAAGAGTGTGTGAGGCGTGAATGTCTAGCACGCACCATCGCCTCCTCCTCCTCCCTTCAACCAGCACGTGTCTCTCCCGGGGTGACTGGGTGCGTGGTGGTGCCGGTCTCCTAAGCCTCTTGGTGACGGTGATTGTGAGGGAAAGAGGCAAGGAGAGAAATTAACCCAAAGAAGCAAGGAGTATTACCCAAGGAAGGAGAGAGAAACGAAAAGTAAGAGGAAAATCGAGGAACAAAAGGAAGAAGTGATGAGGGAAGAAGGTATATAACAGAGAAAAAAGTAAATGAGGAAAGGCAGGAGTGGTAGCCGAGAAAGGTGTGAGGGAAGGAGCTGTGTGTGAAAACTTGGAGGAAGTGAGGGAAGGCGAGATGAGTGAAGATGTGGGAGGTATACTAAGCGAGGAAAAGAGGGAGGAGAGAAGACGTGTGCGGGGAGGAGAGCATGCGAGGGAAGGAGATTGGGGTGTAGGCAGGGAAGTGGCAAGAAGCGGAAGGATAAGATCGGGGGGGAAGAGAGGGAGAAAAAGAGGAATGAAGGAAGGGAAAGGAGTAAATGAGGGAAGAAGGTAGGAGTGAAGACAAAGAAGGGAGTGAAGAATAAAAATATGATAGGTAGGGAATAGAATAGAATGTGTAGGTAGTGGCTTTCGAATTATCATCTTGTATCGTTGTCCTCTTTCAGCCTCAATTATAAACCCCTCCAGTACTGAAACACATTCTTACCACGAGCTTCTGGTGTGATTAGACGGCTTTATTGACAATGCATTGTGTCTATGGAGGTCAGAGTCTGTGCTATTTAAATATCCACATGAGTTACTGAAGCTGCATAGAATTAACAAATAAGTAGAATGAATATAAAAACACCTCCCAGTCCTGAAGAGGTTACTCATATTTCAGTTCATGTTTTCCTGCCTGCAATAATACACTGGCTTTCCTTCCACGTCTCCTCGCAGTAATTACTTCACCTGGAGAATGCGGAGAATGAACTGACCTGACTACCACTTGCATTATTGTGAGTGAAGTGATCCGTTGAATGGCGTCTGCTGCAACGTGCTATTCCTGTGTGTGTTACTTAAGGATCATCGAACTTCTTGTCTGCTCTTATAATGCTTGAGGACTCGCCTACACGCCTATCTTTATATCTGACTATAGTAGGAGAATGTTTTCGTCTTACCAAGGGCACTGAGAGAGAGAGAGAGAGATAGAGAGAGAATATCTTAACATAATGCTGCTGAATTAAGCAAATGTACACACTAGCATTTTATAATGACCTTTTCACTATCAGATAAAATTCTCTTATAATTACTTCATTTTTTTTTTTTTTTCATATGATAGTCTCTTCTTTTTATTCTGCATCCTAAACAAAGACATGAAATACGCCCTTCTCTACTGTGTGTGTGTGTCCAAGCATGGGATTCTACAAGGCTTGGAACGTAAAGAAAGGATGAACACAGCAGTGAAAAGCGCTAACTGTACCGTCTTTCACCACACACACACACACACACACACACGAATCCTTCCTATTAAAACACAAACATGCAAACCACTGCCACTCTCTCTCTCTCTCTCTC
>CM035205.1:26624382-26636397 GCA_020233015.1 Callinectes sapidus | reverse complement strand
AGAGAGAGAGAGAGAGAGAGAGAGAGAGAGAGAGAGAGAGAGAGAGAGAGAGAGAGAGAGAGAGAGAGAGATGATAGGAAAGGATGAAAGACACACACACACACACACACACACACACACACACACACACACACACACACACACATGCAAAAAAAAAAGAAAAAGAAAAAGAAAGACTATACAGGCGTGAAGTAAATTAGTTGAGGAGTTGGTGCGAAGTGCTTGTCGATTCTGTGTTTAAAAGTTGGTATTGTGTAGCTGTCGACAACATGTGCTGGGAGGGAGTTCCAAACATTAATGACTTACAAAAAAGATGCTATTTCACCCCACCTGATCTTATAACCTTATAGCAATGGTTTCGAGTGGCGTTGGTACTGTCAATGATTAAATAATTGTTTTTATGTGTGCGTTATCTTTTAGTCATGATTTCCAGTGGTGTTGATACTTTCAATAATTAGATAGCTGTTTATGTTTACGTTATCAAAGGTGCGAAACATTCTGAGCAACACAATTAAATCCCCTCTCATCTGCCTCTTCTCTAAACTTAACAAGATGAGCTCCCTCAAGCGCTTCTTTTAGGGTCTGCTCCGCAATCATGGGATCAACTTGGTGACTCTTCTTTGAACTCTTTCCAGCGTGTCTATATCTTTCCTTTAATAGGATGACCAGAACTGAACACAATATTCAAGATGAGGTCATACAAGCTCATTATATAAGATGTAAAGCTGTCTTTTGTTTCTATTCATGTAAGAAGGTCAAGGGCAAATTGAAATGGGATTAATAAAAGTTCACTGAGGTGGCGATCCTTGAACAAGTTTTATTGATCTTTTTTTTCATTTTGAATGAAGAATCTTTGTATACTTAGGCGCATCTAATTTTGTATGAGAGTTGATTTTAGAGGACAGGCTGTGACTGCCCCCTTGTGTTGTGAAACACTAAGGGAAACGTTCAGTGACAAGTTCACTGAAAATAGATAAGATTAAACACCATAATCTTAACTTTTGCCCTTGTCCCCAACACACACACACACACACACACACACACACACACACACACGCCTCATCACCCACCCTCCCTCCTTCCTTCCTGTTCTTTCTCTTTCTCTTTCCTCCTCCTGTGTCCACTCTTTCTCCCTCTCTCCCTCCCTCCCATAAACCAAGTTATCGGCCAATTTCTGTCTCATCTCCCCCTCCTTCGCCCTGCCCGTCCCTTCTACAGAAATCCGAGCCGAGTATGAACTAGTGACTAAAGAGTCTTCTGCTGATGCGGGCGAGGCAGAAGAGCGACATTCCCTGCGTCAGTGCCTTCTTCAGGAAACCCAAGTTAACTTAATCGTATGAGATAATAGGTTAAGCACTTGATAACAGATCTCCCCGCAACGAGCAAAGTATGTGAGCATTCAGCGACGTTGCCCCGTCTTGTACATCTTAATAAGTGATCCCCTTACTTTGGTAACAGATCTCCTTTTTCCACAGCGGTGCACGAGAAGCTGTTCACGCTGTTCATGCTGGTGTCGCTGGTGTACATGCTGTGTGTGATCAGGGTGCTGCGGGCCGTGCGCCACACACTCTCCCCTGCCTTGCTCCGCTCCTTCTCCCAAAAGAAGTGGCTCTTCGGCATCAAGCTGGCCTCTACTGGAGGTCTCCTCTTCTTCTTCTGGCGCCACAGAGTCTACTGTCAACCCATGGGTATGTAGTGGTGGCGGTGGTGGTGGAGGCGGTCATGGGGGAGGTAATAGTGGTGGTAGTAGTAGTAGTAGCAGAAGTGAGGCATAACAGGAGGTCTCAAGTATTCATCATAATTTCCGGTGCAGAAAGACACTCCTGGCACGACTCAAAGTTCCGCAAAGTTGGGACAATTAGTGTTGTTGGGAGGGAAGCGGACCAAAGGCTGCAGGAGTCAGGGCCACCAGCCTCATCACAGCCTGGATCATGGGGCTTGTTGTTGCTGTTGTTGTTGTTGTTATTGTTGCTGCTGTTGTTGTTGGTGGTGGTGGTGGTATTGATAATGGTGGTGTTGGTGGTGGTTTCCTTTGTGTCAGTGTCGCTGTACTAATGATGCCTCCTCTCCCTGCAGCGTTCAGCTGGTTCTCGCTGTGTGAGTACGTGATCGCCACCTGCAACATGCTGTACCACGTCAGCGTCGCCCTCGACTTCGCCGACGAGCATCTCATAGTAGGCCACATCATGCCGGCGGTCACCACACCTTCGGCGCCGCCCACCGCCTCATTGATCACAACGGCGTCCTCCTCGCCACGACAATCCCCCTCCACGTCCACCACCACCTGCGACTCGCTGGCCACCTGCGAGGGCACCCCCGACGCACCGCCCACCAAGAACGGCCGCCTGGATGACGCACTGGCTGACGGTGGCCTCGGGATGGGCGTAAGCGGTACCGGTCCAGTGTTCGGGGCGGCAAGAGCCAGCCACGCCGCGGTAGGATGCGGGGCAGCACCCGAGGCGCGATGCGACGCGGGTAGTGCGGGGCCGAGCGGCGGTGCGGGGGAGGGCGAGGCCCCCGCTGTGGTACATCAAGTCCTGAACACCATCCACGAGGGCGCCGAGCCGCCGCCGCCTCCCTGCCTCAATGGCCTCAACCGACGAGAATCCACAGTGGTGCAGCGACGGCCGCCGCCGTCCAACAATCCAGGCAGCCCGCCCACGGACGCCCAGCAACTCGCCCGCCCGCATAGTGAATAGCTCCTGCTGGACTCTGCTCCGCCCACGTCCACCTGCAGGACGCCGGCTACCCACCCCTGGCGAGCCCTGTGTCCCTGTCAGGAGCCTCCTCTGACTACCTAATACAGTGGATCACCAGTCAGGGCTACGTACCCCTGCTGGCGAGGGACGCCGCCGCCAGGTCAGACGCCTCACGGTCTGACTCTCTCAGAGCAGCAGGTAGGGGCACCCAGATCTCCGCGCCCAGCGATCGCCACGCAGCTGCGCTGCCACCACAGCGGCTGTCACGGAGCTAAACGCCCACAGTGTCCCTGCGCAGGATGCGCCCCGAGAGCAGCGCTGTGACCAGATCCTGGCGCCGCGTGTGGTCGGATCCTGCGGTGTCGCGGTGGGCACAAGCAATAACATTAGTTCTGTTTACGACGGATTTAAGTCATATTTTTTATAAGATCTCCATTTGCGTTCCCCAAAATTGGAAAAAGTGAAAATTCCATATCCTTGAGGGGCAGGTGAGGGCGACGCTCGCGCCGTCCGACAGGGGGGGCGGGACCTTGTAGGGCTTGGCGGACAACCGCGGCGGAGGTATTACTGAGGATCAGCGGCGCAGCTCAGCCAGGGCGCCTTACCGGCTCATGTCCTGACGGCTGCCCACCGCATCCCCCCCCCCCCACCCAACGCTGCATCACGATTCACCCCGCGCGCCTCCTGCCGGGCGGACTACGAGTCCCATGCCTTATCAGTCCACGCTAGAAGGTCGTATGAAGGGCGGTCCTGCGGAGCCACCACAGCCCCACTAATGTCGCCATTGTCGGGAGGGAAAAGGAATACTTGGTTTGACTCAGTCCATGGCGGCGGGAAGCCAGAGTGCGGCAGGACGAGGCCCACCTCAGCCACCCCAGGCACCTGCTGCTCGGCGCACCTGGGCTGGCCGCGGTCACCTTGAGGGGCAGGGGCGTCTCGCGCCCACACCTGAGTTGCCTGTCTCGCGTCACAGATAAAGTAAACGATTCATGTAGATCATTGCTTTGGTTTATCTATCTACCTCACGGTCTGCCGATCTGTTTATCTATCTGCCTCATTGTCTGACTATCTGTCTAACTTGTCTGTCAATCATCTCACCACTCGGGGCACTACATATTTCGCATCACCCTGTCTGTACCTGTCCAGCGCTGATACACGCGTCGCCTCTCAGGATGCAATCTGGTAGCGTCTCGCCACCATCACCATCACCACCACCGTCAGTAGCGGACACTAGCACTAGTAATACCGCCTCCCGCGCCATCACGGTTAATCAACGCCCTCCTCTCAAAGTTATTATTACATTACCCACAAAGGAAAGGCAGGGAAGAAAGTTACGCAACTGTTTTTGTTGCTATTGTTACCCCGAAGAGAAAAACGAAAGACTATCTAAAAGATTTCATCATTATGTGATACGATAAAAGAACAAAAATATTATGTAATAGCTTTTCTTTTTATAAGGCATTAAAATGTTTATGAACATTTAGTGCGATACGGGAAAAAATGAAAAAAAGTGTAAAAATGTTACGGCAACGTTTTTTTCTTTTGATATGATACAAAACTTTTATGAACGTTTAATGCGATACACGTCGTGCTGAACGAGACTCCGTAACTCATACATGCGATTCAGGCAACTCAGGTGACTCAGGTGACTGGCGACAGTCCGGGGCACACTGGCTGGCTCGCACGTCGTCGAACACTGGTTGTGCTACACTCAGTTCACACTTTGATTTCGCGTTACATTTATTACATTTTGTTTTTTCCCTCACTAGTCTCCTCAATAGAGGGCACCACTGACCTGACCTAACCTGACCTGACCCTGGGCTAGTAGAAATCCCAAGCGGATTCAGTACTTTTTTTCTGATCCGTTTTTTAGACAGACAGAAGCAGGTTGAATCCTCGCGGGTAAATAGAATGATCTAGCGTCAAGGAGTCACTGTGCTGTCACTACGAGAGCTTTTTTAGGTCGAGCACGTGAAGTTAAGAAGGCACGTAGATGAAAGAGGCATTGTAGCACGTGGGGCACGGTAGCTTTTACGGTACGCTTGAAAATGAAAAGAAACTAAGGGTTTTTATGTCAGAGTAGTGAACAGTACCCCGAAGGAATTGTGTTTTAAGTCAGGCAGATGAACAGAAGCCCGTTTTAATGTGAAGGTCTTTTGTATGTCTGAAATAAGGATTTTGACAGCTTTTAGACCTCAAATGTGACTTTCCAGGATTTTTATGCCTGACACGTGGATTCTGACATTTTTTGTAGCTAAAATGTGGATTCTGAGGAGTTTTTAAGCCCGAAATGGATTCAAAGGACTATTTTGCGGCTAGAGCATGGATTTTGAGAGCTTTATAGGCCAGGAATGTGGATGTTTGGAACTGGCACGCTAGAAACAGTGGGTATTTTAGACAATGATAAGTGAAGGGCATATTTCAAGAAGTTTTGCTGGCAGGAAGAGGACATTTTTTTTTGGCTTTTTGTAGGACAGCGGCGTGGATAGAACAATGATAAACAAGGCACGTAGTTAAAGACAGAGAGAAAGAGAGAGAGAGAGAGATAGCCCTATGGATGGTGTAGATGGTCAGGCCAGTGGCTAGAGAAAGAGACACCCCCTCTTCCCATATCCGTCACTTCCCGCACTGTTCCTCCTTCCACTGCTCCTCCCTGTAGTGTCTGAACGTTACATTCCACTTTGCATCAACACTCACGCCCCTCTCCCCTCCACACCACGCCTGGACCAGAAGAGCACGCCATCCACTGTTAGATAACACGACGCCACAGATTCGAAATGTGTTATCTTAATTAAAGGTGAGGGAGGGGACGTAAGGAGGTCCATGGTCTCTAAAGAGGGTTGTGGGTAACGCCTAGACATTTTTCTCCTGCCCGCCACGTAGAGGTAGAGAGCGTCCCTTAGGATGAAGCTTCGACAAGAATTGTGTTTTGTCTTACGGTAGGACGCTTGGTTTTGTTCCGTTGCAAGAGCATAGCGATCGAGCACGTGGCCATCCTCTCCGGGACACGAAAGGAACGCTTGGTGGCGACTGATGCGCGAGAGAGAACTAGAGAGAGAAAGAGAGAGAGGCAGGGAGATGTCACACCCCCAAACATTACTTATTGAGTAGTACATAAACTTTGAGTAGCGCGCCAAACACGACGAGTTACGCAGCAGCAGCAGCAGCAGCAGCAGTAGGAGCGTCTAGAGGTGCAGCAGCGTGGCCACACCGTCCTGCACCGCGCCAGTGATGCCCCACGCTAAACCGCTGACTGACAGCCTCCACGCACCTCATCACCACCCAACACCCGCACGGATCAAGCTTGGTGTTAGGCGGGAACACACCACCACCACCACCACCACCACTACCAGCACGGATCCAGCTTGTGGGTGTGTGTTGGAGAGGACACACTACCACCATTATCTCCACCACCTGCACACGCACTGTTCAAGCTTGTGGATGTGTGGTTGGCGGGATACACCACCACGAGCACCACCACCGTCACTACCAGCATCACCAGTGTCACGCTATTGAAGCATCCGGTCTCATCTGTCAGTGTGATGCGTTGTGTGGTGTTCCGTGACCCTCCGTGTCCCGTGCCCCTTCTCCCACCTACTCCCCCAAGCACGCGGAGGCGGCGGCCAAGGGAGGCACTCCGCAAGGCCACCGCCGAGGACCTTCCCTGTTTTGTACCCGAGTCCCGCATTTGTTACTGTGACGAGAAACACACCGCGCTCTCCCTCCTCCCTCTCTGGTCTCGTTTCCTTTCACTGTGATCGTGAGTCTTCATCACACACACACACACACACACACACACACACACACACACACACACACACACACATACATAAACACACACACACACACACACACACACACACACACACACACTGGTTTGCATCCGAGTCTGTTGTGTAAATAATCAGTACATATTACGTATAATAATGATAATAATAATAAAATAAAAAACAAACTATGTACATGTATAGAAACTGCTGTTCGCTGACTGAGCCTCCATATGGAGTGGAATTGTACAGTATAATAACTTCGCTACATCTATTTTTTTGACACCAAGACACTCGTTTGTTTAAGCTTAGGCAGCAGACGCCGCGACACCTCACCCTCACCACCGTAACCACCATTGTTACCCTCGATTGCCCAACACGAGCAGGCTGAGGTGAAAGCCGCGCACCACCGCCGCCGCGTACACCCTGCCCCCAGGTCACACACTGGCAGCAGGCTGGTCACACCTACACGCTCGCCACACACAAACAGGTCATCTTTCTCTCTATGGGTTATCGCATTTATCAGAAATAGTGATGAGTGATTGGATGATCAAGAAAAGTCAAGTTAATATAAGAAATTGGAAGGAAACCAATTCATTAGCAACAGTGATTGGTGATTGAATGAAAAAAAAAGCGCTGTTAATGTAACAAAAAGACATAAAAAGAAAGCATTTATTAAGAGCAATGGTTATTGGTAGAGTACACGAAAAATGAAAATTTGTGTTTAAAACTAATGAAAGAAACGCATTGATTAAAGGCAGTGGATTATAGCGATAGATTAATCTGAAAAAATAAAGCAAAGGAATATATATATATATATATATATATATATATATATGCATACATACTTAATAACGAAAGACGAATATAAGAAATTTTGAGAAGAGAAAAAGATGGGAAAGAAAGAATAAATGAATAAAGGAAAGAAAAACACAGAAAAGGGGAATGAAGGAAACAAAAATGAGGCTTAAAAAAAAAAAAAAACATATGGGAAGCAAGATGAAAAATACAAGATTGTGACAACATTCTTTGATCTAAAGAGGAACTGTTCATATCAGCAGTAGAGAGATGACCAGTGTAACAAGTCGTGGTAATGAGCGGTAGTGTGTGGTGTGCGTGGTGAGTGTGGTGAAGCGAGCCACCCTCCTCACCACACACTCACCATAGATATTTTCCTTGGTTCACTATAGGACACACAAATCAATATATCTGCCCGCCAGTGACAAGGGAGAAAGTAAGCATAGACAGAGCTGTATGGGCCATATTGTGAAACACCTCCGCGCCTCACCTCGACTACTTTCAAAAGGCTATAATTGATATTAAACGTATTTCTAAGGATGTTTTTACAGTTCTAGTGAGAGATGAACAAGATTCCTGATCATCGACTGGGGAATAGTCTTGAAAACCCGGTCAATCTTCTCTGCGGCCTCTGAAAATAGTCTTGGTGATAGACACTTCATTCTTTCTTGTCCGAAGTGAAAAGTGAATTAAGATTTGGAGCACGAGTTAATAATGTGGTACTAAGGCTGTTATAGGGATGTTTATATTAGGTGGTAAATTTTTATCTTGAAAAAAATAATGTTAAATGGTCGAGCTAAGATGTGGAGACGAGAAAGGCAGTAAGGTATGTTTTTAATTTCTTTTTTTCTTCTTGTCTTCGTCTCCCACGTCGCACCTGTCTCATTAACGCCAGGTGAAAACAAAATACTCATCACTGCACTATTAATCAACATAATTACGGTACTTTTCGTTATAAGGACACGTCAGAAAAACAAAAACGGAAACAAAAAACAAGCTACGATCTTTAAGACGAGGAAAGAAAATATAAAAGCGTTACTCTGATTTCTCTTCTGTTTGTAATCGCTTGGTTTACAACTACCTGAGTCTAGTCAAGAGCAAGGTGAGAGATGTGTTGCTTACCTGCCTCACGTCACCTCACCTCACCTCACCTATGCTCAATGAGGAATACTCCCAAGGTCCACATTCTGAAGCGTTTCTAACTGCACTAAACTTCTTTCAAAAGGTTCTATATAGATGAGATTACATGGGTTTTCAAACATGTTTTTTTATGGTTCTGGAGGCAAGTTAACAAGCCTTCTATATCATTGACAGGAAAAACAAACAAACAAAAAAACATTATTGAAAACTCAGCTCTAAATGGCCTTTGAAAATGGTTGTGGAGAGAGAGAGAGAGAGAGAGAGAGAGAGAGAGAGAGAGAGAGAGAGAGAGAGAGAGAGAGAGAGAGAGAGAGAGAGAGAGAGAGAAAGCGCTTCAGAATATGGGCCTTTTAGTCACCTGTTACTTTATTTTGTAGGTTTGCTTTTCCATCCCCCCGTTACTTAACCCTTCCTGACCCTAAGCCAGTCCGCTGTTCTAGTTAGTTCTCACACACTCTCATCGCAGCGTACGTTTCGTAATGTTTGGCGTACTACGTCTGAGTTCGCTGAAGTTGCCTCTCCTTGACATGTTAGTGGCGGAGAGTGAGTGAAGGCTGTGAGAGGCAAGGAGCGAGGCCCGGGGAGGCGCGCATGCTTACCAACACATTGACTCCCTAACGTTTCTGTTGTTATGTCCCCCTTGATCTCTGTGCTGAAGGAATCTGGTGGTTAGGACACTGATAACACTAAATACATTGAACGAAACGCTTCTACTTCTCCACGATCAGTTTAGTTAACCTAACCTAATCTGTTTTATGGAAACTAATACACTGTAAGATATGATGAAATTGACAAACTGCAAATATCTAAAATGAAGAGAATACTTATATGTATATGATTATGAGAAAAGACCAATCTAACCTAATCTGTTTATCAAAAAGGGAGATTTATTGAAACCATATTTGTCTGCAGTGGAGAAAATACATAGTATACACCCTAGTCAATAATTAACTTAACTTAAGTGTCGTGGATTTTTTTATTTTGAGATTATCAGTGTACAGTTTACCATTTAAAAGAAAAGCTATTCCTACACCGTTATGGCTGTATGAAGACCACCACCACCACCACCACCACCATCTTTAGTAGCACACCACATGAGATTCTTCAGCAGTCTGTTCTCATGGCTATTAATGTATGAACAGCAACAACATCGTCTTATTTCACATCCTATCACCACCACCACCACTCGGCATCCTTCACCACAGAGCAAGGTGGAATAAGTGGAGTCCTGCAGGGCGATACCAACATGCTTACTCCTTATATCCTTTCCTTCTCCTTCTCCTTTTCCTCCTCCAACTCCAACTCCTTCTCTTCCTTAGATAACATTGCATTATGGTTACATCTCAACAAGTACAAATGTTCATTATACTTTCACTGCGTTAGCCTCGCCCACGACCCCAGCCACGCCCGCACGCCCGCACTCAAAGGTCAATGCCACCCATGTCCACCAGCGTCACGCTCCCGCCCGCCCCTCACAGCCGCCGCCACGCCCCTTCCCATTACTTACTGGTGTGTACATGAGCATATATTATTTTTCTAATGTTGACACTTTTTCAGCATTTTTACACATTTCGTTAAGTCATCGTACTATACTACTATGGCCACTGCACTGTATAACTATCACATACAACAAGTCTTTTGGAAGATACATAATTTTAGAGAGTAGCTACGTAACTATGAAACTACCACGTACATACGTACATCTTTCATTTCTTTTTATTTTTACTTTCTTTTTATGGTATGATACCATTCTAATAGTACTAATGATATTATAAATAACGATGATGATATTATAAATAATACTATAAACAATAATATTTACAATAATACTGTGTGGTAATCTCAACTTAGGGTGGGTTCTGGTTGAGTGCAATCATTCTTCTCATGACGCCAATGAACAAAGCAGCAATAAACACGGGCACCTGTCATCGCTGAGGCTGTAACACTCACTCACACTCGAAGCCTAATTTGGACTCATTCGTATTTCCTCCAAGACAAGAATGAAACGGACAACAAAAACTCCCTTTTTTTACTATGTTCCACATGTACTCCCCTTCTTTCCGGTCTAGAATGAGATAGATAACATAAAACTTCCTCTCCCACCTCTTCTCCACGCGTACTCCTTTTCCTTCCCGGACTAGAATGATATAGACAAAATTTTTTTATCTACTTTCCTTCTCAACCTTTCCACATCATCGAAACACTGATACGCACTTACACTG
Organism: Callinectes sapidus; assembly: GCA_020233015.1. NCBI lineage: Eukaryota > Metazoa > Arthropoda > Malacostraca > Decapoda > Portunidae > Callinectes > Callinectes sapidus. The sequence goes on along the minus strand of CM035205.1, from coordinate 26,625,771 downwards.
GAATATGATTAGTTTAAACCCAATATATGCCAGTCTTTTCCTAGATGACATAGGGAACCTTCTAGTCCATTATTTTCTCCCATGATTCTTCTTTTTTCTCCCTCACTTCGCTAACTATGGTCTTCAACACTGAACGAATTAGTTTATTCTCCAACCCAGAAATACTATAAACTGATTTACCCAAGCAACAAGTGTTCAACAATATACACACAAATATACCTCTTTACCATCTTTTCTTTTACCCCTTGTATTATAATGACGTCAGAGTGAAATACATAGAGGTACGCCCGACTTGACACCAATGTAAAGTCACAAAAAATATACATATGGTTTAAATAATAACTCCAATAAATAAATAACTGCATCATGCATTAAAAAAATAGCAACGTTAACTATTATTTATTTTTTCGTGTGTGCGTGTGTCTGAGTATGAGAGCGTGCGTATCAGATATCGTTTCGCTATATACACATTCCTCATTTTCCACACACGGCACATCCAGTCTTAAGTTGTCAGTCTGCGCTCGAGTAAGGAAACAGGAACACTCACCCAACACTAGCCTGGTGTTTAACTTATTGAGAGGTAAGAGAGAGCGAGTGTTAGGTGAATGTTTATGCTCCATCCCTTGCTAAGTGTAGAATTAAGAGTGGCAACGAGATCGCAATACTGAAGACTGAGTGCTGTGGTGTGTGTGCTGTGCTGTGTCTCTGAGCGCAGCGGGAGCAATAGGGAATAGTCAGTTTGTCATGTTCCTTCAATAAACTGGAATTATGAAAGTGATTGTATATTTCCTTCCTTCCTTTTCCTCATCCACGTTTCCCAGAGTCTTGAAGGTGAAATGAAAAGACAAGAAACTAATTAAAAGCGTTCGGAAAAAAAAAAAAAACTATAAAGGGAGGAGGATAGATGGCAACATTAGAAAGACAGGCAGTGAAATGGACGGATAAGTAGTAGAAATGACAGAGGCTGACGTTGGTTGTTGGGGGAATCGTTCTGTAAGTGCCAGAAGGTGACGAGGACAAGACAGAACTATCTCCACTTTACTCGTTACTTTCCCATGTGGTTGTTGAGAGTGCAAACAGGAGAAAAGCTACAGCAATTTGCAATCAATCACTTAGACGAGAGTAGCAAGAAGATTCAACACAGTATTTTGCCGAGGCGGATACACTGTAACACAATTAACACAATAGCCGGCTGCCAAATGGACAGCACGTTGTATTTAAACACAACATATCTCTAATCTACGTACATTCGCTACCACGTCAGGTGAATTGTGTCAGCCTTTCCACCATAAATACGAACTGAAGATGTAGGGTTGAGTCCAAATGGAAACATCGGACTCAAGTAACCTTCTCGTGGAGATGGCAACAAGGCGAGGCTATGGAGTCTCA
>CM035205.1:26570189-26580252 GCA_020233015.1 Callinectes sapidus | reverse complement strand
AGAGAGAGAGAGAGAGAGAGAGAGAGAGAGAGAGAGAGAGAGAGAGAGAGAGAGATTGGGGCAGAAAAAAATATATAAAAACAAACGGACAAACAAGAAAAAAATATACAGTTAAATGCAATTAATCATTCAATCAATACGATTTTTCCAATACATTTTAAAATTTCCTTCTTGAAAAAAAAAAAAAAAAATAGAGAAAGAAATCAAATAGTGCTCGAATAGTGCTTGCTAAAACTAAGTCATCGAGCCACAATGTTGAGAAGAGGCTGCCATATTCCTGTATTCCCTCTACGACACTTGCTGCTGAATAAACGTTTCTTTCGGCATGCAGCAACCACCGGAAGACGGATCCACGCGAACGCACCGGTGAGTGTGGTTACTGGTACGTCCATGAGCACAACATTCAGGGTTACAACAAATACTATGTGTTACCTCCCCACTGAGGGCTGGCACCACTGTCAAGCACACTCACATCGCATCCAGACGATCTTTGTTAGACTGTATTCAGTGTTATTGGGTTAACTTATTAGACAAGACTTAAAAGATAATTGAATATGTGAAAGAATGTCACATGACTAGAACATTTGGGGAAAGCTCATTAAAAGCAGCGACCATGAATTATTGAGTTTTTAGATGAGAAGTATGGGTTTTCAAGAGTGTTTTCATGTTTCTGCTCATAGTTAAGAAAAAAAAAAAAAAAACGTTTTCGGAGTCATCATTGAAAATACACAAGAGAAAATTCTCTAGTTTATCTTTTACGTGGCCTTTAAAAACACTAGAAAAAGCTCAGTTTTTAAGAAAACATGTCTATTAGTGGCAGGATGCGATTTTTTTCAGTTAGGAAATAATATTTATCATTTCCAAGCATTAGTGGGAGTTAGTGGTCAACTTTAGAGTGTTTGCATGCCTGGTTATAGTTTAATACCATCAACTTAAAAAATAAATTAATAAAAAAAAAGTAAATAAAACTAGATCATTTGTTTTATATACTTGTAAAATAGTATTTCTTATGAGAAAACAAAATGTTAGAAAGCACTGTCACTTTGATCTTGGAGATACGATCTTTCTCTCAAAGAGTTAGTAGATACAGTATTTCAAAATCTGCTTACATTCCTAACATGTTTGGAATAACACTGCAGCTCAGTACGTAGCGTTGAGGCTCTGGGCAAAACTAGGAATGACTCCTTGGGATGCAAAACTATAGGTTTTTAGTGGTCAGAGGTAGTTTGCTTATATCAGATGACCTTTTCTTTATGGTGACTCATTATGATTATCATCTTCTTTTTATCCCCATCATCAAGGACTGTTACATGTCTTCTTACAGTTTCTTTTTTTTTTTCTTTCTCATGATCTCACTCCTTGCTGTATTTCCATACCATTAGCCTTCCCTATACATGTACGCCAATTGTTTCCTTATACATAGTTTCCCTTATATTGTTATCTTCTTATACTTAATCTTTCCCTAGTTTCATGCTCCGCCATCTCCACAGCCTAGTGTTACCCCATCACCCTAACTAGTCCAACCTTCTTTCCTCCCAATTCGACATCTTCCCATTCACCCACGCTAATCCCTCAACCACGACTACAACCATGAAACCTGATCGCACTTAGCTGCTGAATCTTACTCACGCAGGTGTACATTTTTTGCTCCGTATCATATTTCCTCCTCACCTGGATTCATCCGGACACACCTCCACTTCCAGGTGAACGAGACAAGTTGCAGGTATTTCCTATGAGCGTCAAGGTGAACAATGCTATGAAGAAGATTGATGGATTTAGATGTTTACGTATTATAATAGGAATCCTTCGCTAGACCTACTGACACGTGGACTAACTTAGTACTTATCTATTTAATTATCCATCTCCTTCACTCACTAAAAGAGACATGCAGGAAAAGAAAGAAAGACAACACATGCAGAGAAGGATGGTGAAGAAGGAGGATGAGGCGAGGAACTCACGCAGGCGGGAGGAAGAAGAGACACTATAAGAGGAGATAGTGAGCAAGGGTGAAGGTGAAGGTAATCAGGGTGAGCAAAATGTATCGTTATGAAGTGAGGGGAAGGAGGGACGGGAGAAGAAAGGGATGGAAGAAGGAAAGCTTGGTACTACACGGAATGTTCGTAAAAAGAAATATACGGGGATTCCAGTAAACAAAATGACAAGAAAATAAAGCTAACTGCAAGAAACCTTATGAATAAATTTACCTACTTGTTTCCATCAATCAGTCTTATCCATAAATCTAACCTCCTTATAAAACTCTCTAATTTCATATCACTAACCACTATAAGATTTCTTAGTCTATTCCATTCATCACTATATTCAGTTCCCTCTGATTTTTTTTTTACTTGGTTTTATCAGGCCTCCACATATTATTATTTGTCGCCCTATCGTCCTCTGAAGGTTAGGAATGGTGTTAAGAGTTGGGTGGGTAGAAGAAGAAGGGAGTGAAATGTTGGAGAGGAATTAAGGTGAGGAGAGAAGCTGCTAGTTCCCAGGTCAGATTCGGAAGAATAATTCAATCCTCCAAGCAATTTCCTGGATGAAGCATTTTAGGCTGACGAATTCGTTTTCATTAAGTCAAGTTTCAATCTTTTGGCATGGGATCTGTTTTATAGAGGGAGAAACCGTCAGTAACATTCAAACCACAAAACTGTTTTTTGTCCATAGTAAGGTAAGATCAAGTTAAATTTGAATTACCCAAGTTAAATCAAATTTGGTTTGGTTAGATTAGATAAAGATTTTAGTGTTTTGGCAATAGAGAAATATTTCCTAGTAACATTCAAACTATGATTTCTTTTCTCTCTCGTAAAGCAATATCATTCTGCGTAAATTAAGTTATATTGAGTTAAGTTTATTGAAGGTGGGTTCATAATAATAGAGGACTCTTCATGTATAACACAATACAATACTAGGAAGGTACTGACATAGAAACGGTAGGAGCGACATGGGGTGAGTGTCGCGTTACTCGTCCTTTATTTGTGTCGTCCTCACAAGGCCCCGCGAGGCACACCAACTCAATGCAGGAATTACCAAACCTGTTTATTGTCTGTTATGGCGTTGCGCTGAAGGGACTGTGTGATGGATCGTAGTGTTATGGTACTTAATTATTGACAGTCTGTAATACTGTCGGAACGATGAGAGAACAAGAGCGGAATACAAACAAGGAAAGAAAGAAAGGTATCCTGATGACCATGATGATAGCGAAGAGGAAAAGAAGGCGAGAAGATTAGTAAGTATGAAAAACGAAGAAAAGTGAAATAAGAACAAGAACATGACTAATCCTTCAGGTCTCCTCGTCAACACCTGGCACAGTTCCAGGAATATGTATCATAAATTTTCTGGTAAAGTTGCGTACACGTTCGAGGAGGAAATGCTCGTGGTTCCCAGAATGACGGCCATGGAAATATTCTTATCTAGTTGAAAATGTACCGTTGTGAGGATCCTCGCCCTGATATTATACCTTGTGCATCATTTCCTTCAATGTGTGACTTAACGTGGGAGGAATACTTCTCTGCGTTGTAATGTTTGTTTTGTTAGTCCTTGTTCCTTCATAAAGATATTTCCCAAATTCCACAAAGAGGTAGGTAGGTGGTAGTCGAAATGTGTGTGTGTGTGTGTGTGTGTGTGTGTGTAATGGTGTAGCAAGGATTTCATACCACCAATGAGACACACACACACACACACACACACACACACACACACACACACATACACACACACACACACACACACACACACACACACACACACACACACACACACACACACACACACATTGTCTTACAGTTTGCGCATTTAGTAGATATATTGAGTAAAGTAGATGGGTGACAATTATGCATTAACACAAAACAGAAAACACATTTCCTTAATATACATGATAAGTCAACTCAATTTGTGTCATTAAAAGTTTTCAGTTATGATAGACGAGTTCGGACTGTACACGCTTTTAGAGTATGCTACAAAAATGTGACTCAAAGAATTATTTCAGTTAAAGATCTTGAATGAATAAAATGAATAAATAAATAAATATCCTACGAGTAAAGGCACTTGGGGCGTTCGCGGGTGGTCCAGGGAGCGCCAAGACTGGTGAGGGAGTTGCTGCCATAGCTCAAAAATTTTTCTCCAAATGTTAGAGAAGTTGGAGGGAGACACCCATTAAGGTCACGACCCTCGGGACTCGCCCGTAGGGAAGCCACGGACTGGTTCGGTGCGGCTTTGTCTGACACGCCTGAACAGCATTTATATATCTCTTGCCTCATTATTTCATTGAGAATGGGAAATCCTTCGACAGTCCAACTTCTAAACTGGAGCAAATCTGGATTACTCTATCTCTATTAGAAATTACATAGCATATATCAATCTCGATTTTCACAAAATAAAATCTTACAGGAGATATTTTGATTTTCAGTGGTGGTCTTTTATCTCACCTTGCCGATCAACATAAAACCATCACACACTCTTTAATCTTGTCTTCCAGTAAACTTTGGAACTTGTCTTCTTCTTTTCTTCGGGTATCTTAAGACCGAAAAATTAAAATATTTCCGGAACAATCCAGAGCTGATATAAACGTGTTTCGATTCGACATTTTCTTTCTTTCTTTTTTTCTTTTCTTTTTTTTAAATATTTTTTTTTGGAAGTAACAAACAAGAAGTTCCTTCGTGCAAGCTTTTTAATTACCTTTTTTGCATGTTCATAAATATAAACACTGCATAGCAACTCACGAACAATTATAATTTAATTTGGACACTTTATTACTCAAGTTGTTATCGGACACAAATGAGACTGTATTTCCTCTTATTTCATGGGTTAGCTTTACATGATGATGAATGTGAACATTTTATTCATTTTTTTAAGAAATAATTTTGACATTAATTCCAGGCTTTTTCTTTTCTCATTCTGTCTCTCTCCCTCTCCCTCTTCTACTCCTTAACATGCATAATTACACTCAATGTGCAGCATATATATATTTTTTCAAAGCAATACATTTTTTCCTACAGCACACCTGTCCTTGATCCTTGCAGAGTTTACGGTTCTATCGTCATTAAGTATTGTGCCTGCACCCTCACACTTTACTTTTTTTGTCTCCCCAGCATGCCAATTAATGTGGCGATTATCAGCTGACCTTTTATATTCCCTTGCGCTAAAAAATATTATATTCCTGCATACAATATAGCTAAGAGTGGTGTAAGCTTCTAAGAATATGACAAAGAAAAGGTGACGGTTAAGTGCACAATGGGAGACATTCATAGTGGCTTGGGTACGTGTTTATCTTGAACAGGAAAGACTGCTAAATGACCGCTTACATTGTCGCGACTTGCTATCACAGCGCTATCTGGTGTCCACTACATTTACATTAACCATTCCGGGAAGGTAAATTTAAATGTGAATCAGCCAAAGCAGCTTACACGGCACGCCAGTAACCATGTGCGTGCAAGGGGATTAAGTCTTATCTTGGCGACCATCTGCCTAAGTCATACACAACCCTGCACCACCCCATCTCTCGATAAGCTACCACACCACACGTGGCCCGGACTCTGCCATGCTCGGCGCCTTCAATGAACGCTCTCCCTGGATGCGTCGCCCTCTTCAAGTGTCACCGAAGACACGACGGCCGCTGGGAGATGAGTGTGAAACAAGAAGCAACAGGCGGGAAGACAAGTGGCGTTTAGCAGGTGACACGAGCGCGCTTACCTCTGCAAAGTCTCCTCCCGTTACACACACACACACACACACACACACACACACACACACACACTTCTCAAGACGCAAGATGCTTCCAAATGTACTAGTTTTATTTATATTTACTTTCGGAGTAATCTGTGTAGGGACTTCCACCATCAGTGAGTTTTTTTTTCTTTTTCTTTTCTTTTCCTTTGTCAGAGAGAGAGAGAGAGAGAGAGAGAGAGAGAGAGAGAGAGAGAGAGAGAGAGAGAGAGAGAGAGAGAGAGAGAGAGACAAACTCTAATATTAGTAATTTCTGTATGTCTAATATTTTCCTACTGCATTTCACATTCACATCTTCTTCTGACTGATTCAATTTACATATAAAGCAAGAGTTTCTTTATTGCTTCACTATATTGCTGTTGCTTTTTTTTTCCTGAGGTCTTAATCAAGTACAAAAAAGAAATGTACGCCTTTAAACCGGAACTAGAATGCCACTATGTCAGCAAGGCAGGTAACATAATAACTACTGCCGCTCAGTCACTTCCTCAAACTTGCAAAGGCATCACATTACTAAGGACTCCAGATGATCACACAAGCTATCGCATTTCAGGAAGCGACATGTTGAGGTAAGAGTACAAATGTCATGCTAATATCTCTGCCAATATAGTAAGCCAGCTCTACTTGACTCAAGGAGGAATGAGGTGCATTGATTGATTGATAAACAGATGGATAGATAAGCAGATAAAATATACAGAAATGAAAGGCAGACAGATGAACGGAGGGACGAAGAAACACCGACAGGTAAAGAACGATGAATAAACAAATGAAGCTATAAAGAAAAGAACGAGGAAAGACACGTTTGGCATTTCTCGCCCGTGACCTGCGACGTCACAGGAATTCCCTTAAGCAAGGTCACACACACACACACACACACACACACACACACACACACACACACACACACACACACACATTTGCCTCATAGCTCAGTGGAAAGCGTACTGGCCTACTTTTTGATATTCGTAAGTTGGAACCAAGCTCAGATAGGTAAGGGATTTTCATTGCCAATGGGCTCTTAATAACATACGTACTGGAACAAAGAGCTGGGTTGTGTGTCATGTCTCGGCGTTTCTATCAGAGCAGCCTTAGTGCATCTCTGCTTAAGGTAATACCGTAAGCTTGTTTTCCTTCATATATGTACGTACGTGTATGATCATTGTTAATTATTGATTGTAATACAGGTGTGTGTGGGGGGGGGGGGGGTAGGAATGAGTATGAGGAAGCAAGGACCATATGGCACAATCAGAAAAGTATATATTAGGAAGGTAGAGTGATGAAGTTCGATGAGGAGGAGGACATTAGCAGTACGTAGGAAGATTGTAAGGGCAGTGAGAGAGAGAGAGAGAGAGAGAAGTGAGGGGATTCAGTTAGGATGTCAGCAAGGCATGGAGCACGGGACAAGGAAGAGAGGCGGGGAAAGGCCATATGACATGTGTATGATAAACAGTATTCTATGTGTTTACCAGGAGTCGTGTCTATCATTTTGGATCATTCTATAACATTAAGGTATTTCTTCCATTTTTTACCATGGAAGTTTAACAGTCTTGAATGAACCAATAAGTCTAAGGTCGTTTGTTCCTTAGTGTTGATGTTCATCTGAGATTACTTTGTAAGTAGCAACGTCAAGGTTATGATTTTTACTGTTTGTCTTCTCGTTCATTGTTTTTTTTTTTTTTTTTTTTTTTTTTTTGCACAGTTGTGTTGATCTTCCCTGATGCTTTCCAGTGTATACGCACAACCTAGTCCATCCAGTAACCCGTTCATTAAGTTGTTGGTTTTGACTGATCCTTGACTCGTGTGAATGAAAGCTGCAGCACAAGAAATCTTGAAGGCTGACTGACATTGATGAGGGAAAGTGTTGCTTGCGTTAACATTTCTCAAGATGGCGCTAAAATGAAAATATTAAGTGAAATTGCAAAGAAACATGAATCCCTCGTTCTCTCTCTCTCTCTCTCTCTCTCTCTCTCTCTCTCTCTCTCTCTCTCTCTCTCTCTCTCTCTCTCTCTCTCTCTCTCTCCAGTGCTATATAATCCGGGAACCACAAAACCATCTCTCATTAATCTTTCATTATTTCTAAGACAACAAGAGTTCATGAGACTGGAGAAAATCGCTATTCAAAGCAGAGGAGAGATGGTTGCTGTAGGAAAGAAGATGAGAAGAAAAATAGAAAAGAAGAGAACATAAATCAATAGTTAGAAATACAAGAAAACGAAGAATGGCAAGGAAAGAAGTAGATGATGGTTTATAGAGAAAATAAGAATAGTAAGGAAAGGAAAGGAAGGAGAGAAATGACAAAACATAAATCAATAGTTAGAAATACAAGAAAACGGTTTATAGAGAAAATAAGAATAGTAAGGAAAGGAAAAAGGAAGGAGACAAATGACAAAACGGGAAAATAGTAAAGATGGGAAAGAAAGGAGACAAGAGATAAACGGAGAAGTGGTAAATCAGAATCGCAAAAGGATGGCAAGAAGAAGAAGGTTAGATAAGAGAATGAGAATGGCAAGGAAGAGAAGGGAAAGGAAGGGAGGGAAGGCAGTGGGAAGTCCCGACTCGGCATTAGGCAACATTGGGTGCGTGATGCAAGCGTTGGCGGGTGCTCGGAGACCGTCTGAATCCCCTCCCCCTCCCTTCCCCCCATCCTTCATCTCTTTTCATCATCCCCCATCCCACCCTCCCCCCTCCTCAAGGCAGTGTAAGAAGCAGAAGCAGAGGTGGGTAAGTGGTGGGTGGCCTAAGCTTTCCTCTTTCTAATGTATATACCCCAGACCATTGTGTTGTCTTATACTGAGAAAATATTTGATGCCAAAACATAATATCACACACACACACACACACACACACACACACACACGTACGTAGGTAGGCACATACGCACGGACAGACACGCACTACAGCTGCGTTCGTATGTGAGAAATACAATAGCAACTTTTTTTTCTTTTTCTTTTTGCTGTAGGCCAGAGAAGAAGAAGAAGAAGAAGAAGAAGAAGAAGAAGAAGAAAAAGGAGGAGGAGGAGGAGGAGGAGGAAATGAAGAAGAAACACCACGTCAATACACCATCCTAACAACACTGTCCTTCCCTCACAACCCATTCCTACCACCACCACCACCAAGACCACCACACCAATACCTTCCCTTCTCTCACTCCACCCACTCACTACCACCCACTCATCAGCCACTAGCCAGCCAGCAGAGGTCCGTCCGTCCGTCCAAGCCAGGCCGCTGACCCCCAGAGACAGTCCCGGCATGACTAGAGAGAAACGCACCACAAAAACCAGCAGATCACATGACGGAGGAGAGGTGACGGACGCTTTGCTTCCTCCGCCAAAGTGTTGACCTCGAGACTTCTTTGCATCTTTGTCCCCTTTGTCAGCCGCGCCCTCCCTCAGGCATCCTCCTCCCCTCCCCTGCTGCTGCTCCCCTCTCCTCCCCTGCCCTGCTCCCCTCACCTCGCCACACCTGCAAATTTACTTCCCTTTTTTCCTCCTTCTCCCCCCTCCACTTCTGCTTCCCCCCCTTAATTGAGTCCCGTCGGCCGCTATTGTGTTCTGCGGGAGTTCATTGCATTGCCAGGGAAGAGTAAAAAAAAACTGAATGTACAAAGGGAAACACGAGCACCAAGAGGGATAATGGACTGGCTGGTAAAAACTTGTCCTCGGTTTCTTACTTTTTCTTACTTTTTTTTTTATTTTTTTTTTATTTTTTTCATCGTGTCAATGTCGAAGACCACTTTGTCCTCCTGCCAGCGTAACACTGGAGGCTCTCAGTGTGTGTGTGTGTGTGTGTGTGTGTGTGTGTGTGTGTGTGTGGATTTTTTTATTCCGTATCCGTGTTGTTGTACGCTCTCTCTCTCTCTCTCTCTCTCTCTCTCTCTCTCTCTCTCTCTCTCTCTCTCTCTCTCTCTCTCTCTCTCTCTCTCTCTCTCTCTCTCTCTCTCTCTCTCTCTCTCTTCCACCAACATGACCACATTGTTTCTTTCAAATGACACACAGAAGGAGTTCAATCACACATCGACCTCAGTGAAAGCAAGCGATGATAACAGCAATAACGCAACTAATACAATAACACTGGTAATATACGTAATCACTTCCTCGTCTGCACGCCCCGCCTTCCTGGTAGAGAGAGAGAGATGAAGTCACGCGCATTTTAGAGAGGCGGTAATTTTGGGGATGCCCGCAGTAAGAGGAGGAGGAGGAGGAGAACGAGGAGAGGGAGGAGGGAGGAAGAGTTAGAGGACTGAATAAAAATAACCGCATATTTTGTCTTCAGTTCAAATACATGGCAACATACATAAACGTAACTCCTCTCTCTCTCTCTCTCTCTCTCTCTCTCTCTCTCT
>CM035205.1:26435860-26512293 GCA_020233015.1 Callinectes sapidus | reverse complement strand
TTGCCTGTCTCTCTCTCTCTCTCTCTCTCTCTCTCTCTCTCTCTCTCTCTCTCTCTCTCTCTCTCTCTCTCTCTCTCTCTCTCTCTCTCTCTCTCTGCATTGCCATTTCACATCCGTATTGTTCGTTGTGAGTTTTCTTTTTTTTTTTTTTTCCCACTTCTTTCTTCTTAAGCTGTTTTGTCTCATTATTTTCCTCCTACACCTGTTTTTTCTTTCTTTTTTTTTCTTTTTTTGTTTTTTCCTATTCTGTCTGCTCATTTTCCATATATATTTTGTTGTTGTCTCCTCATATTTCCGTCACATTATCGTCAGCTTGCAATTAATTTCCTCCAGTGTGTGTGTGTGTGTGTGTGTGTGTGTGTGTGTGTGTGTGTGTGTGTGTGTGTGTGTGTGTGTGTGTGTGTGTGCGTCACTTCAAATCAAGCAATTGCAATTATCTTGTCTTTCTCAGTCTCACTCATTCCCCCATTTCTCTAACGGGTCTCCCAGTTCACACCGCTTATTACCATTACTTTCACCCTAACACTGTCTATTTATTTCCTTTCGTATATTCTGGCTGCATGCAACCTCTCTCTTTCACTGCCTCCACCCGCTCTGTTGCAGCTGCCTTGCCTGAGTCTCCTCCTCTTTCTCTTCTTCTTCCTCCTCTCTCATTCACTTTCCCTTCCCCTCCTAGCCTCCCACTCCCTTCCTCCTGAACCAAACCAGCTGGGTATGAAGTGGCTCACCCGGCCTTTTATCTTTCCCTCCCTAACCTAACCTCCTTCTCACCAAGCTTGCCTCTTCCCCACCCTCCTCCTCCCTCACTCTCTCCTCACTCTTTGCACGAGTGCTTGGACTTCTTGCCACCGGCCTTGCCCATCCAGTCTCTCGTCGGAGTGGGCTGTGTTCACTTTTAGTACACGTAAGTAGCACAGTCCTCCCTCTTCCCTCACACTGGTGATGATGCAATGCTCTTGATGGACGCTACGTTGTAATTAGCTGCATGAAAGTTGCTTTACAAACATCCACCGTGTGTGGGTAGAGATACAGCCAGTCATCACTGTAATGGAGTGTGCTTGTTTACCATAATGCTAACTGGGTCGCTGGCCGCTGACTCGCCTCTGTCCACATGGGGCGCAGTGCTTTGTTGGCTGCGCTGATCACAGGAGTCTTTAATTCTCAGCCATGTGTGACCCTCTCCCTCGACTCCTCCCGACCAAGGCCTTTGTTTCTTCCCCTTCACCATGTCCCAGGACCCTGCATGCCGAGTGAAGGGGCCAGGTATTCTCGAAACGCTCGCTGTGAAGTAACCCAAATAGAGCGTGATGGTAACAAAACAGAGTGCTGAGGCATCGTGACGGGCAGGTGAGTGTTCTCGGCCTGCACTGGTTGCGCTGTACACCCCCAGACGTAAACCAAACTGGGAATATCCTGGGAATATTTTTTTCCTCTTAAGATGTAAAGGAATGAAACGCTTAATTTCCAAAGTTAAACACACAACGTTGATATTTTATAAAAGGTAGAACTTGTCAGCCTCATCATAATAGTCAACAACCATCTCGAGATCCAAAGGAATTTCAAACGAAACAAATTTATATTTGAACTAAGCCTAGAGACTCCAAACATCAGGGGAAGGATGTTATGCTTTGAGGTGTCTTGCCAAAGGAATGAAGACAGATCTGCGTAATCATGATAATAAACATTCAACCATAAATAAGAAAATAAACAAATAAATGAATAAAAGAAAGTATTGTGTAAAGGAAATTAACCTAAAGACAGCTACCATCAAGTGAAGCGGTAATGTACGAATATTAACTGATATATTTCCCTCATCAAGAACAGGTGGGCGCGATTAAGTCTGGGCAAACAAGGTCCAACACGACCACACCAGCTGAGGAGGGTGTGGCTATTCTAGGAATCACTTCTCACCATTCACGGGTATCCCACGTACGGACAAACAATGCTCTCCTACCACTGACAGCATTTACATAGTGTTTTGGTTCACTTTAAACAATAGATACAAAACGTGTGTGTGTGTGTGTGTGTGTGTGTGTGTGTGTGTGTGTGTGTGTGTGTGTGTGTGTGTGTGTGTGTGTGTGTGTGCTTATCATGACATTGAAGAACAGGATAAAACCTCTTCGAACTAAAATTATTCTGTGTTCTTAATTTCTATATTTTAACCCTATCCAGCGTATTGCATCTTATTTGCAGTATCAACATATCCTTTCATCGAATCTACAATAAGCTATCAACTCACAAAAAAAAATGAAGAAACAAAAAAAAATCAAAAACAAAAAATAAAAATAAAAAATATGAAAATGAAACAAAAACATTGAAGAAACTCACAAAAAACTGAAAAACTCAAAAAAATGAAACACACAAAAAAATGAAGAAACCCACTACAAAAAACAACTTCCAATACCCCATGCATGTAGGATTCACTCCCCGTTGATATATTCCGTAAAAGAAAGAAAACCACAAAACTACTCATACCAAGGTTCTGGCAAATCAAATCTCCCCCCCCCCCCCGCCCTCCGCCCCCTCCACCTTCTCTGAACTTTACCGGTGAGTCTCGAGGCGGATACAGTCACCGCCTCGACGTCCAAAAATGAGTGATAGCTAGGATAGGCGGGATAGTGGAAACCAGTCACGTGATTCAAGGGAAGGGGGGAAAGCAGATGGACATTATCACCACCACGATCGGCCAGTCACGGAGGAGCTTATCTGTCAAAACCAGCCAAGCATACGAAAGAGTGTGGTTTTAATCTGATCGTATTCAAGTTGTCCGCGGAGATTGATTCCAGGCGGGAGGTTCTTCACGTCTAAAGGTTAAAAGGGGTTTGTATAGATGGGCATGGTGACTCTTGAGGACGTTAAGGTCAGTGCAGTGCGTCAGTCAGTCAACCTCTTCTGCGTCTGGCCTCGTAATATCAGAGATTTTTAAGGATGTCATTTTTCTTTTTTTGTCTTACACGAATTTCTAGTCTAAAAATCACTCTTAACTTACCGAAACTGGTGTTGTACTTTGGCTATTAATTATCTCATCAGTAGCTTCAAATTCACTGCTGAGGAAATAATAATGGTTTAAGTACAACGTCAATTTCTGAAGATGAAGACGGATTTTAAGACTAGAGATTCGTTTTAAATAGTGTTGCATATTTACGAATCTTTGTTAATAAGGGCCCATATGAAACTTTTAAGTGTGCATTGTGAGGCTTTAATCAAATGACGCCATCAATAATGTTTTGGTACATTGAGCAGGACTCTTTTCATAGGCCTTAAACTTTCAGGCTCGTGCTCTGTTGCTACATTTTTTTTTTTTTCATTGTTAATTTATTCAGGATCACGCCCCATATCTCTCTCTCTCTCTCTCTCTCTCTCTCTCTCTCTCTCTCTCTCTCTCTCTCTCTTACACACATTCATTATCTAGCACGTAATTCTTGAGTGTGCGGGCAAACAGTTGGTACCCCAAAATGGTCATGCATTCGTTTCTGTCAGGAGAAGTGAAGGCAAACCAATGATACTTTTTTCCCATGAACTGTCTGTATTTCTCGTAGTCTTTATATGCTCAAGATAAATTCAGTATTGCCTATCACCTTCATAGTGTCTCATTTTCTTTCAACGGATAGGTAAAGCCATTTTTTTCCTCTTCCTTCTTTTTTCATCCTCTCCCTCCTTCTTTAGCTTCCTGTCTTCCTCCTTTTCCTCAAACTTAGTTCTTCATTTGAGGACCCTGTTGATCTGAAATTAATGAGTAACAAAATTCCGAAATGAACAAAAAAAATGGGGGGCTTGTAAGCGACGAGGTAGGTCTACATACTATCTCATATTCAGGAGGAAAGACGCACACAGGCAGCCACCAGAGGGCAGTATCCTGCGTAATGGGGACACGCAATACAGTTCCGCAAAGTGGCAGCGTTAACGAGAATAGAGAGAGCCGGTAAGAGTTAGAAAGTTGATGAAACGAGTAACAACAGACTCCGCCCTTTGAAAACATTGTTGTAAGTGAGGAGCCTCCCTTGACAAGAAGAACGCTCTCCAAAGAAGGTCCAAGGAGGCCTCTCTGTAGCTAACGGGTCTACAAAGGTGATGCCGGGACGCGCTACAGGGCACCAAACTTAACGTTACCTGAGGTTGACTGACACAAGGAGAGTGGGGCTTATGAAAAAAGGGCACCAAACCTAAAGACTATTACCTGAAGTTAGTTGATGACAAAACAAGATTAAAGCTTATGATTCAGTCTTTAGCTCACATACATATTTCAAGAACTAGATGTACTATAAAGACACTGGATTCTAACTAACGAGCGGAGAGAATCGAAGTAACTATCAACGGCCATTAAAAATGGTAAAAAATAAACCAAAAAACAAAAAAACGTAATCCTAGTGCAAGCCAACGTGTCTTCTCGACAGGGAGACAAGATAAAAAGAACGCCTTCAAAGAACTTCTAACCTTGAGGGAAGATTAAATGAAAGGGACGAACAAGATAAGCAGTTCGGCCAGTGTTATTATCTACCATCTCTGGGCAACGGATGAGGAAGGATGAGGAAAGTTAATAGATCCTTTTAAAGACAAACTGCAGGAAATGCCTTGTAGGAAGAGGCAGACACGAGAGGATACAATGAACTGTGAGCGTCTGCTGTGAGATATTAGTGAAGAAGAGAGTGTATGGTGCATGACAGCTTGCAAGGGCCTCACCACAAATAGACAGCAGTGATGGTAAGACTGACACAACTTTCTTCACCATCCTATCCTCATCGACTGTCTCTATCAGTTCCTTTTTGTCTCGCCAGCGGACAGTTCACCTTGTTGTCTCAATACCTGCACCTCCACACTCGTCCTTGAACACGTTATACAAGACTAAAGAGCTTGTACTGAAATTGCTACGTGTGAATTCACTGTCTTCTTGCCCTTTCTCTTATCTTATAGTGATATGATGATTATGAAAAAAAATAATCCAATTCTTATTCTTGTGACTTTTGATGTCTCGCCGTAAATATTCCAGACTCCACTTCAGTACTGGAACGCATTTGCACTTCTACTCTGCTCGATTTATACACCTTCAGAAACTCATGTGGGGATTAAAACAGTATAGACTCTGGCCATTAATTTTCTGACCTCTATGGAACCTTCGTAATGTCATTAAAATCATCTAATCATACCCCAAACTCACAATAAAAATGTGTCCCAATACTGAAGGGGTTAATCTTTCCTAACCACTCCAGGCCAGATTATCACACTATAATATCCGCTAAATTTAAAACTAACACTTTCCTTCGTTATTCTTGCTGAAACTATGCATTATTCTCCTTCTCTGCTGACTCACTGACCTAACCACTCTACTGTTTTCATCTTATTATTCATCAGGCGTACCAACTGCACGGGTTTGGACACAAAATTAACGGGAAAACTGCCGATGTAAGATAATTTACCATTCTGTCACCATGATGGTTAACAAATGCTATGCATTATTAACCTCATCAGTACTGGGACGCATTTTCATATATATTTTACTTAATATTTGTCAATTTTTTAAATCTTCAGAAACTTATGTGAGGGATTAAAATAGTACAGTCTCTGGCCATTAATCGTCTGACCTCCATAGACCCTTCCTAAAGTCGATAACATCGTTTTATCACACCCAAAACTCGTGGTAAAAATGTGTCCCAGTACTGAGGGGGTTAAAAATTTCGCAGCATCTCTAATCAGCACCACGGATTCAACGAGGAAGGCAAATGATGATCTTTTTTAACTTTAATGTTAAAAAAGCACTAATCTTTTTTTACTCTGCCTGTATTTCCTCTTAAACCTCAACATAAAAAAAATCAAACTGGATCATGGTAACTTTCTTTCTTTGTGATCTACTTTAAGGGCAGAGCAAAGCAGAATATCGAACCTCTCCTTGAATGGCCTCGAGTGAAGTGAACGAAGTAATGAACAAATTGAGCTTCCCTTGGTGTCTTTATCAGCGTGGAACGAGATAACCACATAATAATGGTTCAAAATGGCAATAACACATAAACACATACAGTGGAGCTGCAGATGAGTGGAAGCTCTCTCTCTCTCTCTCTCTCTCTCTCTCTCTCTCTCTCTCTCTCTCTCTCTCTCTCTCTCTCTCTCTCTCTCTCTCTCTCTCTCTCATTTAATTATTTATCCCTCTATCTATCTATCTCTGTATTTCTATCTTTATTTCCTAATGTTTCTCTTTACTGATACTCACATTCATTTAATTCACGTAAACTTGAGTGCTCTTACTTCATGGGTAGGAGTAGTCAGTGTCGGTCATTGTCATCACAGACGCCACGGTTTAAAGCAGCACTTCAAAAAGGACCTACGCCCGCCCAGTACTCTCCGATTCAAGCCACATGCAGGGAACGATAGAGCAACTGCACGATGAGTGAGTAATTCTATGCAACTCTGGTGTCATGCACAGTTATATCATGAAGTCCATATCAATCCATTCACTCACAATCTGCAAGATACAGTCACCCTCACACTGGTGACTGATAAATCATCTCTGGTGGAATGTGGGGTCAGATCATTAAGTAAACCTTTCTCTACTATTGACAAGATACAAGGTGATGTTTCTCTCAGGAGATTCTCAGTCTACAGAAGCTTCACTTTTCAGGATTCTTCGGGAAATGGGTTCAGAACGTGCAGTTTTTTGTGTGTTGAGGAAACCATCTAAGCAAAAGAACATGGATTTCAAAGTGGCAGTGCATGATGCCATTCTCTCCCATACAGAAAAAAAAGTTGTAGAAGAAAATATCAAAAGGAAAATGCATTTTTCCCCTAAGCACGAGATAGGATATGATTGCTGAGGTCATGCACATCTGTGTATACCTGTATATATATATACCTTCACTTTCCAGCTGTATGGCGTGACCAGTCGGCACTCGTCTCCTCGTGGGCTGCAAAGTATTACCGACGAGAAGAATGAGGTGTGGCAAATTTCAGGGTTTACAGCCACAAATCACTCTACAGTTGAAAGTGAAAACACACGAGCACATGAAGGTGCAGAACAACACATTTTTTCTTGTTTTCTTTTTTCTCGCAAAATACAAAACATTAAAAAATAAATAAAATAAAAAAGTGGTGCTGACCTTTACTAATAAAAAAAAAAAAATAGGTAATCATGTTATCTGTTTTTCTTTACCTTTCTATGAAGTGAACTCTTTCAAAACAAGAAGACACTCTCCAGAACTAAATTAGTAAAACCGGTTGAAACGCTTTCCTATATATATATATTTTTATTATTTATTCATTTTCTTTAGCAAAAATTACAAGCCTTTCTCCTTTTATTCCTTTTTTTTTTTTACTCTTTTCCTTTTAGTGTTTTCCATTTTCATCCCCAATATCCCTTGTGTGTCACCTTTTTTGGTATAACAACAAAAATCTTATCTAAAAAAGTTTCTTCATGGTAACCGGCACGTAAAGTTCATTCTCGGAAACACGTGATGCCGGAGCTATGTCATAAACAGCAGTATGATATAAGTCAATTCCTCGTGCAACTATGATTACCGCAGCCTTGTGAGTAAGTAAAAAGTCGTAAAACACAATATGCTCTCTCTCTCTCTCTCTCTCTCTCTCTCTCTCTCTCTCTCTCTCTCTCTCTCTCTCTCTCTCTCTCTCTCTCTCTCTCTCTCTGATCTATCTATCTAGCTAGCTAGCTAGTTGTCTATCTATCTATCTATCTATCTATTTATGTATTTATCTATCTTTGCTTGCCTTTATTTTTTTCACTAAGTTAAGCTTTGCTATTTTCAGTTTTTCTCGCTAGTTCCTTAAAAAATACATTCCTGACGTTTATTTACCCTGTTCACACACACACACACACACACACACACACACACACACACACACACACACACACACACACCATTCATATCGTTCCCTGTTCCCAAACATATCACCACGCCACAAGCCGGCCTCAACACACGGCTGAACGCACCGCCGCACACGATGATGTGCGTCAAAGGTAGCAATAGTGACAAAATTAATGCCTTGCCCTGCGCTGCTTATTAACGAGGAGCATAAGGATAGAATCAGGATGCAGTAAAGAATATAGTAGTAATATGGCCATGTGGGCTGTGTAAGGAGTGTTGACTTGTTCAGCCAGCCAACCACCGCTTCAGCCAGCACAACCCCGCTTCGAGGCTCCAACACCGCTTCGTCCGAGGCAACTCCAGGACACAAAGGTTTCTAGGGAGGCAGTTCCAGCCGTGCCTCCAAGCCTGCCTGACCTCCACACCTAGTTTACTTGCATTAGCGCCACACTTCTCGTTTCCAACGCCCTTACCAGGCTGAAGCGAGTAAGTTTGTGGGTAGATGAGTGATGGAAAACGATATATGGGTAGAGGAGTTTACAAGATAGTGGTACAAAACATTAGATGAAGAAGAACGCCAGAGCAGATGTCTGAGAACTGCGTAAGGAAATACTTGAGGGAAAATAGCAATAATACTCAAGGTTGATATGCAAGAGAGTGCCTGATGGGGAAAAGAGACATGGTAAAGAAAAGTGTTTAATGAAAGAGGAAAGCTCGGGACGAACAAGAAAAGTGTTTTGTGTATGATGTGATGTCAATATATCTGGAGGAGGCAAGTATCGGAAAAAGAAAAAAATCGTAGAGGAGTGTAAGAAGATATTCAGAAAAAAAAAACTAAACAGAGATAATTTTACGAGGACCGAAGTTTAGAGTAAAAGATTCCTTTTCGAATATAAGAGTCTCAGAAAAGACAAAAAAAAAAAAAAAAAAAAAAAAAAAGTCCCAGCACTCAACATGCCACTTACAAAAAAAAACTGAAAATATTGAAGAAAAAAAAAAAAACTACCATTATAACCTGGGCTTATAAGTGTCAATGCATCCACCCACATCACAGCAGCGTTGTATTGCAAGCCTCGCAGTAAGTTCAAGGGCAGAAGGAAGGCGCCTACATATTTATTGTATACATTAACCAGCCAGCCAAGTACGTAAGACGGTCAGTGGGTTACGCACAGCCATCCACCAGCTACTTACAGAGCTACTAACATGGCATTAGGGACCTTCTAGTACTCCAGGTAGAATGGAAGTACAACGTATCACTGACCGTGCATATTAATTAACAAGTCAGATAGCCAATCAGCACGGTCAGTCAGTAATGTCTGGCCATGAAGCGAGTCATTGCGCTGCTAACAGACTACTAATGCTGGAATGCTTTTCTCTTTCTTTATTTTTTTGTGTATTATAGAGATCGGCCAAGGACAGAAATTAGCAAAATAAAAATCTATTCATAATGCTGTTTCCTCCGCCCTTCCCCACTGCCAACAATGCGTTCCTTCAGTACAATATACCTGTAACTTCCCATTACTCCCATCTATGAAATCATCTAATCCCTTGAAATCCCCCTTTTAACAATATGATTTCTGAGCATATATAAGTTGTCTATCACTCTGCTTGCGAGCCAGTGTCTTCGTATTTTTACAAATTAACAGAACTTACCAATTTTGAACCCGTCACTTCTTGTCCTACCACGACTGCTCACACTAAGGATCTGGGACAATATTCTGAAACAGTTCTGCGTCGCACTTCCACTACATTCTTTTTGGTTGAAATTACACTTTTTTTTTAAAGATATACCAAAGATTATAGTGACAGATAAACAACATTTCTACATTTCCGATTCGAAAAACCCTCTTGATTACCTGGCTAACCATCTCTGTGGTCTTTCAAGAGAGTCGTAGTGAGAGAGAAAAGCGTTTTGGAATACCGGCTTTACTTTACATCCTTGCTATATTCCTCAGGACGCCTCAATATTACTCTCAGCAGGTGGTGGATGGGGAAGAATTTAATAGCAATCTTTTATTTACTTCATGCCATCCCGTGATCAAGAGAGCACAGTTTTTGTTCTTGAGATTAAGCACACAATGATTGGAGTGACGTTTGAATGGACTAAGCTGGAAACAGGATCTTTTGTCTTTTTTTTCTTGATTAGAACTTCAGCTGACATCCATGTGTGTGTGTGTGTGTGTGTGTGTGTGTGTGTGTGTTGTTGTTCTTTTTGCCAGGGTTATGGTGTCATTTTCATCCTGATTTCTTACGTAACCCCCCCCCCCTCTCTCTCTCTCTCTCTCTCTCTCTCTCTCTCTCTCTCTCTCTCTCTCTCTCTCTCTCTTCACTAATGACCAATCAATTCCTGCCCTCTGTGGACCAAGAAAAGGGGTGTGCAGTAAGGTCTTCATCTTTTCAGCATTGAAACGCATTTTTATCACAAGTTTTGGTTGTGATAAGAGAATTTTATTGACATTAGAAAGGATCTATGGAGGTCAGAAGATTAATGGCTAGAGTTTGTACTATTTCAATCCCCACACAAATTTTTGAAGCTGTAGAAAATCGACAAATAATAAGCAGAATAAATATGAAAATGCGTCCCATTACTGAAAGGGTTAACAGTATATCGGTACAGCCTTTAATTAAACGTATCAAGGAAACTGGTATATCGCGCTTGAGTTATCATCAGTAACTCTGAACACCAGGACTACCAGTTTTGATATCCTTGGCCGGTGTCCCTCCTACTTAAGAAAAAAGAAAAGAAAAATAACACTTATGGTCGATAATGGATTAACATGCTACGCTCTCACGGTATCTTGTATTTTCTCTCCAAGTACAATGATAGCGAGAATCATAGTAAACTTGACAACTTACGTTTTCACAAAATCGCAGGACTGAAGGATGAGAGAAAACATCGAAGAGCGTGGCAATGAGTAAGCAAGGTTATTGGACTATTGACTCTGTGGACACTGCCGCTCTGTGGCTTAGCTAAGACGTATGCCTGCCTGTTTCTCCCACCACACTATGAGAAACATAAAACACATTAGGAGTAAGTGAGTTAAGAAGTTAAGAATGCTACTTGACTATCAAGCATGACTACTATATTCTGGGACATTGCATGGTTGGCAGAGACGCATGTCTGTCCCAAAGCACACTAATTTACAATACAGCATACAGCTTAGTGTTTATTACTGCAACGCATGATGATCAATGCTATATTGTTGACTATAGACGAACATTTCACAATCATACATTTCTAGCTTTATTTTACTCATGCATTAAGGAAAACCTAAAGATTACTGGAGACAAGAAGAAAGGAGATATTTAATCCCTATTTTGCATCCCTGCCACGGAAAAAAAAAATCGTATTACTGTCTCATCAGTCATTTTGTGACTAGAAAAGAGATAATTTACTTCATCGTCTCTTTTTCTCTGTATCCATACAATTTTCCACAAAGCTCAATGTTAGTAAAGGACGAACATAGTGATGAAAGAGTTAAATACTAAAAAAAAAATAACCTAACATAACAGCATGAATCCTCCAGCTACCTAACAGTGCAGATCAAGAAAGTGGAAACATTAGGCTGGTACTCACTGTCATCATTGTGTCATTGAGATGGGAGGAGTCGTTGAGAGGCAGAGAGGTGTTGACGAAGCTGCTGGGGAACACGGAGGCTGGTGTGGCGTTGGCAAAGGCGGCGGTAGTGGTGGTGGAGCTGATAGGAACGGTAGAGGTGGTGTTGATGGAATGGAGAAGGGTGCCTCCCCCTCCGTTAAGTCCTGCGTGGCCCGCGATTGTTGTGGTTAATAAGGGTGGCGGGGCCGAGAGACTAATGACTGTCACGAGAGGTCCACTCAAGCTGACCCAATAATAGCGCGCTCGTGAGGAATGGACAGTCGGGGCAGGAGGAAAAGGACATTGGCTAGGAAGGGACAGGAAAAAAAACACAAGGAAGGGCTTGCTTCAGGATAACAGGGAGTATGGACGTTACTGACACCGGAAACAAGGACAGGTCAGATATCTGCCTCTCTACTGAGTAGGAAAGGACAGGAAAGGACACAAGGAAAGACTTGGGTCAGGATAAAAGGAAATGTAAAAAATGGGTTGGGTCAGCAATCCGCCTCTATTTCCTCTCAAAACCCGGAATATAACTCACAGCATCGTCTAAAGACACTCGCATTCAAACCGGAGTCTATTGACACTCGGTAGAAAAAAAAAAAAAAACAAGATACAGAATCACTCTTCCAGTGGGATGACTTGCAGGTGAATGTGAAGAATCTGCATCTCCTGGGAATCCATTAATTAGGTACGCAGGGAACCGAGTCTCTAATTGAAGGCGACACTGAGAGCGGTGGTGCGTACGAGTTGCTTCCTTTCCCCATATAAGGCAAGTGGCTTCGTTAGTCCCCCGCCGTGAAGCATCGGTACGCGCGTCACAAGTGGTTCATTGGGTCACTTCACACCTTTTCACTACCCGCAGGATAAAGGGTGTACGTCTCTCTCTCTCTCTCTCTCTCTCTCTCTCTCTCTCTCTCTCTCTCTCTCTCTCTCTCTCTCTTGCAATGTTCAAGAAGGAATCAGGAATGATGTCCACTTGTCCACTTTGAAACGCACACTTGTTACAGTCATACTAGATATTTTCTCCTGTGTGTGTGTGTGTGTGTGTGTGTGTGTGTGTGTGTGTGTGTGTTAGTGCGCGCGTGTGGCTGACCCGAACCGGTACACGGGGGTGGGTCAGGAGAGGACCAGTGACGCGTCTGACTAGCTGAGCCTCGCTAGAATCTTCCTCCCAGCGGTCCTTCCCTTCGTGGCACCCCGCTCCGGACACACTCACTCGTCTGAAAGGGAGAGAAAGAGTGTGTGAGAGAAAGAGAGAGAGAGAGGAAGGGTCAAGTGGCGTTCAGGTTCCTTCACGCACTTTCAAACCATTATGTATAAATATATGTATTTTTTTTGCGGTGACTTTCGTGAGTGGGCGACGATAACAGGTTTAAAGTGAGGCTGAACTCTGAACCTGGTGGGAGAAGAGGCTTGGTTGGGTTGGCTGGGCTAGAATGGGGTTGTTTGCCTGCCTGGATGACTATGTGCTTGCTTGACTCCCTCCCTCCCTCCCTCCCTGCTTGCCTGCCTGAGTGTCTGCTTGCCTGGGTCTTGTGTCTGGGATGAGTGTTCT
This sequence comes from Callinectes sapidus, assembly GCA_020233015.1. Lineage (NCBI taxonomy): Eukaryota > Metazoa > Arthropoda > Malacostraca > Decapoda > Portunidae > Callinectes > Callinectes sapidus. Next base: position 26,499,329 of record CM035205.1, on the reverse strand, counting down.
ACCTTGCACACAATGACGCAATGACCAGACTACCTTGTGTGTGTGTGTGTCTGTGTGTGTGTGTGTGTGTGTGTGTGTGTGTGTGTGTGTGTGTGTGTGTGTGTGTGTGTGTGACGTCATCTCTATACGACGCCATCTGACAACTCTGTAATGTGCAGCACGTGTGACTGTCACCACAAACTCAGCACCACTGATAAGATACCTCACCGCTTCTCTTCCTCTAATGGGAACTTCGGTCTCATATAGGCCACGAGTTTACACAGAGAAGGCACCGCGTTATTCAAGGGATTAATCATAACGCATGTATTCAACTGATAAGATGGTGAGTATGAACAGAGAATGGAACAACAAACTCGGGGAACCTCACGCCAATTCCTTTTTGCTGAAGTCACCGCGTCAAGCTCACTCTCCCTTTTCTTCATTTGCTTCCTTCTGAGTCAGCGCTTTTCCCCCAGGGTTGGTGGAGGAGGGAAAAGAGAGGTCGGGAGTGAGGATGAGGAGGACGAGAAGAGGGAAATAAGAAGAGAGAATGATAACGATGAAGCTACGAGGAGAAGCGGGAGGATCAAGGACTTACGATGCGTGATTGAATGTATGTAGCAGGAAGGAAGGAGGAAGACGCCGTGTAGTGGTCGTGTCCTTAATTTCTCCTGCCAACTTTCTATGGGTCAGCCACAGTGTGCGGCAGCGGCACCTCTGCAAAGCGTCGTGATGCCCCTTGCTACACTGAGGATACTTAGACACATGTGTACGAACGCACACATAACTTCACACTAGCGCGCGCGCAAGTCGTCGCCACCGCCACACACGTTCACCTCAGGTCATGGACTAGCACCGCGGCACCGCTTCTTCAGTATCTCATAATCCAGGCGAGGTATCCTTGGAATCACCCTAGAAGGAGTTTCTAGATGACCTTGCCAGTTTAGACACAAGTGAAGAGAGGCAGGTAAGTGGAAGGACACTAGGCTAAGAGAGAGAAGCTGCTCACCGATGGAGGAAGAGGCAGTCTGGGCCACGTGAGGAGCTGAGGGAGCGGGTGGGGAAGCACGTATGACCGACTCGAGTCTCCACACACAACTAACCCACTTCATCCTCGCTCCCGGTACCACTCCTCCGGTCCTCCCTCTCCCACACTTCTCCGCTACTCACACCTGCCCCGCCTCTCCCACCAACTTCCCATCTCCTTACTCCATGCCTCGCCACCTCATCTCACCCTCAGGCCAAACTCCTGCCGCTGTTACTGGCGATTTAAGGCTGTTCTTGTTTCCGTGAAGTTGAAGATGGAAGACAAGAAAATCGACAACATTGCAAGTCACATGAATACCTTAGCATGAATGTTCAGTGTATTCCCTTGAATGCTGAGTCATTTGATACAATGCATATCCATATAAGCATATCAGATTAATGTTCTTTGATGTGTGGGAGGGATCATAATGCCGCTAATTGGTAACCTTTCTTCTCTTAAGTTCCAATTAACTTGTTTGGCGCCACCAGACCCAGAGAGAGAGAGAAAAAAAAAAGAAAAAAGAAAAAAAGGGAGAAGAGGTCGCGGTACCGGTGACGCTGGTGGTGGTGGTGGTGGTGGTGGTGTAGGAGGAGGAGGAGGAGTAGGAGGAGGATGAGTCCCAGGAAGGTCAAGGTGTCTATATACCTTCCTGGGTGAGACCATCCACACCCTCGAGGATTTCTTTCCTCACCCATATTAGGTCCCTCAGAGGCGATGCTGCCCTCAACTGTAGTATCTCTCTCTCTCTCTCTCTCTCTCTCTCTCTCTCTCTCTCTCTCTCTCTCTCTCTCTCTCTCTCTCTCTCTCTCTCTCACAATATTTCCATTTTTCACTGATCTCCCTCACCATTACACTTTCACATCATTTCCTTTCTCATGCACTTCCATATGTTTGGAATGCATGCAATGACACTTCATACAAAAGTACCCTTCGTCTGTCTAAAGAAAACAAGTTACGATTTTCTTCACTTATGATACATTTTTCCATCCAGTAGATTTTTTTCAGCCTTTATCATAACAACTCTAAAGGTCTAACTAAAAAGGCCTACACAAGTTAAAAATGCCTGTTTACTGCAAAAGCTGTCTATCTATTTACGAGGGTGTTTGTTCAAATTGCTTACTTTTTTTTTCAAGTCGTTGTTTCTTGTAGCATGAGACTAGCTGAGAAGAGTTCAGGTTTCAAAATTGAAACCCTTACCAATTTCGTAAGACAATATCAGAAACCCCGTGAGTCTGTGTTTGGATACGGATAATAGATATAATTCTTTAAGACGTTACTTGTTTATTTCGAAGTCTTGAGGTCATTTTCGTTAAGCTACGTTGTATTCTTGTCTATTTTTTCGAAATTCATTTTGCAGTATGGTGACCAAAAGTGTGCATAATCAAGATGAGGACATAGGAGTGAGTTGTAAGTAAAAGGTTTGTTATATTCTCAGACTTAAAGGTGAAGAATCATCCTGTGAACCCAATTAATTCATTATCAAATTAAACGGTTTCAGTTCAATGTGTGCTCTTTGACACTAACACTCCCAAATCTTTTTCGATACCCTCACTTTTGACGCAGGTGTTACCCATTTCATAGTTGTCATACAGATTACTATACCCAATATGCAATCCGTAACATAAAAAAAAAAAAATAAAAGTTTATAAGCCACCTTTCAGACCTTAGAATAAGTCTATATATGACTTTTTGCAAAATCTGATGTTGGTTTGGTGAGTCAGCCTTAATAACAGTTTTGGTGTCATATGTGAATTTTGACAATTTATTTGTGACTCCTTCGTCTATGAACGCTATTGTTTCATTGTGATAAGCCCCACGATCATTGTGTCCCTCCACCTCCCCCTCCCCATCTCTTCACAGTTCTTACCACCAGCAATACCTTCCCCCTTCTCCCCGCAACACACGCTCTCTCTCTCTCTTTCTCTCTCTCTCTCTCTCTCTCTCTCTCTCTCTCTCTCTCTCTCTCACACCACCTCCACACACAACCACCAGACACCACCACACATTACAATACCACACCACACCACTCGGGGATCACCACCACCACACACCATACCATTCTATGCTTCAACATCACAGCACACCACACCAAGGCACCCATAGCGCCCTGACCTGTCCACACCCGGTGATCACAGCGAAGTCCCCCCTAAGAACTGCACCGTCGAGCCACAGCTGCCTCCTTAATTAAGATAGCAGTTTCCCGTCTCATATGTAGTTTTCAATATATTTCATTGTTGTTGTTGTTGTTGTTGTTGTTGTTGTTGTTATTATTATTATTATTATTATTATTATTATTATTATTATTATTATTACTTTTATTATTATTATTATTATTATTATTACTTTTATTATTATTATTATTGTTATTATTATTATTATTATTATTATTATTATTATTATTATTATTATTATTATTATTATTATCATTATTATTATTATCATAATCATTATTAGCATTATTACTATTATAATTTTTATTGTTATTATTATATTGTTATAATTGTTATTGTTATTATTATTATTATTAGTAGTAGTAGTAGTAGTAGTAGTAGTATCATTATTATCATTATTATTATTATTATTATTATTATTATTATTATTATTATTATTATTATTATTATTATTGCTACTAAGACTAAGAGTATGAATAAAGTGTGTGCGTGGGTGGGTAAGTGTGTTCTACATTGTAGATAACTCCTAAACAGATGAGAGAGAGAGAGAGAGAGAGAGAGAGAGAGAGAGAGAGAGAGAGAGAGAGAGAGAGAGAGAGAGAGAGAGAGAGAGAGAGAGGGGGGGGAGGGGATGAGGGTTAGATGGAGATTATAACGAGGGGGTAGAAACCAGAAGAGAGTGGAGATGGGGAGGCAGACATGATGAGGCGTTGAGAAGGGCGGTAATGCTTCGTTATGCCGTATGACTTCTTGTGAATGATATATCTATCTGTTAAAATCACTTGAGTTAATGTATCAAGTAGAGAGCCGTCTGTACATGAAAAGATGAAGAGGTGTTGGTAGGAAGGGAGGAGGAAGAAAGGGGGATCAAGGGAGGTAATAACTGAAATACCACAGAAGGAGAGGGAGTGAAGGAAGTAGTAGATGGTGGTGGTGGTTGTAGTGGTGGTGGTGGTGATAGAGCAAGGAAGAGGGGAGGTAGAGGAAAATGAAGGGGTGATGATAGTGGTAAGAAGGTGATAGGAGGGGGAGAGGAATTGTATGGAGGTTATTGAAGAAGAAGAACAGAGGGATCAGAAGCAGCAATGATAAAAAAGTAGATTAAGATGAATGAGCTGAGAATTTTGAAGCCTTTTTTGCAACAAGGATATTAATAGTTATAATTATTAATTAAAGTTCAATAATCCACCGTAACGAAACATGGCCAGGTTGTAGAACTTTACTTTGGCTAAGAGGACACAAGACTATAGCTAGTATCGTACAGGCCAAAGGGAGGAGAAAAAGATTGTAATGGTAGTGATAACAGCAATCGTAGTGGTAGTGGTAGGGAAGCTGAAAGGACTTGGTAAGGTGGAGGAAGAAGAGGAGAGGGGCTGATGGTAGTGTTGGTGGTGACAGTGGTGGTGGTAATGGTGTGTTGAATGGGGGGAGATAATTATACTGATCGTAGAATGGACGGGGAACGGATAGCAGAAGTCGACTTGTTGTCATCATGCAGTGTCACTATAATGTACATACAATTAATGATTTTTGCATGATTTCTTCCATGTTGAAACATTGATAATGCTTTTAGTTGATAAAGATCTAGTTTCAAGACTAAAAAACATTTTGAACTAGGCTTGTAGCTTAAACTGCAAATGAGAAAAAATACAAACAGAAACTCACAGAAAACTCAACTAATTACGGTGAGCATTCTTCATCACTGGTAGCTTCCCACTAAATAACTATCAGCGAACAGTAGCAATGGATTTTTGTTTTGAAATGAGAGGTAAAGAAAACCATTAGCCTGTCAGAGCCACTGCTAAGTAGGAATAAGAATGGTAGATAACTAATTAGATAAACATCCATTAATTTGAGTTCATTTAAGTGGTACAATTATTATAGCGTACAGTCTGCCACGATATTAAACCGTGGCAGACTGTACACTATAATTATACCAGTATTATCTAACACTATAGCATACAATCTACCTTCTTATGTCATTAAAATCTTTAGAATCATTAATATTATTAATCTGATATCATTAATATTTTCTAATATCCTTTAAAAAACGACACAAATAAATCATCTCAACCTATCTTTAGCACATCAGAAAAAAAAATAAATAAATAAAAAGAAAAAAATGATGTGGTTTGAAATCCTCAGTACCAAGGCCTCTCATCTTCAGAATCATACTTTTATCATCTAACCATGACTGTTCAATATTGCCAGAGACACACATAAATATCGTCAATTGATTATTCACTACCAGGTGGTGCTAACCTATACCATTTATATCATTATGAGTAGGCCGCTCGTCTAAATGAATCACTGAACCTTTTTCACATTTTCTCTCAAGAGTGTTGCCGTCACACGCTCACAACTGGCCTGCATGGCAGCTCCGCATCGATGGCAAGGAGCTGCTTCTTATTGTGTATCCACCAGTTTGTTTTCTCGTAAAAAAAAAAAAAAAAAAAAAAAAAAAATGAGACTGTCACAATGAAACGTCTATAAATAATGTTTCGGCAACCTTTCATTCCAAAGTAGAGTATCCAGGTGATGATGTTAACAGTTTCAGGCCTTGGAAAATTCTGGTTTTGGAGCTCCACTTGCTTCCCTTCAAGTGGACAGAGAGGTGGGAAGTGAGTTGAGCTAAATGGTAGTCTGCAGTTGTACGACACGAGAGGTGAGGTAAGGCCACACTAGAATTCATATCGTAATAGATCCCATATTATAGAAATACCCTCATATGTGAATATTCTTTTAAATATTTCAAATCATGCACATGCAAACTCAGACAATACGATATAGAATAAAAAGGATGCCTGTAAGTAAGTACCTACAGTAAACCTTAGATCAACTTAATTGATTTGGGGGAGATGCCTAACCGTTTATCCGAAACTTCGGTCTTATAAAATAGTCAGAATAACACTTTGTAAACTGTCTGAGGTTGTGTTTACATGGTGATGTGTTCTGTTACACAATGATTAAAATCGATGTGTAGATCTTTGGTGGTAAACTGCTCACTAAACCTATTGCAATACGAATGATGAAAAAGATGAAATATTGACTGTTGCACTCACCAAGACAAGGATGGGACAGTGTGTTACCTCGCTGAAGTGTTGCCATGAGACAGAGAGGAAACCGACACATACTGTATACCCTTAATACGTAGAGCAAGGATATTATAACCCTTGATGCGTAGGCTACTACACCACTCGACTTTGACTGAGCTGTGTTGGGTCGGCTTTTAATACTCGTTGGATAGATCAAACGCATCATCAATAATAATTGGCCAAGGAATATTAGGTTGGCACAGGGAAGTTGCTTTACCAGAAATTAGGTGTTAAGAAGTTGGCTTGTCAAGGATTTACTGCTTAAGCTGTTATCATAGCTGGGTAGTACAGGTATTTCTCGTTTTGTTCGTGTTCTTTTTGTGCAAATTCGCTTAGATGTGACACGTAAGATATTACAATTAATTAAAATTGTGGGATCTGTTCTGTAAAGATGCTATTTGCCCCAACCACATTTCAAACAGTGCGCCAGATGCTAAGTTAATGATTGCTCTATTTATATATACTTTATATACACCTTAGAGTTACATCAGTCCAAGTAACATAAAACAAGGGGAGTATTAGGATATAATTATGAAACCTCACATTTGTTTATTGTGATGCAATTTTTTTACTCCACAAGAGCACCAACAAATCCCAAATATTAGAAACAACCCGAGCCACATAAGTAGAAAATAAACGAAAAAGACGCAAAACTAATATTTTCCCAAACAAAATTAATAAAACCACCTTTGTTTATAGTGGAAAAAGTTTTAGGCTCGTGTCCGGCAGACTGTGGTAATGTCTCCCCCCGTGAGCTGCTACTGATGCTACACTGCTGTTCTCCCCCACAAGCCGTGAGTGTATGACTGCACCACCCTACCACCCTTGTCACTTCATCCCCATGGAACTATTTGTCCATGTGGTTGTCAGGAAATAGTGGAGTAATTGTTAGTTTCAAGTCGGAGGTAATGTGGTATCTTCCCTCTCCCTTGTTCAGATTCGTGGATTATTTTGTTGTGATTTGTGTGAGTTTTGTTTCCTGGTGGTTTAGTTGGGTCTGTTTGTCAAATGTGGGATGTTTGTGTGTATCTTCGTGTGTTGTTCTTTATTTAACATATAGTTCTTATTCGATGGCTTGTGTTATTCGTTTATTCAGACAAACTTAAGTAATTTGTTTTTATTTATGTTGTGCTTGTATGGTTTGCATCACCTTCGTTAACATGTGTATGTATGGTGCAGTATTCAGCCATTGGAAGCCAGTAAATGTTGTGTTCAGTCTTAATTATATGAATGTTATGGTTGATGTGTTTTTGAAGGAAAGAAGTGTGATTTATTGTTAGGTGGTGTTATCCTGTGCTTCCTACTAAGGCTTGATGAGCCACCTCCACCCTGGTGAAACTCATTAGTTTATATGCAAAGATATGTTGATGAGTTCTGCGTACTGCAAGGAAGACCAGCAGGTCAGCCTCCCGTGGTATCCAGAGGTTTTGTCATCTGCCAGTTTGACACCTGTAGGTGTTCACACCTAACCAATTCATGACCACAGACAGTTGTTGGCAAAGGATGTAGTTGTACTGCACTTACCTGGTTCTTACCTGGTTGGGCTCCCTGGAGGGAACCCCACAATGGCTAGCACGCCAGTCTTTACACGTAATGAAAAGCAATAAACTCGGCCAAAAAGATCAGACTGGAAAGTGTGCTATATGCCAATTAAGAATGAGTAAGTAGTAAGTATACATAAATCGGTAGTGAAATAAAGTAGAAATCAATAGTGAAATAAAGTGTCTCCTAGGAACACAGCAAGTCCCTTCTTGAAAGAGGTTATATTAGTTGACTCTGCTACCTCTGGGGAGAGTGCATTCCATGACCTGACAACCCAGACAGAGAAAAATCTATGTCTGGCTTTGCACGTGCTCTGTGGAACAAACATCTCAAATTTGTGGCCTCTAGTAATATCCCTTGCTGGTGCCATGGTGAATAAATCAGTAGGTGTTATGGCTGACATACCATTGAAGATCTTCCAACATTTAATAAGATCAGCACACAATAGTCTTCCTTTTACAGAATAAAGATCTAATGTTTTAAGTCACTGGTCATAAGACATACTCTCATCGACGCTGAACTGATTCAAGGAAAGATAAGTCTGTAGCAAGGAGAGATAAGTCTAACAAGGAGAGATAAGTCTGTAGTGTATAAGTCACTATCTTGACAGTGGCATTTATCTGGCTATACTGATAGCTTTCAGAGTACTTGCCATCCATGAACACATCATCCTGACAAAGGTAACTTTCTAGTTAAACTGATAGCTTTCGAAGTACTTACTATCCATGAAAACATTGATGTTTTCTATCAGCAATGAAGATCAAACGTATACAAGAGCAAACTTCCCACTTATATGTCAATAACAATATATTCAATCAAAAGTAAAAAGTTTGGGTAACGAATCCACTGGATGGCCAACAGGTTCTCTTTTGGTAGTAAAACCATAGGTGGAAATGCTCCAGCTGGCAATACCTCTGGCACCTGCCTCCCACTCAGCCCACTGCCTCAGCCTAGTGAAGGTAGCTCCATGCATGTGAGATAGTTGGAGAGAATAATTGATCATTTGTTGCTTACATTTTGTATGAAGCTTGGTGTTGTGCACTAAAGAGGGCAATAATCATGATGATGTTAAGCTATGGATTTACAGCTGGTCATACAGAGATAAGTTCCAATATAAGTTGCTCTTATTCCTTGATATTGTTGATATGCACTGAAGTATAATGTGTTAGAAAGATGACAACACATAAAAAGATGTAAATCTTTTTATTAGGTACAGTTTTCGTGGGTGTGGAAGGCCAGAAGCCCCATTGGCTAATGTTGGATGCTATTCTGCCCGAAACTAGCTAAAGCCTAGTGCTGCCTCACTCAATGTTAGATTAGTGGTGGCAGCTGCTTGGTGACTCCCATATTGTTACTTAACCTGAGAATTCAGTACTGAGATATTATAATTTCTTGGGTAGTGTTTATGTGAGTGGTAACTACTAGTGAGATCAAGTGATAGTAATGACCAGAAGGTGAACTGGGAGCTGATAGATTTGTAAGGGAAGAAGGGACAGTTATCTGTTAATGTAATATTGTGCCTGAAAAGGTATTTACTTGGATCAAAAATACAATTACCTACTACTACTACCTCTTTATGGAAATCAACCAATCTTTTAGATTGAAGAATGTACACACACCCGGAAAAGTATCATTACAGTTTCACACTGCACAACTTTTGTCTCAGTAGGATTGGTTATGTATTTGATTAAGTCTGTGCTTGTGTTTCATGAAGCATTACAAGAGCAGCCTAGGTCCCTTTGCTTTAATTATGAGTGCCATTCATTTGATCCATGCAGGTGGAGCTGCATTAAACACACACAGGGTCATTTCATTCTTGGAATATTTAGGCATTAGCTGAATACAGTTAGCTACACTTGTATCATACAATTTCTCTTTGATGTCAGTTTTTTTTTTTTTTTTTTAATTCAAATTCAGGTAGGTATAAATGATTTACCTCATCATATCATGCAGTGCTAGGAATAGATGAGTTTTAAGATAACATAGCCCTGTCATTTGTTGTGTTGTCATAGGTTGAGAGCAGCTGGAGTGCTTACCATTAGGGTCAGGTCACTGTGATCAAAGAGGATTCAGTCTTTTTGAGATCATACCCTCATTGGCCATCACCTCCACCCACACTGGAAGCAGCATTCAAGCTTCCATGTTCTTCACAGCTGAGAGAAAGAACTTATGTACAGCATGAATAAGTATTTCTTAAAGGAGAAAGTGAAGAGAGGTTCTATTATTGTACCCTCCAGTTCAGGATAAACCTCTATAAAAAGAATTATGAAAAATGTGCCTTGAGTGGTGTGGAAGAAGTTGAAACATGAACAAATAGATTATAAAAAAATCCTGAATTGCACAGAATCATGAGAGAGAGAGAGAGAGAGAGAGAGAGAGAGAAATGTGAAGAGTTACCTGTCCTTCCCATCAAGGCATTAAGACGATAATTGGTCTTGTGGAGACATGATACCACTGCTCACAGGGAATTGCTGTATGTGGCCAATGCCTCAAAGTTTTTTCTGAAAATGAAGGAATCATAGTTTCTTATTAACAGATACATTCTCAGTGTCAAATTGTATTGTTGTTTTTTTTTTAGTGTCTTCATTTATGATTATTGGAGACTACTCGTAGTTCCTGTCAAAATGAGTGGCTATTGTGGTGGGTGGTAGCCGTACTGTGACACCACCATCATTGGGCCAATCTAAACAAAAGAAGCTGGAAAGGTTTGCAACATTTGAAAGTGTTCCTATTGCAGGACTCACACACATTCATATTTTTCTATGTTAGTAATGCAATCCTCATCATTACTGTTATTTCTATGCCCATCTCATTTCAGAATTATTAGCATTTTTCCACTTTACCATTAAAATTTGAATTAATTGCTAGAGTATCACATAAATATTTAGTTTTCCTGTTTACTTTTAAATTATTATTAATGAATTCCAGATGTATGCTTTTTTCCAACATAAGGAGCGTCACCTTGTACATTTTGCTCACTTGATTTGCAGAATTCTTTAAACTTATCACTGTATTTATCACCAATGTCTCATGTTTTCCTCAGTAGACATGATGAGGTCTTTGGTTACATGCACTGGTCATTTATACGCTCAGTATCCATCATGGTTGATTCGTAATAAAACCCTTGCACACCCATGCCTCTTTCACATGTGTGGATTGATTGAATCATACATGTCAGGAAAATATGGAAAATTGAATAGTTTGAAAGATTTTTTGTAAATTTTTAATCTTGAATTTTCTCCGGCAGCTGGAGGTGTCTGGACCGAGGACCAAGCAGTCATGACTCCATTTGACGACTTTGTGTATCTCGTCAATTCTATCCTCCTTGGAGAAGAACCGGTAAGGTTGGAATACAGAGCACAGATATACATACACAGTTTGCTGGCAACTTATCTACAGTTATGATATGTATCAAATTGCACTATGCAAAGCTGAACATATTTCAGAATATTTATATTGTAATCTTTTGGCGGGTGGCAATTTTATATAGATGGTTTTCTAATTCAGTTACCTCACAGTGATGCTGTCATTAGTTAATGGTTAAAACATTGTGTATTATTTGCCCATAACTTATTAGTTTGGTATCCTTATGTCTTTAATTTCTGCAATATACTGCCAGTGAAAAAAAACATTGTCATAATATATTAACCCCTAAAGGATGGGGATGTTCTTCACTGGTGTCCCTCCCAGCCAGGCTACTTTTGACTATTTTAGAAAAAATTGATTTTCTCCCAAATTCTCAATTTTGCCATGACCAATCAACAGAGGTGGGTGTGATTCAGAAAATTTTAAGTCAACTTACTGCTTATCTGCTTTGCTGGCCCATGTATTCCAATTTGTTTGACTTGAAAGTGAACATTTTTAAAATGATTTTTTACATTTCTAAGGAAAATTAAATGTTTTTTTTAGATTTTACAGATCTTTAGTCTTAACTTATAATCTTGCCACTATTACATCCAATATATTGTCACAGATCTGTTATATACACTGTACTGCCACTTGTGTACAATATATACCAAAATATTGTCTGTCTTCATGATGTGTTACAACTATAGTGTTCAATATACAACCAAATCACTGAAAATACCAGAAAATGTTTGCCAACATCGAGTGATTGAAACACATGTGTTGTCAATGTCCAAGTTAGCTGCCATGTAACAGTTGTAAAGGGCTGGCTGGCTCAGGCTGACATCTGATTTGGCAAATCACAGTGTACTTTGATTTTTCAGTTGTCCATTTACACTCATCCTCTTCAGTCTCTGGGAGTTATTCTGATTTGCTTATCCATTTGATAACATTAGTCCTCTGCAACAGATAAGCGACTTTTGAAATGGACCGCCTACTTATACCAAATAATATCACATTTATCAATCCTTCCTCTTCAGTCTCTCACAAACCTAGATTCTCTTGGTGATGTTGTGTGTGTGATAAAGTGATGAAGTAAAATAACTTTCAACTCCTCTCTCAGTCTATGTTTGAATGGTTGTATGCTGTGTGGTGGCCTGGCTGAACCTCCTCTAATTGTTTCCTAGTTACTCACTCTGATTGTCTAAATCTATAATTTTTTAGACATGTTAAGGAATTGTCTTACCATTTCTATTTTGTAGCATGCAAGAAGAATCATCTTTGTCTCAGCTGAGATGCATATGAGCAAAACACAGTACTTTGAATACTCAATACTAGAACATCTTGGAAGTTGAACTTTTCAATACTAGAACACAAAAGTTCGACATGGTACTCCAAAAAATATGTGGTACTCAAACTTTTGTGCATGTAATTGTAAACAAAGGCTCCTGGCTTCAATCTCCCTGATGCTGCCACCTGCCAGTTGTCTCACTGTGGTCATGAGGACAACATTCTCCTGCAGTGTGTATATGGTCTCATTTAGAAGCTTACAGTGGCACCAAAGGAGCTTATTAGTGGTAAAAGTAAGCATAAAAAGAAAGATTTAGTGACACCATTGAATGGAAAAAGGAAATTGGTATTGATAGATACAAGAAAGGAGCAAAAATAATCATTCTTGTGATGGAGTAGTATTATATGACGAACTCTACAGTAATGACCATACTGAAGAACATGGAGACCATTAAGGGAGCTGATGTGGCAATGGTGTGCAGAAGTAACTTCTGCAATTTTTTCCCCAAATGGGTGGGCTTTCATATAGGTCTCCATTAGGTGGTCTACTTTAAGCCATCAATTCCCCATAAAAAGCACGCTTCATTTAAATAGAAAAAAAAATTTTGGCAGTGAAAGAATGGAAAAATTGTAGATGTAAAAAATTGCTTTGAAATTTTTATAAACTTGAGGTTTTGCTGAGGTTAGGATGAACTGATTTATAGGTATCAGTAGTCTTTTTTTTCTACTTACAATGCAGCCATTTGGAATAAATTATTCTCAAGACTTGAGAGAATAGCTCCTGACTTTCCTAGAAGTATTTTCAATAAGATTATGATGTCCAAGGAGTGAGAGGAAAAGTAATAACTATCTTCCTCTGTAGTCACTACTGTGGTTTGTAGAACTTTGAAGCACAAATGTTGATATTGGTGTGATTGAAGTTTATTTGCTGGCTGGCCAAAAATTCTCACAAATTTGAAATAAGCTTGCAAAAGGCATATGAAATTTAGATACTACCCACCCTCTATGTTGTACAAGTGCAGACACTACTGGCCTTTTAGGGTTAATGATAAAAACTACATATGCTATTTCCTGTGAATTAGCACAAGCACTGCAAGGGAGGCTGCTGATTTGCAGTGGCATTATGTGTGCATGTGAGCTGATGGGTCCTCATGTGCAGAATTTGAAACCAAACTATGTATAGCTTGAGGCTGGGAGAGGCATCCAGTCAGAATAATGGCTCCCAAATGCCACACCAGAGCTCTTCATTATGAGGCTCCTTCCTAGCCCTGATTTATGAGAGGACTCCTGGACTAAAGAATTAAATGAAGAGATAAAAGCTCACTCCACAAAAAGTGTGTGTGGGCTCAAATGTATAAAGGTAAAGGGTAACAACTATGTGTGATTGTGTGTCTGGTTTCATCCTTATTACCTACCTCTGTAGGGACATCTGCCTTGTACAGGACAGATTTGCTTTCCTATGAAGTTGTATATAAATGAAGAAAAATATGAAGACAGCTGAATTTAAAAGATCACAGCCTTCTAAATAATATGTTCACAGATTGTTACTTCATAATGCATTAGAAGGAGTGATGTAATATTAAGATATCTGGTTATAACTGATATTGTTGTCATACTTACTCTTATCATGGAATTAATTTTCCTTATAGTCATGTGAAAGTAACTCAATTAACTTTTTATTCCTTTTTTTCCAGACTATTGAGGACTTCATTCTTCTTATTGGGACATTTGTGGCATTTATTGCTTTCATATTGTGGTGCTGCTTCCCTATAGTCCCCAAGGAATCCAACCCTCCAGCACAGTATGATACTCAGTACACCAAGTACAAGAAAACAGACTCCCCATATGACGAAAAGATGTGAGAGCCTTGTGCTGTGGCCCAGGTGGGAGTCTCCAGTTTGTCTGTGCCCCAAGACACCCCTGGGAGGATGGGCGAGGCAGAGGAGTTGTGTGTTAGCTTTTTATCCTCTCCAAGGTGTTAGGTAGTGTTCAAGTGTGTTGGGTGACCATAGTGTGTATTATGAATTTGTACATATTATTTATACTGTGAGATATTTTGACATTAAATTCTTTGGTTTATTGGAGACTTAAAATGATGGCAGTTGGTTGACTTAGTTGCCTTAGATAGAATGTGTGTGTGTGTAATCACTTTTCATTCTGCAAATGGAAGTGTCTTTTTTATTATTAATTTTTTTATAAAGATGAATCTCAGTTTGCAGTTTCTCATCATGGCTCCTTTTTATACAGAATTTAGGGGATATTAGGAAGCCTTCTGCTTTGTGGTTTGTGTGCATGTGTGTGTGTGTGTGTGTGTGTGTGTGTGTGTGTGTGTGTGTTTTGAAAAGGTTTCAAGGACTGTAGTCACTGTTTTGTCATCATAGGTTTACATTTCTTTAAAAACTGGTCTCTGTTAATTTGTTCTTTACACTACTATGATTTATTGTACAGAGCAAGAAAAAATATTTGTGCTATACACTTTGATATTATTTTTTATTTTTTCCCATATAAAGCCTTTGAGGCCATTGAGTAGACGCATTGTTATGGTGAAATGTGTTACATCTAATAGAATGGTCCCCTTTTTAATGAAGTTCAGAGTTAAAGAAGTCTGCATTAGCAACACTATTTGTATGTAATGAGTATATTGAACATCAGTATCATAATATCCATTAGTGAATTAGTCATGGTGATCACTCCAGACTTTTACACTGCTTCTGTACAGCATTGCCTGTGCCATGCTTCTGGTGAAGTTCTATTTAAGGGGACAATCGGTACTGAAATTGAAGGAAAGAGAGTCATAGCTGGCGGAAACTCCTGAGCTTATGAAATTCGTATATGTACATGATTATTTTTTATGTTCAGTTCTTGCTGTTACTTCGATCCAAAATAATATAATCATCTTGAATCTTCTATTCAATTATGTTCATGAGCTTTTCCATTGTTGTGTTCCTTAGCATGCCTGGTAGCATGCATTACTGCTCATTTGTAGCCACTGAGAAACATTGCTATGATTTATTGAATTATTTGTGTCGCACAAAGTGCTTTATTGTTGGTAGTATTTTTTAACTTTACTTTTGAAATTTAGACTAAATTCCTTGTGGATTATCAGAGTAATCAGTTCAATAACACAGCTCATATGTGAAAAAACATATTCAGCAATATTTTGATATAGGCAGCTTTTCCTGCTTACAATCACAAAGGTTTTAATCTAGCTGCAAAGGTGTCCTTCAAACACAATGTACTGTGATGTTACTATTTGATTATGATTTCATATATATGTCATCATGTATATTTAGTTTTTTTGTGTGTGTGTCTAACATTCAGAGCTGGGTGCTACTTTAATTTTTTCGATGTACTTTGACTTTGTGACTTTGCTGTCAGAATTGGTGCGACTTCCACTTTGGGACTATTTTTTCCCCCAAAGTGCAACTTATAACTTGCAACTTTGCAATTGCAACTTTCTTTTCCTGGTGCAACTCAACTTAATTATAAAGTAAACTTTAGCAACTTCACAGAACCTGTGCTTTTATAAGACAGAGAACACATTTATTATTTATTCATTTATTTATTTTATTTAAAACACAGCCTAAACTAATATCTATAGTTCCTCGTCCTCCTCCTCCTCAAGGAGATTCATGTTTCCTTTAAGTAACACAAGCTCCTCAAAAGTGACCTCATCCATGGAGTATCTCTTGGCCCTGAGGATATACCTTGGTGTGGTGAATGGCCTCTCCACAGCTGCAGAGCTGAGGAGGGAGGTATTATACTTGAGGAATAATTCCATCCACATCTCCCTGTAGTGATCAGGTCATATTGCCTTTAGAGGGCACCCACTCCTCTGTGGACTTCCTCTAGACCTTCTGCTGCTGGTTGGCTGGGCCTCTAGCAAACTGCTTGTTGAAGAGGCGGGCATCTGTTCTGGCTGACCAGGTTGATTGCTGCTTTCAACCTAAAAAAATAGTTTCCTCCCAAGACCAAACTTAAACAAACCATTGAGATTTTTAAGCTCATAGGGTGGTCTAAAGGATTTAAAGAGTTTAATGGGCTATATTAATATGTTCTTTGAATTTATAACCAAGCTCCACTCTGCATATAATTGTTCAATTATTATTTATGTTGTTTCATTTTAGTTTTTTAAATGTGTTTAAAGTAGAAGGCTGTTAGATTTTATTGACTTCTTACTCCTCAGTAATTTTTCATCTTGGCAATTGAATTATGAGAAAATTGGATACCAATGAATGCCATAAGGCATTACATGTTCTCCAACATTTATAACTGATAAGACAAGTGTAAAACTTGGTTCATACCTGAAAAGTGTATGCAACTTAGAAAATTTATAACAAAATTCCGGACAAACTTTTTTTGGTACATTTAGGTAGTTTCATGTAATATCAGTCACATAATGTGAAAAAATTTAGTTTATTGTTAAAGTAAAGTTTGAAAAATCTGATGGAAATAGGGTTATTTATTAGCAACTTAATGACAATTATTGCTAAATCAGGCTGTAAAACTGGCTTAAAACAGTTGTGGGAATTTCTTTAGGAGTTATCTTTGCTCTTGTTCAAAGTGGCAACAAATATCATGGATAATTGGTGGTGCAACTTTGCTTATTTTGACTTTTTGCTAAACATTTGCGACTTCAAAATTCACAGTATGTACTGCAAAGTTGCAAGGTCATAATGTGATGTGGTAACGCCCAGCTCTGGTAATATTTTTCCACTACGTCTCATCTTTGAATGCTCTTCGTGGTGAAGAGTATACTTGTGTATTTGGTTTCATTCTTCCTATGAAGGAAAGATTTACAGTATGTATATGTAGTATATGTTCTCCAGTGTAAAATTTTAAGGATTCATCATTAACTCTCACACACACCTCTGGTCTGCCACCATCAGGAAACTGTGCTGTTGTAGGATGTGAATTGCTTCATGGTAAAGGAATGTCTTTGCTCCCACATTAATGGTGAAGCTTAATTGTTGTAACATTGCAAGGATCTTGAGTGTCACTTCATATTGGTGTCATTATTCCAACTAAGGAATGTATAATTATATGTTTTAAATTTAGTCATTCACAGTCTAAATAACAGTTCTTCGATCAAGAAGTAACATTTAAAGTAAGCACACGTACACACAAAAAGGAAGTCTGTGGGATGACAAAAATCGTAGGTGTCATTGTCCATGATGTATTCCATAAAGGGTTACATGAAATAAATGTCAGTCTGTCATAGATTAGGCTGACATCTTTCCCTGAAATGGAGGTAGCCATGGCAAGATCTCTATGCTTACATTCATGTTCACAAGCATTCTTTTGCCTTTTAGCTTTTAGGACTATAAAGGGGAGAAGGCTAATCAGATATGTGCATACCAATCCTGAATTGATCTCCAGTGTTTCTCATTTTCCTCTACCATGTTTACACAGTACATATTGCATATAAGTATTTGTATTTTTATTTAAAAAAATTTTTTTTATTTCTTCTCTTTCAGAGCTCATTAAATTTTCATAATTTTTCTTTTCCAATTTTATAATTTGACTTCATGGCAGCAGTGCCAGTCCAGTACAGCAGTACTGAATATTTACTTGCAAACTGCATGGTTACAAATTAGAAGAAACAGTTAAATGTGCTAGCATGAAATAAATAGATTTTTGGTGTGTGTGAGAGTTACCTGATGCATTCAGGTGGACACAAAAAGAACGTAATAAGTGTTTCTTAATACAACATGAGAAATTCAGTGGGGCATGTAGCAACAATTCTAGTCAGCCAAGTGTTCTCCTGAGTGCTGTGTGAGTCAAAGGCTGTCTGCAGCAGCATCATAGTTCTCTATACTCCCTCCACCTGTCAAAATCACTCCATCCCCCACAAGCCAACAGGAAGTAATCAACCTCTGATTATGTATGGGAAAAAAAATTGTAAAGAGGGAGTTTGCAGCAGGAATTGACTTAGTCTTTCCTCACTCTCAAATGCACATCCTCACACCCCCCTACATCTTTTCATCCTAGAATTGTGATATTAATGAATCAATTGTATTAGATTTCAATATTTTTAGTTTTGAAGCTAGTGTGGTATTTCTGCACATGTAATAAGGTATTTAATTGTGTAGACTTATTGTGTTTGGTATTGTGAAGTACAGTATCTCCCTCACCTAGTGCAGCACCAGGAGTCTGTGAAATAGAAAAAGAATTATTGAAGAACATGGATTCTTAAGCATGCAGCAGTGAGGATTCGTGTTCACACACACATACACAACCACACATACACACACACAACGACACACACACACACACAACCACACACAACCACACACACACACACACACAACCACACACACACACACAACCACACACACACACACACACACCACACACACACACCACACACACACACACAACCACAACCACACACACACACAACCACAACCACACACACACACACAACCACACACACACAACCACACACACACACACACACACACACACACACTACATATACAAGTTTCGTCACCATACAGAAAAGAGAAAAAATTGATGAAAATACAATTGGTGTTAAGATTTAGTGATATTCAAAGCAATAAAAGGACTATGAAGTGTAGCAAGATATTCTATTAAAGGTTAATTGAAAAGTAAGAATTTATGAGTACAAATGAAAAGAGTGAATGTATGAATAATGTCAAGAAGTTTAGCTTCTCAGCAAAAGTATTAATGTATATGAATTAGATGCAGAACTGATGTGTGCAATGAACATTATTGATTTATAAAAACAATGTTAAGTTAGACAAAACTAAGTATGGAAACAACAGCATGAATTTGGCTCAAATCTTATCTACGAACAGGTAAACTACACACACACACACACACACACACACACACACACACACACACACACACACACACACACACACACACACACACGAAGGGAGAATTTCTCTGGTTTTACTTGTTAAAATAAACAGGTCACATGTTTCCATGAGCACTGAGGAATTGCTATCCTGTCATGTCTCATGTAGGCCTCTATAGTAAGGATTAAACTCATGTACTGTATTAATGCTGTGCCAAGTTCTTAGGAGATTTCTGATAAAATGTAAGATATCAGGTTTTACCCTAGTGGTTCTTAGTGCTACAGTTTGTCCAGTTAGTCGAGGTGAGGAGTGTGTGGACCTCCACAGCACTCTCATTGACAGTATTGCATGTATTCTATAGTTCCACCCAAAACCTCAGTGTTTCCAGTGTTTCACACCACATACCTGATGCCCTAGGTGTGTGTTGTCAGATCCATGCATGTGGGAATGAGGAGAAATACTATACTCATTAATCTCAACTACTTATTGCTTGAAACTTTTCCCAGTAACACAGGAGTTTAGGTGTAAATGGTATTAACACTTGCAAGATGGAGAGCTAAAAGGGATTACATTGGCCCTTTACTGTGAAACTGTGTGAATTTCTCTGCCACTGTTGCTGCTAGTACAGTAGTGTTAAATCACATGTTCAATAGCTTCTTCATTGTGAATTACAGGGAACAATGAATTATTGTAGTTTTAATTTTGAAATCAATGTTTTCTAGTAAATTAGATGATAGGGGAAAATAGCTCATTGCCCCTGTCAGCTGCTTTCTTTCTCAGCCACAGTGTAAAGCTCTTGGAGTAGTCCTTTGTGATGTGTGACATGTACAGTGTAGGAGATGGTGGGTATCTCTTGTGTACATAAGGGTCATAGACCTTGCTTGCTTCTAAATGATACAGGGATTTGTACTCAGAATAGTAATGAAGTACTAGTGAACATGTTGTTCTGTTAAATTGAGTGTACCATTGTTTGGTTGCCTGTTACTGGCTGAAACTGGTGGCATATGAAGCATTGTCTTGCCCAAGTTGGTTCCCTGTACACATACTGTACAATAGTACCTGTGTTGATTAATGCATAACACCTGAGAGGGTCATTTGTATGGATAGGTCTTTTTCAGTAAACTTTCATTTTGATAATGAATTGTTGCAAGTTTATACCAATTACATATTTTTTCCATTAGTATTTCTGTACATACTTGAAAATTATTAATGTTTTCCAGCAGGATGGAATTTGTAGATTAGTGTGTCATAACAGTTCTATAAAGTTACTAACACCTTGACAACATTCAAAATCTAGTTTGACTTCACCACACAAACTTTTCATATATCTACAAGATAATGCAGTAGACCAATGTAGAATTTGTATGGTAAACTTGTTTATGTATGTTTACTTATATATTGGCATTAGCCATGTGATGTAATATAGAATATCTTTATATAGCTTTCTTATACATACTTGTTTATTGTGATTTTAAAAAGTGATAAAGAAGTAAATTGGAATTGTTATGGTACATACTTGCAATTAAGCAATGTATAATATTGCACTGAGTTTGTTATGTGGAAGACCATGATGCATCTGTTCAGACTCATGATGACTTGTATTTTGATCATTCTGGCAAGAGATTCTCACTTTTTTAGTTCCTTTATTCATTCTCTGTTCATGACTTCACTTCATAGTCACATTACCATTAGTCCATGAACCATACTTGTATACATTGTGTATATGGGCAAATATAGGAGTTTGGCCCAAGGGCAAATTTTTTGTATTTGCTTCAACTTTTTTTGTGGTCAACTGTCTGAACAAACTCTTTCAGCTGGCCACATGAGGTGTATCTGTACGTGCACCAGAGCCTGATTTATAGTTGTGTAGTTATTACATCAAACTGAATATGTAGATTGAAAATGGACCTTGAAGCTTGACACATCAAAATCTATAGTGGATAATCATAAGACATCCATCAAGCTTGTGGCGAGATGTTAGATTCAGACTGGAAGACACTGGTGTAATGCTTTATAGAATTACAAATGTGCCCTATGGTGCAACCCTTGTACTGGTCAGAGCTCTCAGATGATGCCCAGTGGTGTGGAACTGTGTACTAATATTTTTGTATTCAAATAAAAATTGTTTGCCCTTACATTGCTTTTTCTGTACTCTTCTTACAAGTGTTCTTTTGCTGTTCATAGAACTTTTGGTGTGGCCATGAACACAGATGGGAAATAAATGTGTTCAATAATCTCTTACATCTGTTTATTTTACTTTTATTTTGTGTAGTAACCATGCAGGTGGTTCACTCTGTATCTAGTCATGAAAAGTGTCACCTAAGGAGTGTGCCAGGTGGTTTCTTACAAATACCTGCCTCCACATACCGTTGTAACTGACAAATAGGGTGCGTGGCAGATCCAAAGTAAATGTCATTGCTAGTAATCTCTCTCTCTCTCTCTCTCTCTCTCTCTCTCTCTCTTGTAGTGCAGTTATCGAACACAGTCTGACAAGGATTTATAGTTGTGTTGCGGTTTCAAATCACAAATTGAATATCTTATATACTTCCCACCTTGCTCTGGGTCTCAGAATGGTACTATTACACACTGGTTAACTGTCTTTACCCTTTATATGATTACGTCTTTAAGACTTTCTTTTCTGCAATAGAATGTGACATCACAGCAGCATTAGATGGTCATAAAGACAAGGTCTTTTTTCATTAAACCTTAACAATTATGCATCTTAGACTGACAAGTCTACGAGGACAATTATCATCATAACCACACACTTCAATGTTGGTCTTCATTAACCACCACAATCCATCGTTATATAAAAGTATAGTTATAAGAAGTCTATATTAATTTTATAATCAAGTATCAAGTCACTTTCACTTACCATAACCAACTGTAAAAGCACACAAATACACCGTTCTATTACGAAAACATGTATGTACATTCACACACACACACACACACACACACACACCATTTTGCCATTAGAACATGGAACAGTGTGACGGTACATCCTGATGAAGCCTGCTGGACAGGGAGATGTGAAAGAAGTCATGTCCTGGTGTGTTGAGTAGTTAGCATGATAGGCAAGTGTTGGAGGTGTGAATGATGTGATATTGCATGCTGGAGGAGCAGGGAGAGGAGGGAAGGTAGCATGAAGCACCAGTGAATCACTGAGGCCCGGTTGACGCTCCGGAGTGATGCTCCACTTCATTGACCTCCTGCCTCGTGTGGAAGCCGCCCGCATTTCTGCTCTCGCTGTGGTTCAGGTAAGGTGTCAGTTATTAAGTTTTCCTGTTATTCCGTGTGTTAATGTTTATGTGGAATGGTGAATTGGATTTGATGGATATAACAGCAAGTGTTCGTGTGTTTGCAGGCTGGCTGAAGCAGCAACGTTGACGATGATGGGAGGCAAGGTAGTGGACGTAGCCGTGGCCGTGGCTGGAGGGTGAGGCGCCGTCCCAGCTGCTCCATAGAGGGGAGAGTGTTCAGCGCGGCCTTCATGTGAGTACGCTTGGATGACCTATGCTGTGAGAATGCTGATATTGGTGAACCTAATGGTGGACGCTAGTGTCGAGGTGGTGTTGGTGGCGCATTGGTGAACGGTGGTGTCGAGGTGGTGGTGGCACGTTGGTGAACGGTGGTGTTGAGGTGGTGGTGACGCATTGGTGGACGGTGGTGGCGCTTTGGTGGACGGTGGTGTTGAGGTGGTGGTAGTGCGTTGGTGGACGGTGGTGTTGAGGTGGTGGTGACGCATTGGTGGACAGTGGTGGCGCTTTGGTGGACGGTGGTGGCGCTTTGGTGGACGGTGGTGTTGAGGTGGTGGTAGTGCGTTGGTGGACGGTGGTGTTGAGGTGGTGGTGACGCATTGGTGGACAGTGGTGGCGCTTTGGTGGACGGTGGTGTTGAGGTGGTGGCGGTGCGTTGGTGGACGGTGGTGTTGAGGCGGTGGTGGCGCGTTGGTGGACAGTGGTGTCGAGATGGTGGTAGCACGTTGGTGGACGGTGGTGTTTCGATACCTACTGTTTTTATATTCTTTTATTTGTCTCTAGTATTGAGTCGTATTCGTTTTGAATTCAGGATTGGTCTCTTTTTTGCGCAAAGTGAAGTCAAAGATCCTAGCTAAGTGTGTATGTTGGGGGCATTAATTAATATACATGGTGAAGGTGATGAGGGGACATGCAAGCAGTGAAGGAGTGTCGTTGTGGGAATAAAAGGAAAGTGTGGGATTGCACTAACCAAATCCTGTTTTTTTTTTCAGTTATTCATATATATTTGAAAAATTGATAAGGGGAACGATCATTCAAATATTAATTTTTGAATTACAATGAGCAGCAAAAGGAAGGGAACTTTTGTTTCAAGTGTGTATGTAGATTCCTTTGTTTGTCTTTTGATTCTTAATGATTTCATGATATATCCTGAAACTTGGCCTGATATTGATGGGGTCATCAAGACATGGTGTGTTACGAAATAACACCGTTTAGTGCGAAATGGCTAATAATCCAAGAGAGAGATATATATATATATATATATATATATATATATATATATATATAGATAAGGTGTCTGAATCTAATGTTGTAACGCAATAACCAGTTCACCATTTCCTTTCCCTAGAAAAAACAAAAACAACATGAACAACTTAGGTAGAAGAAACCATTACTGTGTAAACTTCTTAAATTTTCCCTTTTAATGTTTTGGAAAATGTACTTATTTACTGCAGTAAAACTCTTTGTATACAGTACCATGTTTAAGAAGGAATTGTTTTTATAAAACAGCAGCAGCAGATTAGGCAAACAAAAGTTTGGAAAATGCCTTAGAAGGTTATTAAGATCCTACCTGAGCTATTTGGAATGAAAATATTTTAGAAGTGGATTTAATGATTAAAGTGAAGAGGAATAGAACTCTGGTAATGCTGAGACTTTATTTCACATTCCATATCATGACATAGGGTTATAGTCACTGTATTTATTAGTTCGGGAAATGCCGCAGAAGAAAGACGAAGGTTCAAAGCATGAGACATTCATTGTACAAGTAGAGGTTCCAATACTTTAACATCGACTCACACATGCAGGCAAGTACTGAAAGACTGTATTGTGATATGATCTGTGAAATAGTTTTAGGGTTGGTCCTCCATAGTGTCTTTGCCAGTGGAGGATGCTGGTCTTTGGATTGAGGGTGGCGGTGTTTTGCATTCCAGTGTCGTCTGTGTTTGCCTTCCTTGCCGTGATGGGTCGCAGGGGTCAGTGTTGCAACTACTCCTGATTCCTGACCTTGTTGATCCAGTCAACAAAGTAACTTACCTAGAAAACACAAAAGGTTAGACTTATGTGCTTGCTAGCGGGATTACACTCACACACACACTTTATTTAGAATATGTACCTTATAGGTTAATGATTCGTAACTCACATGGGGAATGAACGCCGAAGCTTGATCGACGAGGCTGGTACTCACCTCAGTGTATGCAGTAGGATAGCGTAAGGGATCTTTTCCAAAAGACACCACACCAGCTACATAGGGTTCGTTATTGTCTCCCTGGCAGACGAGGGAGCTGCCAGAATCAGCCTAGGAAGAGTGCACCTGTATGTTCATATGTTCGCTGAATAAAGTTAAATACACCAAACTCTTCTATACTGAACCTTCTCGGTCTGTCCTCTACACTTACCATCCTTCTTTCTTCTTGTTATAATACGAACTGGAAACTTCACATGTCATTTCTAGATAAAGTTGTTATTATGAAGGTAGGTGTTCTGAGTTGTATCTGCTGGTTTTTCTCACCTCCCTCTTCCAACTGCCAACTGTACAGGGCCTTAGTCGTCTATATATGGAGATTGCTTGTTATACATTATGGATTGCAGTATATCCTGTAGTTAGCCTCTTATTCACCACCAAAACATTGCGTCATTTGTTATATTTATACCATTGTTTTCATGCTAACCACTCTTCTAATCTCGTTAATTAACTGTATGCTTCCCCTGGGTATACAAGACTTTATAGATTTAATACCCTTATTCTGACCACCTCTAATGCAGGGGTTAACCTAGATTCCTAATTATTAATCCTTTTCTCTGGTAAAATGTAAAACTCTGCATGTTTCTGTGTTTCTTTTTCACTCTGACTTGAAGTCTTTTAAAATTGACGTTTCAAGACACATCCTTTGTTTTCGAAGGTGGCTCTCTATTCTATATTCGTTCCAGCATTTTCAAGATGGAGGCTTCAAAACACTTTTCCTCTGATAAACGCTTTTGTCTATGGAGATCAGCACTTCATTGGTCCTGCAAATTTTTCTTTTAGATAATTATGTTGCTTTTGGCAAGTACCCCTTTTTATTTATTTATTATTTTTTTTTTTACATATTGTTACATCTATTGCTTCAGTAATACTACCATTGCTATTATCCGTAGTCATGATAATTCCACTATTAACGTGACCATCGTTATCAGCCCCTAGTGGTTATGAAGTGAAAATTCTAATAACTAAACTCTGTGTGTCATTATATACAACATGAGTGGAGGAGCTTACCAGGAAAGGGCCTTTGCCTCCCGTTTTGTCTCCAGCGCAGATCATACTGTCAACAATCGTTATATTAACTTTTTCAAAAATTTTACTGCATTCTTCGTCTGAAAGTATGGGTGCTGTAACCTTCATTAAGAAATCAGAGACGTCATCGAGTGATCCTCTTGATCCCCATCCAGCCACCACACATTCACCTGCAGAAGAATTGTCGTAAGTCTCCATCCTCGTCATCGGGAACTGTTATCAATGTGAAGTACTTAAAAGGACCATAAAAAGTAGGAAAGGAAAGAGGTTTCGTCACCTGCGGAGTTGAGTAGTGGTGTTGGCAGACTGATGGGAGCGACAGTCTTTCCATCCAGTTTCAGCTTCTCTGACAGCTTCAACAGGGCTATATCATTTGAACCATCTATTTTGTTCCACTCAGGATGTAAGACAATAGTTTCAATCTTACGATGCTGCTCCTCAGCTGAAAACAAAATGTTTTTTTTTTTTTTCTTTTTCTTTAGGGGTATAGGCTTAATAATGTTTCAGTATCTTGACTCCCCCCCCTCCCTCTCTCTCTCTCTCTCTCTCTCTCTCTCTCTCTCACCATCCAATACTGGATTTATATTCTGTTCACTGGAAACCCACGGTAAACAGGCTGTTTGAGTCTATGTGAGTACTGTCATCAGTAATAACTCCTTTCATTTCACTTTCTCTTCTTCACATATCTGGTAATAACACACTTCCAATACGTTTTGAATACCAGAAAGTAATGGCAAAGGCAGCATCTTCACAGTATATTTGAGACCTCAAGACCGTGTTCTACACTTCAACATGGTATATCAAAAGTCACTACCAGATTACTTTGCTCTTCAAGGTTTTGGTGAACGTTCCCTGAAGACTTCAGTAATTTTTTGTATCAGAGTTAGGTACTATGTGTAAAGTACATGACAAAGTCTTTACCTTCGATTACTGATAATTGATGATCACCAGCTACAATCTTCAAATCTGCGGCCTCATTGCTGTGAACGCAGTGGGCGGCGGTTATGAGCCACCACTCGTCTATCACAAAGGAACAGCAGTAATATATATATGTGGGTGTCCTCAATGAAGGTTTGCCCAAGATCTCGGAGCTGTCAATATGCAGTTGAACCATCCACGGGAACTCGTCTGTAACAAAATAAGATGATTTCACTGCTGATATTATTATTATTATTATTATTATTATTATTATTATTATTATTATTGTTGTTGTTGTTGTTGTTTCTTGTTGTTGAGGTTGTTATCGTTGTTGTTGTTGTTGTTCTCGTCATTATAACTGTAACTTTTCTATTACTTTTGTCATTATGTATGGGTGAAGCAATATATTGAATATTTCCAAACCTGCGCCCAATATAGTGCGGGAGGAGGGAGATGTAGTACAGGAAGGACAGGAGGCTCACGTTTTTCAGCTACTGTGCCGTTCACGATCCTGGGCTTGGCAGGCAGAATGTTGCTATCAGTTTTGCTGCGTTCGTTGCCATATTGTCTTCCTGGAAACATCACACTGGTGGGAGGGAACACAATGTCATCAGTCACAGGGCTAGGGAGGGAATCTGTCGGTATTTCAAGTAAGGGAAAGGATTGTTGTTCAAAATCCAAGTATTTTCTTTGTAATGGAGAGATTGCCTGAACTAAATCAGCACTTCATGCTGCTACAGCATCTAGGCGCTGTATTCTAGTGTACTGTAGTCTGAAGTGATGCCACTTGAGACTTCTCTGCCGTCTGCAGTGAAACAGCTGTGTTGTATTACACTTGTTGTGCTAATGGTTCATTAACCTTAATGACTAGGACACGCACCAATACACTGGCGCATGAGTTACTGGCATCATTGCCAGGATCTGTGTACAACCTTAATGCACTACTTGGCAGACTTCAGCAGGCAACTGGCCATACGGGCGTGAGGAAAGGCGAGTGGTAAAGAGTGGAGGAATTGCTAAGGTGAAGACTTGGTGTACTCACCCATTGGGCGTATGGGAGGCGGGTGGCGGGGCGGGGAACGTCCGTCCCTGTGAACTCTGAATGCCTGTTGAGGGAAGCAGTGAGTCAGTGAGCGACAAGACGTGGGGTTTACGATATGGAAGTTGATGATTTTTCCCACAGAGTTCAGTTTTTTCTGTTTATTATTCTCTTATCAATGGGTTTACACCCAGGGAATTTTAATTCATGAATTAATGTAATATGTTTCATGAATAATGTTGATTAATCACACCAGTTTCAATGTAACCGTTTATACCAGGCGAATTGGCTGACTTATAATCACGCCAGTACATGGTGATTCTGGTGATTCCGAATTAATAACTTTTTTTAACGTATTTTTTCGACAAGTGAAGGCGAGTCAGCCATTTAGTAAGCACCATCTTGGTAAATGTCCTCATCAATTTAATGTCAGAACGACATGCTATATGTGATCCAAGTGATCTTGTGCACTGAGATCGTGATGTCATTGCTGTTATATTGAAGGATATTGATACAGAAATTAAATGCAAAGGTGAGTTAAACAGTTTTTTTTTTTTTTTTTTTTTTTAATTCATTAGACCTATGTGAGTGTAGAGGCTACATGTATTGTACTGAACCATAATAAAAATTGCTGTACCGTACGATTTATTAGACAATATTTTAAAGGGCGTATGACAATAAAATGTGTTATGGATATAGTTAGATATTTGCAACACTGCTCCTTCTGCAACAGCCAATACGTCCTTACACTTCGAAGGCTGCCTTGGTACTGAGTCTTGATCACTTTTAAGTGAAACATTTTTATCGATTCATTTACTTTTTTATTTTTTCTTGATAACCGACTATGGATGTCTCGCTACCAAGCTAATGCTGAACAAAGTCATGAGTGGAGCTGTATTTTCTCTTGAATAAGGATGAAATCCAATTCATATATGTAGCCTCACACAAAGGTGTTCACTGAGTTGTAGTTGGTCTGTTTTACTCATCACTCAATTCATAACAAGGTAGAGGAAAGACATGTCATTCTCTGACATGTAAGTGAGACTGTAAGAATAGCCAACAGGTTATCGGTTTCAGTTTCTTATAGAACAACATTATGCACTGGTTGAAAGCGGATTCAACGGAGTGCAGTAGTTATAAATAGCACATACAATGAACTTGGAAGTACGTTATATTGTTTATGCTGCAAATTTAAGATATATACCTCGGTCACCTCTCTGGTGTGTATGTGTAGCTGCATCTGATGGTGAATGACGCCTGCAGGCCATGTGTGGGAAATAGCACCATGCCAACAGCTGCACATCGATTCGGGGCTTTATATAAATCTTAGTGGTTCTCAAGTATATTACATATGCTTTCCTTGAAATAGGTAACTATTGAATATTTCACATCGTATTATAGAGGAATGATGAAGCAAGACACATGCATACCCTTAGTGAGTAACGACATCTTTGCCATCAACATTATAACTTAGCCAAACTCACCTGCTAGAAACACGCAGAGCCAGACAGCAGAGAGCTTCATCTTTCCTTTAGTGGTGTTGTTTCAGACTACACACGGAAAGACAACGAATCCCAGACTGCTGTGGTGTCTTGTGTCTGATCCTCACCTCAAGTTCCTTTTATAAGCGCCTCCCTGTCCCACATCCCCATTCTTTTCCTTCAGGCTTGTGTCAATAAATAGTAACCTGTTTTGTTAATGTGGGACGTTTCACACGGCTGGCTGGCTGGGAAGTATGTTGCGACGGAATGGCTAGTGTGTAAACAGTGTCATGATAATAATACAAGAACTTTATAGTTCACAGGACGAGGCTCGTGCGGTGATGACAAGCATGGTTGTTGACACACGGTGTTCTTTAAAGGCCAGTCCAGTCCAGGAAACATGGCATGGATACAATGTTTCCCATTTGTATCCTACATGTTCCAGTAAACATTTGGTAAACACTTTTCATGGGTGAATGGATGAATAGATAAATAGGTGGTTGACTTGATAGATGGATGAATGGAAGAGTGAATGGATGGGTGTTTGAATTGTTATGTGGATGCGTGAATGAGTGGATGAATGGATGGATTAATGAGTAGATTAGCGAATTAGATTAGCCATTAGTGAATGGAATGTTAGATGTGTGGATGGTTGGATGGATGGATGGATAATGGTTTGGCATAATGTATAGATAAGTGGATGGATGAATGACTGAGTGGATAAAGGAGTATATGAATGGATAAATGGTTGAGTGTATATGGATTGACGGATGAAGGATCGGAGGGTTACATAGGTAATGGATGAATGAATTGACTGATGTTTTGATGAATATTTATGTATGTGAGTGAATGAGTGGATGTTTTAATGTTTTGATAGGTGGATGGGTGGATACAGTAAAATCCCTCTTATCCGGCATTCGAGTATCCGGCAGCTTCAAGTATCCGGCACATTTTTTTCCCCGAGCGTTAAAATCAATAAAAAATCAACACGTGTACTCATAAAATCGATTAAAATTCCCGCGCGAGGCATACTTTTTCCCCTTGCCACCAGAGCGCACTGCTTCCCACCACCCTCGGCCTCTGCACTGTTTACAGTTTACTCACTCAGTGACTCAGTCCCCATGTGCACTGTTTACATTTGTCGACGATTAGAGAGAGGTGAAAGCAGACAACAACTAATGGTGGAATATGGTGTGGGTTCATCAACTATTTATGACATTAAATCCCAAACGAAAAAGTTGAGGGATTACATGAAAGCCAGGGACACCCCAAAGGCAACAGAAAATCGTCACACACTGCAGTATCATCGTGGTGAAATGATGGACAAAGTGTTATATGAATGGTTCAGCTTGAAAAGATCAGAAGGAGTCACAATTACAGACCCAATGCTACAAGAGAAAGGGCTTGATTTAGCTAAGAAGCTGGGCCAGGAAGCAGCATGCCAGTGTGTGTTGGTAAGTGTGAGGTGGCAGCGCGGGTGGCGAAGCGCGGCATGGCGATCAGCTGATCTTTGTTATGATAAGATGCGTGAGTGTAGGGTGGTGATTGGGGACATAATTTCACTTCTATTCAAGTATCCGGCAACTTCTGGTATCCGGCATGTCGGTGGGTTTTACTGTAAATAAATGGAAGAGTGTATGGAATGATCGAGTGAATGTATGGATAGATGAATGAATGAAGAGATAGACGGATTGATGGATGAGTGGATATGTGGAGGGAAGCGTGGATTGTTGAGTGAATTGATGGAGAGATGGATTTATGAATAGATGGATGGATATATAAATATATACTTAAAGAACACTACACTTGACTAATCTTATTTTCTCTGTTTTTTTTATTCTCCTCATAAAGCGTTCCTGCCCTTATCTTGCCTCCCCCTGTGACACGTGGTGGTCTATAAAGAATGACTAAATAGTGGAGGAAAACTTTAAGGCAAAAAAGGTAAATAGCACCACAAAATTATGAGGAAAACATGCAGTCAAAGTTTATACAGTTTGTTAGTCCTTCCGAGGATGAAGGATGAGGAACAGTGAAATTACACACTGCCCTTTGGTGTTTGTTGTTTTTGTTATTATTGTTGTTATTGTTGTTGTTGTTGTTGCTATTATTATCATTATTATAATTATTATTATTATTATTATTATTATTATTATTATTATTATTATTATCATTTTTATTATTATTGTTGCTGTTGTTGTTGTTGCTCTTGTTATAATAATATTTTCTTTAATATATACCAATATTTTCATCAATGACGTTATTATTATTGTTAATGTTATTGTTATTATTGATGATAATAGTAATATCCTTATCCCTACTACTACAACTCTAATATACATCTGCTATTATTATCGTTATAATTGTTAATAGTATCATTGTTCTTGGCAGTCTATTCATGACTACTGAAAATCCCAATAGTTATCATCACCACCACTACCACCACCACCACCACCACCTTTGTTTCGATACCGACTGTTTTTATATTCTTTTATTTGTCTCTAGTATTGAGTCGCATTTGTTCTGAATTCAGGATTGGTCTCTTTTTGCGCAAAGTGAAGTCAAAGTGTGAGTGTGTATGTTGGGGGGCATTAATTAATATACATGGTGAAGGTGATGAGGGGACATGCAAGCAGTGAAGGAGTGTCGTTGTGGGAATAGAAGGAAAGTGTGGGATTGCACTAACTGAATCCTCAGTTTCTTTTTCAGTTATTCATATATATTTGAAGAATTGATAACGGGAACGATCATTCAAATATTAATTTTTGAATTACAATGAGCAGCAAAAGGAAGGGAACTTTTGTTTCAAGTGTGTATGTAGATTCCTTTGTTTTTGTTTGTCTTTTGATTCTTAATGATTTCATGATATATCCTGAAACTTGGCCTGATATTGATGGGGTCATCAAGACATGGTGTGTTACGAAATAACACCGTTTAGTGCAAAATGGCTAATAATCCAAGAGAGAGAGTTTTTACTAAGGGTGTCTGAATCTAATGTTGTAACGCAATAACCAGTTCAAAATTTCTTTTCCCTAGAAAAAACAAAAACAACATGAACAACTTAGGTAGAAGAAACCATTACTGTGTAAACTTCTTAAGTTGTCCCTTTTAATGTTTTGGAAAATGTACTTATTTACTGCAGTAAAACTCTTTGTATACAGCACCATGTTTAAGAAGGAATTGTTTTTATAAAACAGCAGCAGCAGATTAGGCAAACAAAAGTTTGGAAAATGCCTTAGAAGGTTATTAAGATCCTACCTGAGCTATTTGGAATGAAAATATTTTAGAAGTGGATTTAATTATTAAAGTGAAGAGGAATAGAACTCTGGTAATGCTGAGACTTTATTTCACATTCATATCATGACATAGGGTTATAGTCACTGTATTTATTAGTTCGGGAAATGCCGCAGAAGAAAGACGAAGGTTCAAAGCATGAGACATTCATTGTACAAGTAGAGGTTCCAATACTTTAACATCGACTCACACATGCAGGCAAGTACTGAAAGACTGTATTGTGATATGATCTGTGAAATAGTTTTAGGGTTGGTCCTCCATAGTGTCTTTGCCAGTGGAGGATGCTGGTCTTTGGATTGAGGGTGGCGGTGATTTGCATTCCAGTGTCGTCTGTGTTTGCCTTCCTTGCCGTGATGGGTCGCAGGGGTCAGTGTTGCAACTACTCCTGATTCCTGACCTTGTTGATCCAGTCAACAAAGTAACTCACCTGGAGAACACAAAAGTTTAGACTTGTGTGCTTGCTAGCGGGATTAACGGGGATAAAGAATGCATTAAAAGCTTTGGATAACTATTGTCATCAATGGAAACTGAAAGTTAACTGTAGTAAGACTAAAGTAGTTGTATTTGGAAGGGGAAGAGCTCAGACAGAATGATACCAATTTGATTTCAGGGATGAAAGTGTAGATACAGTAGGAGAATATAGATACCTTGGTGTGTTATTTAGTAGTAATGGTAGGTTCAGAAGAGGACAACAAGAATGTGTTGAGGCAGCCACAAGAGCAATGTATAGTGTCATTGGCAAATGTAGGAAATTTGATCTCCCAGTAGACCTCCAATTGGAACTCTTTAGGTCCATGGTGGTACCGTGTTGTTATATTGAAGTGAAGTGTGGGGATATAATGTAATAAGGGATGTAGAAATTTTGCATATGAAGTTTTTGAAGTATACTTTAGGTGTACAAAAGAACACATGCAATGACGTGTTTTGTGGTGATCTAGAAGTTTGTCCACTTGAGGTTGAAATTAAAGTGAGAATTGTTAAGTATTGGGTTAGATTAATAACTGGTAAGCCTGGGAAATTAGCTTATATTATGTATCAGTGTTTATTATATTTGGATACTGTTGGATTGTACACCTCCCCTTGGCTGAATGAACTCAGGTCAGTATTGAACAACTGTGGGATGTCTGGAGTGTGGTTGTGCCAGGAGGTGCCTAACCCTGTGTGGCTAGGCAAAGCTATAGAACAGAGGCTGAAAGACCAATGGATCACTCAATGGTATGGCAATATTGTAACAAAGTCAATATGTAGTAATTATGTTAGCTTTAAGAATCTGTTTGGTAGGGAGGATTATTTACTGAAACTTCAAACTAAGGCAAGATTTACTTTTGTTAAATTAAGGACAAATAATAATAGATTATCAATAACAGTAGGAAGATATCAGAATATACCAAGAGAGGAAAGGATATGTGATAAATGTGATGCTGCTATGATTGGGGATGAATACCACATTGTACTTGTATGTAATAATCAAGCAATAACCCAGTTGAGGTATAGATATATCTCTGAGTATTTCTGGGTAACACCAAACAGATACAAATTTGGTTTATTATTACAGAGAGGAAATGTTGCAATACTCAACAAACTAGTATATTTTTTGGATGAGGTTTTCAAAATGTTTAGGTGAGTCTGTATTTATATAGTTATAGGTGGATACCTTAGTTATTGAAGAAAAGTGGTGGTTGTTATGTAAAAAATCTTAATGATTCTTTACCATGTTACTCAACCTGATAGATGTAAAGGGAAATTATTGGTCAAGCGATAGGTGTAAGCAATGTATATGCAGATGGTGTATATGTAAGGTGACAATTGAACTCTGTGGCTAAGGTGACAGTTGTTGAAAATGGAGGAGTTGTGCTCCATACTTTTGTATGAGGTCTGAGCAATAAACATAAATCAATTCAATTCAATTCAATTCACACACACACACACACACACACACACACACTTTCAGCTTTTAATACGAATATGTAAATTATTATTTAATTGGTTGTAACTGGTGTGGGGAACAGAGGCCAATGTGTGATGGACGTAGCCTGGACTCACCTCCGTGTACACGCCTGGAGAGTTTGGCTCGCCACACCCCTTGCCCCACGACACCACACCAGCTTGGTAGTACATGTTGGCATCTCTTTTGCAAACGAGGGGGCCCCCAGAATCAGCCTAATAAGAGTACACCTTTATGATCATATGGGCATTAAATGGAGATAGATACACTAAGATTTTCTATAGTGAAATTCCTTGGTGTATCCACTACAGAGTCTACACTGAACATACTCGGACTGTTTTTTTACACTAGACATTTTTGGTATCCCCTTTACTTATACTCTAAAGGGGAAAATCCTCTTTTTATCTCTGGCTGAGACATTTCTCTGTGAAGAAAGGTGTCCTGTGTTATTTCTGCCATTCTTATTAAACCTCCATAGTTAATGACTTTGTACAGTGCCCTTATGCACACATATATACTTATCATTTATTACATCAGGAGTATGTGGCTTCTCTAATAGAGTTTTCTTAAACATGGTAGAATAAAAATATGCTTTTCATGTTATCAATTCCTCTCCTCTAATTGACTGTAGTCAACTTTCCCATTGCAGGAATGTTATCTCTTACCTATTGTACTACTATTTCCATGCCAACTGCTCTTCTGATCTTACCAATTGTATGTTTTTCCTCTTCCAGTAACTTCTTTTCTTCCTCCTGTTACACGCTTTGTGTGTCCACCTCTCCAATCAAAGAATTACCCAGGATTCCTAATTATTCATCTTTTTATCTTATAAACTCTGAAACTCCCTGTCTGCTTCTTTATTCATGTTTTCTTTTGTGTTGAGCTCTTTCAAAAGGTATGATTCAAGACACTCATCTTGTAAACTCGACTAACATTTTCAACTCAGTAGGTTTTTACTTTTTTATCGATATTTTTGTTGCCCTTTGCCGGCATTCCTCCTTTCAGAAAAAAGGAAAAAAGAGATGGTAGTTACATATTGTCACATCTACACCATCAGTATCACTGCCATTGCCATTATCTTTAGTCACCAATATGACCACTATCATCATCAGCACCACCATCAACCTTGGCCCGCTGTTCTGTCAGGCCCCTCTTCTCCAAGGCAGTTACTAAACCACTTGTTCTTTACACTGGCTCAGTACGTCTTGCTTTACAGCGTGACATGACAAACGGTATTGATTTATGGATTGAGTTGGTCTCCTTCCAGTGAAATGATATTGAAATGTGGTATAAATGGTGCTCTACTGTTAGGAAATAGCTGGTCTGTATCCAACAAAAACAATTTCATTAAGAGCAGAAGATAGTAACAAGTAATTCCAGTGTACCATAGCACACAATTTGAATGAAGAAGCTTACCGTGCAAGAGTCTTTTCCACCCTCCTTGTATCCAGCGCAGATCATGTTCTCCAAAAACTTATAATTAGAGCATTGAAATATCTCTTTGCATTCTTTATCTGAAACTATGGGTACCGTGACCTTCATCAGTACGTCAAAACGGTTTTCGTCATTTGTTTCGCCCCATCCAGCCACCACACATTCACCTGCAGAAGAGTTGTCGTTAAGTCTCCATCCTTGTCATTGGGAACTGTCATCAATGTGAAGTACTTTAAAGGATCATAAAAAGTAGGAAAGGAAAGGCGTTTCGTCACCTGCGGAGTTGAGTAGTGGTGTTGGCAGACAGATAGGAGCTACAGTCTTTCCATCCAGTTTCAGCTTCTCTGACAGCTTCAACAGGGCTATATCATTCACTGTTGTACTTGGGTCATACTCAGGATGTATGAAAGTGCATTTTAGTTTACGATGCTGCTCTCCATCTGAAAACAGCAAAAAATTTAGTGCCTTTTCTGAGTAGGTTAACTCTGGTATTATAAAGGTGACGCGGTCTCTCTCTCTCTCTCTCTCTCTCTCTCTCTCTCTCTCTCTCTCTCTCTCTCTATCTCTCCTCTCTCTCTCTCTCTCTCACTGATGGGGATATTCATCATCCAATACTGGATATAAGTATAACCCATTCACGGTGAGCATGCTGTGTGAACCTACTTGAGTATTGTTATCAATCCTAATTACGTTCGTTTCATTTCCTGTTTTCTATTCATCTCTTGATAAAACAATTTTAATGTTTTTTGTAATATAAGAAAGTAATGATAAATGCAAAATTTGACTTAACATGAGAATAACGAAAATAACAGAGAATGTACAAGCCAACGCCAAGCTGACCTTGTCAAGGCATGAAAGTTTGGAACGAATTCTTTGCTCTCACACCTCCCCTATTTTCATACAATACAAAGATGATAAAAATGTTTTTCAAGAGTTTTTCCCCTGACTAAAGAATAAAGATCTTTTAATCTGTAAGTAAAATATTGAAAGAAATCCTTAAAACCACTGTAACCAGAATGCACTTCAGATGCCAAGATAGTGTTCTAGACCTGAACATAACATTTCAGAAGTCACCACCATAATTCATACGTAACTCTCCTTTTCGAGACCTATAGGGTAAGGTGGAGTAAGACAGACCCCCGGGGTTAGATGGAACCCTCTTCTAAATGCAAACATAAAAGGAGAGTTTTGAAATTTGAATCCTAAATGTCCTTCAGGTCGTTCGTAAATGATGATGTCACTGCTAGTAAGCATGCTAATTTTTCCTTACGTTTCACAGGAGAACATTTGTCATTTTACATTGTGGTGATGTTATATGCACAAAGTAAGTTGCTGTTTGTTTTATGTTAAAAATTATTATAATGATTTAGTATTTATGTTATATATGCCCATGAGTGTATACATGATACTTATATATCTATATCTATCTATCTATCTATCTATCTATCTATCTATCTATCTATCTATATATATATATATATATATATATATATATATATATATATATATATATATATATATATATATATATATATATATATATATATATGAAGATAGATAGATAGATAGATAGATATATGACTAAAATTGGCAAAGAAAACAGGTACTTTGATAAATGTTTCGATGTATTTGAATATTTACTATTGGGGTGATGTGGAATCCGTGGTGCTCACCCGAGGACATCATTCCCTTGGCAAAAGTGGACACAGCTATACGAAATAAGAGAGTCAGGCACCAAGGGTGAGCTTTAGTTTTGACAGCATCCTTATACAAAGCAGAGCTAGAGTCACTAATTTAAAAAAAAAAAAGGAAAAGAAACAAAAGCGACAAGAGAGAGACCACAAGAAGAAAAGAAACTAGCAATGACAGCATCAAACAAGCACCCTAAAAACAAAATGATGACAAAACAGATAAAAGCAAAGCTAAAGAAAGCTGCGCCATCTTGCGCTCTTCACAGTGATAGCAACAGTGAAGATGGTGATTCAGCTGAATGCTTGTATTGCAATGACACATTTGTTAATTCTTCGGGAGGGGAAGGGTGGGTCTGTTGTGCTTATTGCAAAAGTTGGGCACATGAGCAGCGTGCAGGGATAGACGTTGATGATACTGAGGAAAGGTTTTTGTGTGTGGTTTACGCCATTAAGTTGTTGAGAGATAGATGATGACGAGAAAGAGGTTTTCTTGTATTTTTGTTTGTGAATTGTACCAATAAATTAGGCCCATGGGCAATGTGAAGGGACGTGATGGTGACGACGAAGAGTTTGTTTTAATTACAATATTTGCTAATAAAGATTTGCTTCTTCATGTTCAGTTTGCGGGATAAGATGAACCCTTGGGGGTCCATCTTACCTTATCATTTATATTTGGTCCTGTAAAAATTATGATTTTCTAAAATATTGTGTTTCATTGTTTGTATACAAAAACTGTGATCCGGGTGTGGACTTTGAAGATAACATCCCGAAGCAGCACCAAAATCCCACAAAATTGCATAATTATTATTTCTAGACTTCATGATAATGTAAGCGTTCCGTCTTATCCCACTTTCCCCTACTCGTCCATCGCGCTCCTTTCATCGCCTCATCCTCCCTGATTCATCGCCATAGCCACTAAGCTGCCACCTTCCCCCTTCTGGCCTCACCCTGATGCTGGAGGCCTTAACAGTCAACAGTTATCATGCTGCTAAAACTCATCACCCTGCAGTGGTCATGGCCTGTTCAGTATCTTCCCGCCACCGTTGTCTTGCCACCCTGTCTTTGTCCTCACAAACCTGTCAAAGACCATCACTCTACCTATTAAAGGCTCCTCACCCTGGCAGTGCTCACCAGATTGTTTGCTCCTAAACATCTTGCTGAAAGTTTTCTGAACCAGACAGAGCTTCAGTAATCTTTGTATCAGAGTTAGGTACTTTGTGTAATGTACATGGCAATGTCTTTACCTTCGGTTGCCGATATTTTGTGTTCACCAGCTACAATCTTGAAATCTGTGTCCTCATCTTTAAAGCAGTGGGCGGCGGTCATGATCCACCACTCGTCTATTACAGAACCGCCGCAATGTTGGTGATACTTCTGCTCTTCTTTGTTATACATCTGTATTGACACTAGCCACGGGAACTCGTCTGAAACAACAGTAAGTGTTTTTGATGTTGATATCATTATTTTTGTTGTTGTTATTATTTTTTTCATTAATGTTATAATTATTATGATTTTTATTTCAGTATTTAGCAAAACCGAATAATTGTATGTTTTCCAAAACAATGCCTAAAATGAATCGGGAGGAGGGAGCTGTAGTACAGATAGAACATTACACTCACGTTTTTCCGCTTCAGTGCCGCTGACGATCCTAGCTGTGGGAGATTGAGTGTCGTCACCAGTTTTGCTCCATTCGTTGCCATCTTGCCATCCTGGAAACATCACACTGGCGGGAGAGAAGACAGTGTCATCAAGTCTGCTCTCTAACTTGGCAAAAAGTTCCTTCATGAAAAGAAAATGTCAAAATCTTTCGTGACTTGTGGTGTGTGGCCAAAGCATCTCCGATAACTCTACTTTTCTACTTTCTCTTTGCTGAAAACTTTATCTCTTGGAAAAGGGCTTCCCCTCCCCCCCCCCCCAGCCTCTCTCTCTCTCTCTCTCTCTCTCTCTCTCTCTCTCTCTCTCTCTCTCTCTCTCTCTCTCTCTCTCTCTCTCTCTCTCTCTCTCTCTCTCGTCTCTCTCTCTCTCTCTCTCTCTCTCTCTCTCTCTCTCTCTCTCTCTCTCTCTCTCTCTCTCTCTCATGATAGTAATAATAATAATGATAATAATAATAATAATAATAATAATAATAATAATTTTGGTGTCATAGAGTAATTATAAACTAGGTTATTTATTTTTTTCTACTTAAGTTAGTTCTTCAGTAGATGTACTGCTTGTAAGGTTAGGTTTTAAGATAGGTGGTACTAACAATACCATCTTTAACCTGTAAAAACACCCTTGAAAGATGTTATAGATATATGAATAAAAAAAGATAAAATAAACGTTGTCTTCGGCGTATGCCCCCCACAACTGATTGATGAAAGAAGGTGCATAGGAAAGTGAGGGATAGTGGAGTGACGCTCTGATCACTGAGATGGACAGTGAATAGACCAAGTGGGGAAGTTGAAGTTAGTGGCGACTGAAGGCTTAGTTTTTGAGTGGGTTGAACCACTCAAAGGAAACTGATGCCTTCAGCTGGTGTGAGGTTACCAGGTGTTGCTACTGCAAAATTGTAAATCCTTGATTGGCAAGGATTGTGTGTAGCGTGATAACTGTTGATATTTTAGTACAATATAGTAAGGCTAACTAAATTGACCATAGGACCATTACATAGTCAATTGGTTACGTTTAGCATTATAACTATCGATAGTTCAGCATATAGTTCGGTGAACCTATAATATATAATATTTGTATGAGTGTCGGGGCGCAATGACTTTGTTGTTGGACTCTGGGAAGCTTTGAGCTACACTATGAAAAGAAAAAGCTCTCATACAAACAAAATTATTGCACTTCCAAAGAGGAGATGAGTCGTAAATGAAAAGAAATATAAGATTAGAAAAACAAAACAAAACCGAAAACACTCGCGGAGAACTTACGGAGATTAGCCATCGAAGATCAGACATCATAAAGTTTATTAAAGACGTTGCATACAATCTTCATAAAACAAAGTTTTAATTAAAATACAATAAGGAAATTGTGTATGTGTATGTTTGCCTCAAATATTAACTCTCGTTTGTAACCTCTGGGACCCTTTTGGTTGTTGAAAATAAAGCTTTAAAATTGAATTTTGTTTTGAACCTGCTTTATGCATCATCACTTTTTATTACCTGAGCCGAAGTTTCTTGGTAGAAAAACATTACATGGATGAAGTGTTCTCGGATGGAATTTTCTGCGTGAAACTTTTTTAGATTGAATTTTACTGAGGGTCTGTAAAGTATTAATAAAATGAGGCGTACTTACCCATTAGGCGTGTGTGAGTTGGCCAGCGGGGCGGGAAACATCCGTGCCTGTGATCTCTGACTGCCTGTTGAGGGAAACAGTGAGTCAGGGAGCTACACTGTGTGGTGTTTAGGATAAAGAAGTAGACGACTTGTTTTCCCTCCGTTATCTGTACTTTTCTAATAAATATTCCCTTGTCATGGAATATAATCCATTTAGTTCTATGGAACAGATAATTGAAATATGTATTTTTTGACGGAAGAGTTAACCAATCACTTGAAAAGGATGAATGAAGAAGAAATAAGAGAAAATGATTAATTTTTCTCCAAGTTGAAACACGCAGGTCTTCTTATCATTATCACTGACGGCCTGTATGATACCAATCCAGTACCTACTCAGTAAAGTGTTCAGGGAAAGGAAGCTTAAGAATATCGTTCCATGGTTATTTAGCATACTTTGTTATTGGTGGTAAATTTACAAAATTTCTAATTTATCTTCCGTGCCAAACTAGCACCGCATGAACAGCCAAATGCATGTCTCAAATTGTGTTCTAACTGCTAAAAATGCTAATATGCTAGAATATTAAAAGAAAGCTTGCTCATATGGTATCAATGTTTGACAGAGGAAGAAATTATATACTATCATTATGCTTTTCTGATATATTAACGTGGATAATGAAGAAAAATGGACAATTTAAAAAATTAAAGAAGATTCAAGTTAAGTTCGAATATAGATATGTATGTAACCTGTATAAAGAAATAATGGTTATGAAAAGGAGAAAGCGATATTAATAGAAAACATCAATCAGATTCTGAACAGTTTCATGACAATTCATATGGATACAGATAATAAGAGCTCACTTAGCACACACACACACACTTTAACATTATATCCATCAATTCGTTTTCAACTAATAGACAATGGTTGTTCCGCTACAAAGCTATCGCTGAACCCCTCCGTGATTGGAACTACAAATTCTTTTGAATAAGGAAGAAATCCGATTCATATCTGTAGCCTCACACGAAGGTCTTCACTGAGTTGTAGTTGGTCTGTTTTACTCATCACTCAATTCACAACAGGGTGGAAGAGAGACAGTTCATTCTCTGACATTTAGGTGAGAATGTAAGAATAGCGAACAGGTCATCGGTTTCAGTTTCTTACAGAATAACATTATACACTGCTTTAAAGCGCATTCATCAGAGTGCAGGAGTTATGAATAGCACATGCAATCAACTTGGAAGTAAGACATTTTGTTTGTGCTGCAAATTTAAGATATATACCTCAGTCACCTCCCTGCTGTGTATGTGTAGCTACATCTGGTCATGAGTGACGCCTGCAGGCTATGAGTGAGAAACCGCGCCAAGCTAACAGCTGCACATCGATTCTTGGCTTTATGTAAATCTGAGTAGTGGTTCCCAAGTGCATTACATATGTTTTCCTTCAAATAGAAAACTACTGAATATTTTACATCGTATTATAGAGGAATGATGAAGCAAGACACATGCATACCCTTAGTGAGTAACGATATCTTTGCCATCTACATTATTACTTAGCCAAACTCACCTGCTAGAAACACGCAGAGCAAGACAGCAGAGAACTTCATCTTTCCTTTAGTGGTGTTTTGCCAGACTAGACACGGAAAGAATCCTCTCCTCCAGTTCCTTTTATAAGCTCCCCCTTGTCCCACATCCTCACTCTTTTTCCATCATGTTTGTGTCAATAAATAATAATGAGTTGTGTGTGTAGGTGAGGTGCTTCACACGGCTAGCTGGCTGGGAAGTGTATCGCGGAGGGATGGGCAGTTTATGAACTGTCACAATAATTCAGGAACCTTGTAGTTCACAGGGCGAGGCTCATGCAGTGATGACAGATATGGTTGTTGATACACTGTTGTCTCTAAGGTCAGTCCAGTCAAGGAATTATGGCACGGAGACAACGTTTCCATTTATGTCCTACATGTTCCAGTAAACATTTGGGAAACACTTGCCATGGGTGAATGGATGAGTGGATGGATGAGTTCATGGATGGATGGATGGTTGGTTTGATAAGTTGATGAATGAGTGGATGGATTC
The DNA here is from genome assembly GCA_020233015.1 of Callinectes sapidus. Lineage (NCBI taxonomy): Eukaryota > Metazoa > Arthropoda > Malacostraca > Decapoda > Portunidae > Callinectes > Callinectes sapidus. Next base: position 26,456,396 of record CM035205.1, on the reverse strand, counting down.
GGTTTTAGATGGTTGGATGACTACATTATTGAATTACTGAATTATTGAATGGATAGATGGATCAGTAGATGGATGGTAAGATAAGTGGGTTGTTTTATGGATTCTTTGTTGATGTTGGATGTGAGGACGAATGAGTGGATCGATGTATGACTGTTTTCAGCCTTCTTCACCATCCTCTTCTCTCTCTCTCTCCCCCGGAATGTTTTATCTCTTGCTATCTTCTATCGCTGTTTTCATGCTACCTGCTAAGTTCCTTTTATAAACTCCTCCCTGTCCTACATCCTCACTATTTTCCTTGAAGTTTGTATCAATAAATAATAATGTGTTGTGTTTATATATGTGGCTTGTCACGCGGCCGGCTGGCTGGGAAGTGTGTCGCGGGGGGATGGGCATTGTGTAAACAGGGTCACAATAATACAGGAACCTTGTAGTTTACAGGGCGAGGCTCGTGCGGTGATGACAAGCATGGTTGTCGGCACACGGTTGTCTGTAAGGCCAGTCCAGTCCAGGAAACATGGCATGGAGACTGTTTCTCATTTGTGTCCTACATGTTCCAATAAACTTTTAGGAAACACTTGTCATGGGTGAATGGATGACTTGATGGATGGATAAGTGGATGATTGAATGGATGGATTAGTTGATAGATGGTTGGATAATTCGACTATTGGATTACTCATGAGGAGACTCATGAGGCGCCGGGGGTGGCGCCATAGGGTAAGCAAGGCGACACGCCCCTCGTCGTATGCCCTTCATATACTCATTTACTTATAATATATAGTGGAAACTTAAAATTTCATTATAGGTAAAACAGGTTTTTGAAGTTGGGTATTCTGATTTATTTATGGTAGTTCTACTGAATGACTTTCTAACTACATGTACATGGACCTTATTTTTTTCGGGTGTATGGAGTGTATTTTACAAGCATTTGAGTTATTTATACTGAACGTCTCTTTTAGAAAGTTATTCTGGTAGTGGATTTAATTTTGAAAAGGAAAAGGAATATAACTCTTCTTATGCTGAAATTTTATTTCATATATATATATATATATATATATATATATATATATATATATATATATATATATATATATATATATATATATATATATATAAAGAAGGTTCAAAACGTGAGTCATTCACTGTATAAGTAGAGTTTCCAATACTTTAAAATCGACTCACAAGTGCAGGTATGTATTGAATGACTGTATTGATATGATTTGCGTGGTCCTCCATGGTGTCTCTGCCAGTGGAGGATGCTGGTCTTTGGATTGAGGGTGGCGGTGTTTTGCATTCCAGTGTCGTTTGTATTTGCCTTCCTTGCCGTGATGGGTCGCAGGGGTCAGCGTTCCAACTACTCCTGATTCCTGACCTTGTTGATCCAGTCAACAAAGTAACTCACCTGGAGAACACAAAAAATTAGACTTGTGTGCTTGTGAGCGTGCTTACACACACACCGCGTAATGTAATGGTTAGCACGCTCGTCTCATAACTGAGAGGGCCCGGGTTCAAGTCCCGGGCGCGGTAAGGCACACAGTCAGTTTTTAATACAAATATGTAAATTATTAGTTAATTGGTTATAACCGGCATGGGGAATATAGGCCAATGCGTGATGGATGCGGTTTGGACTCACCTCAGTGTACACATCTGGATGGTTTGGCTGGCAATATCCTATGCCCCAGGGACCCACACCAGCTTGGTAGTATATATTGCCGTCTCCTTTGCAGACGAAGGGGCTCCCCTTGTCAGACTATAGTAAGAGTAGATCTTTATAATCTTGTGTGCATTATATGGAGATAGATACACTAAAATATTATATATTAAGTTTCCACCGAACATCCTCACTGCCACATCATCAAATGACGACCGACCTCTACTTTTGTGAGCCCATTGGTGAAGTCTCGTCCTTCCACGGTTTTGGCAAACGCTCTCCGTATGAATCTCTCAGGAGTGGCCTCTCGTTTTGCGGTTAATAATCGTGGGAATTACATTTAAAACTAGAGAACTAAAACTTTTTATCATATTTTCGTGTTGATAAGTATTGATTGCTTAAAATAAAGATCAACGATGTGTGAAATAGTGATAGACAGTATGTTTAACAGAAGCCTGTGGCCTGTAGCCTGGCAACACGAGCCCGCCGCCCGGGCCCCGGTGCACTGGTTCACTTTTGTTCCAGGCTCCCTAGAAGATGGACAGTCAACACTGCTCCCCTGCCACACGTAGATCCTCGCCCATAAATGGGGTCGAGCGGGAAGTGAGGACCACGTGATTCGAAGTGAGGAGCTGGGTGCACTGGAAGCAACACGTGAACGTTTATTGTTGACACGGGTGGTGAATAACACAGGAACAGTGCAGTCTTTTAAAAGAAGGAAAATACATGGGAAAAATAATTTCTAGAAAGGTCTGAAGTCTTGTATGGTATCCATATATATTTTTTCTGTCCTTCTGTACACCCTCCAATATATTGAGATGGTAAAACGTATAAAAGAAAGGAAAGGAGTTGATAAAGAGGTGGGGCGGCCACCTCTTCGATGGAGCCTCTTCCGTAGTGCCGCCAACCTCCTCGTGCACTGATCGAAGGGGGCAAATTTGTCCTAAGATACACGAAGAGAGAAATTTCGAGATGAAGAGAGAGAAGAGGTCATTTGGTAATCCTGTTGTCAATGTGTTCCTTACACTAAACATTCATGGTATCCCCTTTATGATCATATGTTGATTAAATGGAGATGGATTCACTAAAATTTTCTATATTGAATTTCCTTGGTGTATCCACTACAGAGTTTACACTGACATTCTTCGTATCCTCTTTACTTATACTCCAAAGGGGAAATCCTCTTTTTATCTCTGGCTGAGACATTTTGAATGAAGAAAGGTGTCCTGAGTTATTTCCCCCATTCTTATCAAACCTCCACAGTTAACGACTTTGTACAGCGTTCTTATGCACACATATATACTTCTCATTTATTATGTCAGGAGTATGTGGCTTCTCTAATAGAGTTTTCTTAGACATGGTAGAATAAAAATATGCTTTTCATGTTATCTGTTCCTCTTCTCTCACTGACAATAGTCAACTTTCTCATTGCAGGAATGTTATATCTATTGCTATATTGTACCACGGTTTTCATACTAACTACTCTTTTGATCTTACTACTTCTATGTTTTTCTTCTTCCCCGTACTTCTTTTCTTCCTCCTGTTACATCCTTTGTGTGTCCACCTCTCTTACCAAAGAATTACCCAGGATTCCAGATCATTCATCTTTTTATCTTATAAGCTCCCTGTCTGCTTCTTTATTCATATTTTGTGTTGAGCTCTTTCAAAAGGTATGATTCAAGACACTCATCTTGTAAACTCGATTAACATTTTCAACTCAGTAAGTTTTTACTTTTTTATCGATATTTTTGTTGCCCTTTCTCGGTATTCCTCCTTTTAGAAAAAGGAAAAAAGAGATGGTAGTTACATATTGTCACATCTACACCATCAGTACCGCTGCTATTGCCAATATCTTTAGTCACCAATATGACCATCATCCAACCGGTGTTCCGTCAGACCCCTCTTCACCAAGGCAGCTACTAAACCACTTGCTCTCCATTCTGGCTCAGTACGTCTTGTTTTACAGAGCGACATTGAAAACGGTATCGATTTATGGATTGAGTCGGTCTCTTTTCAATGAAGTGATATTCAAATGTGGTATAAATGGTGCTCTACTGTTAGGAAATAGCTGGTCTGCATCCCACGAAAACAATTTCATTAGGAGCAGAAGATACTAACAAGTAATTCCAGTGTACCAAAGCACACAATTTGAATGAAGAAGCTTACCGTGCAAGAGTCTTTTCCACCCTCGTATCCAGCGCAGATCATGCTGTCCAAAAACTCTTTACCAGAGGAATTGGGAATCTCTTTGCATTCTGTATCTGAAACTATGGGTAGCGTGACCTTCATCACTACGTCTGAAAGGGGTTTGTCATTTGTGTCGCCCCAGCCAGCCACGATACATCTACCTGCCGAAGAGTTGTCGTTAAGGCCTCACCCTTGTCAGCTGGAACTGTTATCAATATGAAGTACTTTAAAAGACTATAACAAGTAGGGAAGGAAACCTGTGAAGTTGAATAGTGGTGTTGGCAGACAGATGGGAGCGACAGTCTTTCCATCCAGTTCCAGCTTCTCCGACAACTTCAACAGGGCTATATCATTCGCGAATGTGCGTGAGTCATACTCAGGATGTACGAAAATTTCTTTTACCTTACGATGCTGCTCCTCATCTGAAAACGGCAAAAAGGTTTAGTGTCTCTTCTGACTAGGTTAAATCTGGTATTATGGAGGTGACACGGTTTCTCTCTCTCTCTCTCTCTCTCTCTCTCTCTCTCTCTCTCTCTCTCTCTCTCTCTCTCTCTCTCTCTCTCTCTCTCTAATGGACGTTCATCATCCAATAGCCTTTGCTCTCACTCGAATATTTTCATACTCTACAAAGATGATGAAAATGTTTTTCAAGAGTTTCTCTCCTTTCATTAGCATAGAAATCTTTTTAATCTGTATCTAGAATTGAGAAAGAAAAGTTTAAAACCCTTGTAACCAGAATGTACTTCAGATGCCTTACAGAAATGTTAACGGACCTTCGTAGTCCAGACGTCTACATATTTCAGACCTTAAGATCATGTTCTACGAGTAGACCTGAACATAGCGTTTCAGAAGTGACCCCATAATTCAAACGTAACTCTCCTTTTTGAGACCTATAGGATAAATTGGGATAAGACGGACCCCCGGGGTAAGATGGAACCCTCTTCTAAATACAAACATAAAAGGAGAGTTTTGAAATTTGACTCCTATGTCCTTCACGTCGTCCATGAATGAAGATATCACTGCTAGTCAGCATGCTCAGGTTCCCTTGTGCCTCACAGGGGAACATGTGTCATTCTATAAAGTGCTAATGTTATATAGACAAAGTAAGAGCAGAGTGCAAGGATAGACGCTGATGATACTGAGGAAAAGGTTTTGTGTGTGGTTTATGCCATTAAGTTGTTGAGAGATAGATGATGACGAGAAAGAGGTTTTCTTGTATTTTTGTTTGTGAATTGTACCAATAAATTAGGCCCATGGGCAATGTGAAGGGACGTGATGGTGACGACGAAGAGTTTGTTTTAATTACAATATTTGCTAATAAAGATTTGCTTCTTCATGTTCAGTTTGTGGGGTAAGATGAACCCTTGGGGGTCCATCTTACCTTATCATTTATATTTGGTCCTGTAAAAATTATGATTTTCTAAAATATTGTGTTTCATTATTTGTATACAAAAACTGTGATCCGGGTGTGGACTTTGAAGATAACATCCCGAAGCACCACCAAAATCCCACAAACCTCTCAAAATTGCATAATTATTATTTCTAGACTTGGTAATTAGTTAAGTGTTCCGTCTTATCCCACTTTCCCCTACTCATCCATCGCGCTCCTTTCATCGCCTCATCCTCCCTGATTCATCGCCATAGCCACTAAGCTGCCACCTTCCCCCTTCTGGCCTCACCCTGATGCTGGAGGCCTTAACAGTCAACAGTTATCATCCTGCTAAAACTCATCACCCTGCAGTGGTCATGGCCTGTTCAGTATCTTCCCGCCACCGTTGTCTTGCCACCCTGTCTTTGTCCTCACAAACCTGTCAAAGACCATCACTCTACCTATTAATGGCTCCTCACCCTGGCAGTGCTCACCAGATTGTTTGCTCCTAAACATCTTGCTGAAAGTTTTCTGAACCAGACAGAGCTTCAGTAATCTTTGTATCAGAGTTAGGTACTTTGTGTAATGTACATGGCAATCTTTACCTTCGGTTGCCGATATTTTGTGTTCACCAGCTACAATCTTGAAATCCATTTCCATGTGCCTAATGATCATACAGTGGGCGGTGGTCATGATCCACCACTCGTCTATCACGGAGGCGCCGCACCAATGCTCATGCTTTCCTGCTCCACTATCATACTGTATTGACACTAGCCACGGGAACTCGTCTGGAACAACATTGAGGGTTTTTAATGATGATATCATTATTTTTGTTGTTATTATTGTTATTATTATTATTATTATTATTATTATTATTATTATTATTATTATTATTATTTATTTTTTATTATTTATATTTTTTTACTATTATTATCATATTGATATTATTGTTATTGTTATTTTATTGTCCTTATCATATTTATTATTATTATTATTATTATTATTATTATTATTATTATTGTTATTATTATTATTATTATTATTATTATTATTATTATTATTATTATTATCAATTATTAATACTATTATCATTGATGTTACCATTATTATGATTTCTGTGTGCAGCAAATCGAATAATTGAATTTTAAAAATTTCTATCCAATAAAGAGCAAGAAGAAAGAGCTGTAGTACAAATAGAACATTAGACTCACGTTTTTCCGCTTCAGTGCCGCCGACGATCCTAGCTGTGGGAGATTGAGTGTCGTCACCAGTTTTGCTCCATTCGTTGCCATCTTGCCATCCTGGAAACATCACACTGGCGGGAGAGAAGACAGTGTCATCAAGTCTGCTCTCTAACTTGGCAAAAAGTTCCTTCATGAAAAGAAAATGTCAAAATCTTTCGTGACTTGTGTTGTGTGGCCAAAAACATCGCCAATAACTCTACTTTTCTACTTTCTCTTTGCTGAAAACTTTACCTTATGGAAAAGGGCTTGTTCCTCTCTCTCTCTCTCTCTCTCTCTCTCTCTCTCTCTCTCTCTCTCTCTCTCTCTCTCTCTCTCTCTCTCTCTCTCTCTCTCTCTCTCTCTCTCTCTCTCAACAGGAAAACACATCTTTTCCATAGCGAAAACATCTTTGGTAAAGTTAGGCCCTATGATTCATCTCCGTTATTTTCTATACCCCAAACTAGTAACTGTACAGGGGTCTTATGCGCCAAGGTATGAAATCTTCATTCTTTCACTTTTACTTAGTACATAGAGATTGAGTGGAATGTAAAGTTTAACTTTTGATGAATTTCCTTTCTCTGATTTTTTCAGCTTTCTCTCCCCGCATTTATTTTATATCTTTTATATTTTATCGTCATTTTCATTCCATCTTTTATTATGATCTTGATGAGTGTGTGTCTTTCCTCCTTCCAAGGCCTTGCTGCGTATCTAATGCAGCCGGTACTTTTAATCATTTAAACATATCTCTTGTAAACTAGAATTTCTTTCTTACTTGTATATTTTCATTAACCTATGTCCTGAACTCATTTAAGGGAGAAAGCTCGACATGCCTCCTCGACACTTCATAGCACTCACAGTCTTGGAGTACAAGCCAGTTAATGCAGAAATCCCACGGATATATAGATCATAGAGTGTTAGTCTAGTCTAGTCTAGTCTAGTCTTAATCACATTATACACTCTTCAACCGGAGTAACCGCTACAACAGATGGCTACATTCTGCTGGCGATTCCTATGGCTACCCATTTGACATGGTGACCATGTAAAATCCAAGCTACTGGTCTCGCCACTGTCAGGCCTCTTTGTCTCGGAGAGCCCCACCATATCCATCCTCAGCCTGCTGAGCTCATCCGATAAGTGAGGCAATCGGTGATCCTCTCAAAGACTCAGGACATTCCAGGAGCCCACACGCAGGACTCTTCGAAGGTTAACCCCAGGAGTGGTCCAACGGGCAGGTGCCACATCTGCAGCCCCACCGAAACCCCCCAAAACTAGATATAGTGCTAGAGAGAAAGAAGGTGCATAGGAAAGTGAGGGATAGTGGAGATGACAAGGTGACGGTCTGATTACTAAGACGAACATGGAATGGACTAGGTGGGGAAGTTCAAGTTAGTGGAGACTAAAGGCTTAGTTTTTGAAAGGGTTTAACCAATCAAAGGAAACTGATCCCCTTTCCTGGTGTAGGGCTACCAGGTGTTTCTACTAGGGAAATTGTAAGACCTTGATTGGCAATGATTGCTTGTTTATGTTGATGACTGCCGATATTGTAGCATATAGTAACCATAAGACCATTACATAGTCAATTGGTTGTATTTAGCATCATAACTATCGATAGCTCAGCATATAGCACGTTGAACCTATAATATATAGTATTTGAATAAGAGTTGGGGCGCAATGACTTGGTTGTTGGACGCGCTGGGAAGCTTTGAGCTACACTATGAAGAGAAGAAGCCCTCACACAAACAAAATTACTGCACTTTCAAAGAAGAGATAGGAGTCATAAATGAAAAGAAATTCAATATCATATAAATAAAACAAAACAGAAAAAACTCTCCCAGAACTCTTAGAAGACTAGACGTCGAAGATCATTAAATTTCTAAAAGAAGTTGCATATAATCATCATTAAAATGAGTTTTGATTAAAATTATATAAAAAATTGTGAATGTGTATGTTTCTCTAAGCTTTCAACTCTTGTATTTAACCTTTGAGACCCTTTTCGTTGTTGAATTTTGTTTTGAACCTTTGGAAGCATTATCACCTTTTAAACTTGTGAATGGATCTTTTACATGGATGATGTTTTCTTGGGTGAAAAGTTTTATGTGGAACTTTCTTGAATGGAATTTTACTGAGGGTCCGTAAAGTATTCATAAAATGAGGCGTACTTACCCATTAGGCGTGTGTGAGTTGGCCAGCGGGGCGGGAAACATCCGTGCCTGTGATCTCTGACTGCCTGTTGAGGGAAACAGTGAGTCAGGGAGCTACACTGTGTGGTGTTTAGGATAAAGAAGTAGACGACTTGTTTTCCCTCCGTTATCTGTACTTTTCTAATAAATATTCCCTGGTCATGGTATATAATCCATTTAGTTCTATGGAACAGATAATTGATATATATATTTTTTGATGCAAGGGTTAACCAATCATTTGAGAAAGATAAATGAAGAAGAAATGAGAGAAAATTAGTAGTTTTCCTCCAAATTGAAACACACCGGTCTTCTCATCATTATCAATTATCACTGAAAGCCTGTATGATTCCCTCCCATTGCTCACCCAGTGAAGAGTTCAGGAAAAGGAAGGTTAGGAATGTTATGTCATGGTTATTTAGCATTTTTTGTTTTTGGTGGTAAAATTATCAATTCCCTAATTCATCTTCAGTGTCAAACTAGTACCGCATGAAGTCAAATGAATGTCTCAAATTGTGTTCTATCTGCTAAAAATGCTAATATGCTAAAATATTAAAAGAAAGTTAGCTTTTTTTGCTATCCATGATCGACAGAGGAAGAAATGATATACTATCATTATGTTTTTTTGATATTTTAGCGTGGATAATGATCAGAGAAATAGACAATTTAAAAAGTAATGTAAATCTGAGTAGTGGTTCCCAAGTGCATTACATATGTTTTCCTTCAAATAGAAAACTATTGAATATTTTACATCGTATTATAGAGGAATGATGAAGCAAGACACATGCATACCCTTAGTGAGTAACGATATCTTTGCCATCTACATTAGTACTTAACCAAACTTACCTGCTAGAAACACGCAGAGCCAGACAGCAGAGAACTTCATCTTTCCTTTAGTGGTGTTTTGCCAGACTAGACACGGAAAGACAACGACTCCCAGACTGCTGTTGTTTCTTGTGGCTGATCCTCTCCTCCAGTTCCTTTTATAAGCTCCTCCTTGTCCCACATCCTCACTCTTTTTCCTTCATGTTTGTGTCAATAAATAATAATGCGTTGTGTGTGTAGGTGAGGTGCTTCACACGGCTGGCTGGCTGGGAAGTGTGTCGCGGAGGGATGGGCAGTTTATGAACTGTCACAATAATACAGGGCTCATACAATGATGACAGATATGGTTGTTGATACACTGTTGTCTCTAAGGTCAGTCCAGTCAAGGAATTATGGCACGGAGACAATGTTTCCATTTGTGTCCTACATGTTCCAGTAAACATTTGGGAAACACTTGCCATGGGTGAATGGATGAATAGATGGATTGAGTTCATGGATGGACGGATGGGTGGTTTGAGAAGTTGATGAATGAATGAATGGATTCGTTTTTAGATGGTTGGATGACTACATTATTGGATTACTGAATTATTGAATGGATAGATGGATCAGTAGATGGATGGTAAAATAAGTGGGTTGTTTTATGGATTCTTTGTTGATGTTGGATGTGAGGACGAATGAGTGGATCGATATATGACTGTTTTCAGCCTTCTTCACCATCCTCTTCTCTCTCTCTCTCTCTCTCTCTCTCTCTCTCTCTCTCTCTCTCTCTCTCTCTCTCTCTCTCTTCGCCGGAATGTTGTATCTCTTGCTATCTTCTATCGCTGTTTTCATGCTACCTTCTCTATTGACCTTCCTCCGTGCATGCCTCTCTTCTGTCCCGTGGCGTCGTTGCACAAAACTTTCCTCTCCTTGTCTCTGCTATTTTGTCCAACTCTTCAATGTAAGACTTAACCAGAACTCCCAATCATTCATTCTTGTCTCTGGTAAAGCCTGGAACTCCCTACCTGCTTCTATATTTCCAATTTCCTATATGACTCTTTTATCAAAGAGGGACATTTATCCTTTTTTTCGGCCAATTCATTGGATCTTTAAGTGTATTGTCAATTTCTACGTTTTTTACATAAAAATGGATTTAAAAATGAATTACTGGATAGGTGAATTGATGAATGGGTGGAGAAATAGATAGATTGACGTATTGATGAGTGAATGGATGGTTGGAAGAGTAGAGTGGATTAATAAATGAGTGGATTAATAGATAGATTGGCGATGGATAGATGAATTAAGCGTGGGTGGTGTCTTGTGGCTGATTGTCTCCTCAAGTTCCTTTTATAAACTCCTCCCTGTCCTACATCCTCACTATTTTCCTTCAAGTTTGTATCTAAATACTAATGTGTTGTGTTTATATTTGTGGCGTGTCACGCGGCTGGCTGGCTGGGAAGTGTGTCGCGGGGGGATGGGCATTGTGTAAACAGGGTCACAATAATACAGGAACCTTGTAGTTTACAGGGCGAGGCTCGTGCGGTGATGACAAGCATGGTTGTCGGCACACGGTTGTCTGTAAGGCCAGTCCAGTCCAGGAAACATGGCATGGAGACTTTGTTTCTCATTTGTGTCCTACATGTTCCAATAAACTTTTGGGAAACATTTGTCATGGGTGAATGGATGAGTTGATGGATGGATAAGTGGATGAATGAATGGATGGATTAGTTGATAGATGGTTGGATAACTCGACTATTGGATTACTGAATTATTGAATGGTTAGATGGATCGGTGGATGGATGGCTTATGATAGTATGAATATATGAATGATTGATATCATGAATAAATGAAGGAAGAGATGAGTAGATATATGAATAGATGGCTGTGTGGTTAAATGGACAGGGTATGGATTGATGAGTGGATAGACATTGGATGAAAATGAAAATTGTTGGAAGTAATAATAGAAATTCTAGTTGAAAATGAAGTTCTGGGTGAAGGAGGAGTTGATGGTGGTGGTTGTGGTTGAGGTGTGAGTGAAGAAAAGGGAGAAGAGAGGATGGAGTGGAGGTGAGGATTGGAAGGGGGAGAAGAGGAATAGATGGGAGTGGTGGAGGAAGAACGGATGGGATATCAGAGAGGTTATGGCGGGACTAATTAGTTAAGATTGTATTGAGAATGGAAGAGGAGATATGGGGAGGATGTGAAACAGTAGGATGTGGAGGATGAGAGGAAGGAGGATGAAGAGACGGCCGATGATGGTGGTACTGAGTAGATGAAGAGGAGACGCATGGGTTGGACTAGAGAGAGAGAGAGAGAGAGATATCTTTCCTCTCTAGTGACTGATTAAAAAAATATATATAACATCTACGCAAAAAACACTCATAGAAACCCATGTAATCATCTCTTCATATTCTCAAGTTCCTTTTGTGTTGTGTGGTAAACACTGGAATTCCTTACCTGCTTCTATATTTCCAAGGTTCTATGGCTTAAATTTATTTAAGAGGGAGGTTTCAAGACATTTGTCCCTGACTTATGGCTAATTCTGTTGATCCATAAGGGAACTGGCTAATTATTATTTTCTTTTATTTTCATTGTTTTTGTTACGCTTGGCTAGCTTCCCCCTCCTGCGTAAAAGATTGCAGTTCTTCACAAATTCACGGCTTTCAAGCACAACACAGCAGCAGCACCAAAGAACCACATGTTACCAAAGGGAGACTAACAAACCATGTTACGAGTTTTGCAGTCAGCCATGGAAAGCAAAACGTTGAGAGCTTAGAGAAAACGAGTACCATTTTGTTTTCCGGAGATACTTAAACATGCTCACATAACTTAAATAAAGGAATCGCAAGTGATAGGTGCACTGCTGTTGGGAGAGAAGGGAAGGGGGTAAGGGATATTACAAGATGACGGAGGAGGAAATGGAAGTGAAAAGTTATGGGTAACGGGTGAGAGCTGACGACTGATAGATGATGGGTGAAGAGTGAGTGGTGACGGGTGAGGGACGAGGAGTATTGGGCGAGGAGTGGAGTGATGGTACTGAAGGGTAAGAAAGGACAGGTGTTAGCGGGACGTAACGTGAAGGGTGCAAGGAGAAAGGTAGGAATCGAAGTTTGAAGGATGGGAAATAATAATGCAGGAGTACGTAGACTTTATTGGGTCTAGAGGTGGGGTAGAGAAACGGGCCGTAAAACTCACTCTCTACTTCTGTAACTCTCTCTCACAGTACTCACCGCCACACACACACACACACACGCACACACACACACACACACACACACACACACACACACACACACAAAAGACGGGCACAGTGACTGCTACGATTCATGTTACACAACTCTCGCTAAGCTGGAGACGCAATGAACTCTTTAGTGGAACAAAGAACAATAAAAAAATATATGCCATGGCCTTGTAGCAGCGGTGACCTCGCAGCGCTGGGTCATATCCACTCGGTGCAGTGACCCTAATTAGCGGCGTCATTGTGGAGCTGGCAACTCTGCAGTCGTTTACTCAGCTTGACTCATGTTTGCCCTTGCAGAAGAATGGACGACATGAGGTGTTGTGGGTCCCGTATGTGTGTCAGTGATGGCAGCAGTGCATGGGTGAGGGCACCAGTATCGATCCAGTATTAGAAGCACTGGTCTGGTGTACGTGGAACTAATTGTCGCTGGTACTGGCTGGCTTCCATGCTGAAGTCGGTAGTTCATAGCTGGTGGGCGGGGCTGGGCAGGGGAGATAATGCCAGGCTTCTACATTCCTCAGCTTCTTCGTAGCTTGTATCCCCTCACGAGTGGGCTGACACTGCATGGGCACCTGGAGGCATGGTAAGGGTGGAATGTGTGAGGTACCAGTGCGTAGGGAAAGCACGGGAAGAGTGGGAGGGGACTTAGGGTGAGGTGCAAGAGGCATCGGCTATCTGGCAGCAAGCGAGGGGAGCGGCTGGCGCGCGGACCTTGAACAGGTTGTTGGAGAGAGAGCGTCAGTCGCATGCGAGGCGGCGTACTGGTAATCGCGCCACTTGTTTCATCTGTGTGTCCTCTCGCTCATCATCGCTACTAGTGCTCGTCACGTGTTCTGTTTATCCTCCCTTCACCACCATGCCCGGCGCCCACACTGCCGCTCTGCTACTTGCTAACGCCTCTTCTCGTCCACGTCAGCTGCTCATCACTTGACCAGCGAGTCGTTGGGAGTCGTGCTATACGTCCGACGCAGCATTACGACTGTGTGTGTGTGAGTGTGTGAGTGTGTGTGTGTGTGTGTGAGCTGCCGCCGCGTGTGTCGCCACCATGAGCGTCACGCCTCCGATGAACACTTCGATGCTGGACGCTGTGGTAGAAGCGGGTAATTTGACGCAGTGGGACACCCTCAATGTGCCGTACTTCATCAGTGAGGTGCTGGTGGCAGTGGTGGCGGTGATTGGAAACGCACTCACCATCACTGTATTTGTGGTGGAACGAAAGCTTCGCCGCCGCACCAACTACTACATTGTGTCCCTGGCGCTGGCAGACCTACTGGTGGGAGTGTTTGGGATTCCCTTCGCTATCCTCACCTCCGTTGGACTGCCACGACCTCTGTGGGCGTGCCTCTTCATGCTGTCCACGCTGCTCGTTCTGTGCACAGTGTCCATCTTTTGCCTGCTGGCCGTCAGCGTGGACCGCTACTGGGCTATCCTGCACCCACTGCGCTACTCCAGGGTCATGACCGCCAGGATCGCCCGCCGTGAGTATTGCCTTCCCTCCCTCTGGCGGCCTTGACGCAGTGCTGGCCATGTGGCGCGGCTTGTAATGGTAGCGGTGCGGATGTGTTGCTTTTCCTGTGATGGTTTATTTCACCGGCACAAAGATAATACCTCCGCAAAGTAAACGTTTGATCCCTGGCGCTTCTTATGGCCTCTTGGAAGACACCTGTTGAGGGATTCTCGTCCCCAAATAGCATATGCCAAAGTTACCATTTTGTGATTTGTTTTTATTTGTTTATTCATGAATTCATTTATTCCAATCCACCACCAGCGGCTAAGGAAACAAACACTATTACTTCCTCAAATACACATAGTATCGTATAAATATTCATATATTCTTTAGTCACTACTTTAACATTAAAAAAAAAAAAAAAAAACATAATAGATCAGAGGGTCCCTCATACCAGACTGCACGAATAAATATTACTGGAATATATTGCGATTGATTATTGTGAGTTGAGATATGTACTTCACTGATTCCTCTTTGGTCGTTTGGGATGAGTTTTTGCCTCACACTGTGGTATGGCTCGTGTGTGTAGTGCGGCGGTGAGGTCATTGCAAGGCCGCGGCTGGGGAGCAAACTTATCACCAAGAGAAAGCGTAAGTTTGTCTAAGAATTGGCGGGACGATAGGTTGTGCTGCGGAAAGATTGTGGGACGGACTCAGTGGAGAGAGAGAGAGAGAGAGAGAGAGAGAGAGAGAGAGAGAGAGAGAGAGAGAGAGAGAGAGAGAGATTCATAGGTGCTTCATCATTCGATCTTTGTGTTTATTTGTTTATCGTGTGTGTGTGTGTGTGTGTGTGTGTGTGTGTGTTTGTGCGCGCGCGCGCGGTCGAGTCCCTTTTTTTTCTCTTTTTTCTTCTTTTTTGTTTTCGTGATTGTGGTGCAAAAATAAAAAGTAAATGCAGATAGAGATATAAATACTCGATTGTGTCGTAAGTCTCTCTCTCTCTCTCTCTCTCTCTCTCTCTCTCTCTCTCTCTCTCTCTCTCTCTCTCTCTCTCTCTCTCTCTCTCTCTCTCTCTCTCTGTGTAGTAGTATTGTACGAGTATATTGTTCACTTATAATATCTCAAGAGTTTGTATTTTCTCGTCTCCGTAAGCTCCGGGGGAAGGGATAGAGAGAGAGTGAGAGCTGAGATGAATAGTTTGCTGCTAACTTGTGAGATAGTTTTAGTTGCCTCCGTATTCTCAAACTCTTTGTTGTTGTGTATTATTTATCTATGATGCCGGAGTGTTTGTGTTTTAACGCGTTAGTACATGTGTCTTAAGTGGAGGGAGGACTGGAAGGAAGAGGTGGAGTTAACTAGCTGACCAATTTGTGTGCTGTGATTTTGGTCGCCTCTACTCACAAACGTTACATTCCTTTGCTATAGCTATTCTGAAAGAGTACTCTGGAGTGTTATTGTCATTGGTTATGCAGAATATTACCAATTTGTCTTATGTCATTTGGTATTCTTGAGCGTGTTGTGTCCACGTTAAGACTATCTAAAAGAGCTACAGAGAGGAATAATTTGTTTCTCACGGGTGCTACTCTCTCTCTCTCTCTCTCTCTCTCTCTCTCTCTCTCTCTCTCTCTCTCTCTCTCTCTCTCTCTCTCTCGTCGTTCTTATCTCTTTTCTATCTCTTCTTTTTTTCCCCCTTCTATCTTTTCTTTTTATTCATGCATATTTTCCTCTACTCATATTTATCTCCTGTTATTTTGTTCCCTTTCTTCCTCTCACTTTTTCACTCTTCAACTTCTTTTCTCCATCTTTTTTATCTAGTACTGTCTCTTCTTTCCTCCTCCCCTCTTCCCGTGTGTCTCCCTCTCATTCATTATCTCCTCTCTCTAAATATATCTATCTCCTCTTCTCTCCTTTTCACTTCCCCCTAATTCACTCCCAATTTTCTTTCATCATTTCTACTCCTCTCTTATATTTTACTGCTCATTCATCACTGTTTGGTTCTCCTTCTCCATCTCCCCTTCCGTCCCTCCCTCATAGCCTGCGTTTCGTCATCACTCCGAGCAGGTTCAAGGTCAGACCCCCACCTGCCTTACCCTCGCCCTCCTCGCGAAGAAGGTCAAGTCAGGGAACTCTGGCCTGCCTGCCTGCCCCACGAGTGCTCAGTATGAAGGAGCGTTGGATGAAAGGGGTGGAAGTAATCGAAGAATAAAAAGTGGTAGAAAGGAATGTCGAGTGTGTGCATGAGAGAGAGAGAGAGAGAGAGAGGGAAGAGGTGATTAGTGGGTTAGGGAACGAAGGATGAAAGAGACGGTAGTAAAGATTGAGAAATAGAAAAATCAAAAGAAGTATTTTGGAAGGTTAAGTGTGTGAGTGAAAAGAAGGAGAGGAAGGAAAGAGTAGATGAATATAGAAGATGGATACAGGTTAAGGGATGGATGATTGGGAAAGGGAGGCTATAAATGAAAGAAAACCTGGTATGGGTTGTAGTGATTATAAAGTCTCGTATTCTGAAACGCTTCTGTGCTTCACCTACACAATTTTTAAAGGTTCTATTTAAATGTACGCAGTTTCCCAAGGTTCTAGAGGCAGACTGGCAAGATTTCTACATTATTAACAGGAGAAAATACTCCTTAAAACACCCCCTCACCATCTCTGAATACTGATCTTTGAAACTTAAGTGTGACTAAAAAGAAATTTCAAGCCAGCTCATTGTTATTCTTCCCTGTGAATAACGCTGAATCCATGGTAGACGTTATAGTATTTTGAACGCATCCTTGAAAAAAACTACTATTTTGCAACCCTTGGACTGCTCCCCGGTACGTCTTTAATGAATTAGGAATCACTCTTCAACTCTTTCACTGCGACGTATACCACAACAACACAGTGCTAAAACAGCGATATCTTAACAGAAATCAACAAGAAAGATAGAAAAGATAATTAAAAAGAGTATATTATGATAAGTTTTTACTCAATAGAATGGTTTGAGATGGCAGTGAGTAAGACGAAAACTCTCAGTGATGGTTTGTTATTAAGGAAGATGGGCCAAATCGCAAGAAAAGTGTTAAACATCGCTGTAACCACTTCCAATCTTTAAACGCGATAGGAATTCCCAAATCTATTACTTTCTTTCATTTTTCTTCTCTTCTAAACGGTCATACAGATTCCACGCAATACTTCTGGCGGTGTCGTTTGTCTCGTATCCCAGTGAAAGAGTTAAGAGTAGCGGAGATGAAGGCGACAAGACGTTTAGGACTAAGTGGGCAAGTGTCACCGGAGATGTTGGCGGGAGTGCTGCATGGTTGACGCGTGGCAAAATGAACCCTTTCAGTACTCCGACACGTTTTTTATATATATTCTGCTTATTATTCGGAAATTTTATACACCTTCGGAAATTCATGTGGGGATTGAAATGGTACAGACTATCTATTTTTAACTCCCGAAATTGGTGTTATACTTTTGCATTTATCTCATGAGTTGCTTCAAATTTACTCCTGATAATGGCTAGAATACAACACCAGTTTCATAAGGTTAAGATAGATTGTAAGACTTGAAATTCGTCTAAGAAAAAGCTGCACACTAAAAGAATCACTGTTAATATGTGCCCTGGCCATTATTAACCCTCTGACCTCCATAGACCCTTCCAAATGTCAATGAAATCGTCTAATCACACCCAAAACTCGCGGTAAAAAATGTATTGAGACGCAAACAGAAGTCAGTTAAGAGCAACCTCCCACACTCACTTGTCTCTCTTTCTTAAGCCTTCTGGTATCCGTAGGATCTATAAATTGTTAGGTTATAGTAAGGAGACGGTCAAGAGTCGAGTAACTATCCGTACTCGCTGTATACCATTGTGTTTTCTGTATTCCTCAGTGTTATGTTCTTTGACTTCCGTAGAATCCATATTTGTCATGAGGTGTTGTCGAGGAATCCATCAGTAAATGAAAAGAATAGCGCTTAGGAAAGGAGTGTGGCACGTCAACAGGCTCGTAACATTGACTATGCTGCGATGCTTAGGGGTAGTGATGATAAAGTACTGCGTGAAGGAAGATGGGAAGACATTAACTGCTTCAGTACTGGGACACATTTTTATCCGTAATTTTAGATATGATTAGACGACTTTATTTGACATTGGGAAGGGTCTATGGAGGTCAGAAGATTAATGGCTAGACTCTACTATTTCAATCCCTGCGTGAGTTTCTGAACGTGTATAAAAGTGACAAATGATAGCTGAATAAATATGAAAATGCGTCTCAATGCTGAAGGGGTTAATGTGGTAAGGTTGACCTGCACTGAGAAAGATAACCAAAACATAAACACCACATATACACGACTTAGGTAAAAGAAAAAGTTGAGGAAGTGAAGGCATGCACACGTAACCACAAGAATGGCGAGACAAAAACGAAGAAGAAAAAAAAAGAGTAAAGAGACAGTATAAACCGATATACGATGCGGATATAAGATAACTATAAGTGGAGAGATGCAGGAAGGCAAAACACTCAGGAAATACAAACGAAACCCGTAATTTAAAGCACAGGGGGAATATAAAAATGAGCAACTAGAGGCACAAGTCCTCTCTTTGTATTTACGCAGCGGAAGTCTTGAGAGCGTAAGTGGAGGCGTAGAATTTTAGAGAGTGTGAACGATAGGGCAGCCAACCCTCAAGTTAATGGCGCTTTAATTTAAACTTTTAAGAGCGATGTCACGGGATCCGCAGCGTTGCCCTTCGCCTCTACTAAGCTGAGCGTGAAGGAGCAGAGGGAAGACGTGGGATGGAGAGAAATAAGGGAGTAGGGAACGAAGGAGGGAGGGAGTGAAAACTTAAAGAGAGGAAAAGCTTCATGATAGAAAGGACAGATGAAGGAAAAGCTTTATGGAAGAGAAATAAGGGAGAAAGGAGGGAACGAAGGAGGGAGGGAGTGAAAACTTAAAGAGAGAAAAGCTTTATGATAGAAAGGACAGATGAAGGAAAAGCTTTATGGAAGAGAAAGAGGGGAGAAAGGAGGGAACGAAGGAGGGAGAGAGTGAAAACCTAAAGAGAGGAAAAGCTTTTCGGAAGGAGGGATAGATGAAGAAGCTTTATGGAAGAGAAATAAGGGAGAAAGGAGGGAACGAAGGAGAGAGAGAGTGAAAACTTAAAGGAATGGAAGTAAAGCTCAATGGAAGACGGGAAGAATGAAGGGAAAGCTTTATGGAAGAGAAATACGGGACCAAGAAGGGGAGGAGGGAAGAGTGAAAGAAAACTTTATGGAAAAGAAATAAGAGAGTAAGGAGGAAACGAATGACAGTGAAAACCTAAAGGGAGGAAAAGCTAAAAGGAAGAATGGAAAAATGAAGAAAAAGCTCTAAGGAAGGAAAAAAAAGGAGGGAGTGAAGACGTGAAGGAAGGGAGGAAAAACTCTATGGAAAAAAGCTAAAGAGAAGAATGGAAAAATGAAGGAAAATCTCCAAGGAAGGAAAGAAAGGAGGGAGTGAAAACGTGAAGAAAGGGAGGAAAAACTCTATGGAAAAAAGCTAAAGAGAAGAATGGAAAAATGAAGAAAAAGCTCTAAGGAAGGAAAGAAAGGAGGGGGTGAAAACGTGAAGGAAGGGAGGAAAAACTCTATGGAAAAAAAAGATGAAGGAAAAGCTTTAAGGAAGGAAGAGGGGGGGGGGGGGAGGAAAGAAGGAAGGAAGGCAGCTGTTAGTTTGACGAGCGGAATGAGCGGTTCGTGTTGGTCTAGTTAACCTCGTAACAACACATCTCTCGTGTTTCTTGAGTTTTGTGCTTTTTCTCTCTCCTTTTTGTGCATTTTGACCTGCTTACTAGAGAGAGAGAGAGAGAGAGAGAGAGAGAGAGAGAGAGATGGAATACTGTCTTTATTTATTTTTAACCCTATACTTATCCATGAAAGAAAAACACACATGAAATCAAAGTCATTACTAGTTATGATAGAGGAAGTTAGAATCACGTCCTTCACTCCTTCCCTTCTTTCATTCCCTCTATCCATTTTCTTCTCTTCCCCTTCTTTTTCCTTACGTCCTTTCTTTACTTGTGATCTTATGGTCATACCTTTCTCTCTATCTGAGGAGAGAGAGAGAGAGAGAGAGAGAGAGAGAGAGAGAGAGAGAGAGAGAGAGAGAGAGAGAGAGAGAGAGAGTAATATGCAAAGAGCGAAATCATAAAAGGAAGGAGGAAGGGAAGGTAGAGAGGAAGATTATGTAGTAATAGGAAGAGTACTAAAGCTATGCCGCCACACCCACAGCTAGGGGAAGATGAGGAGGAGGAGGAGGAGGAGGGGGAGGAGGAGGAAGAGGAGGAGGAGGAGGAGGAGTAAGAGGAGGTGAGAAGAGATGATGTGAAGACTCTAAGTGAGGGGAGTAAGAGAAAAATGAAGAGTAGGGAAGGGAGTTGAGAGAGAGAGAGAGAGAGAGAGAGAGAGAGAGAGAGAGAGAGAGAGAGAGAGA
>CM035205.1:26412035-26432756 GCA_020233015.1 Callinectes sapidus | reverse complement strand
GTGTGTGTGTGTGTGTGTGTGTGTGTGTGTGTGTGTGTGTGTGTGTGTGTGTTTATAAAAGAGGAGGAAGCGTACTAAGAACAACAAATCCGATGAAATAGAAATCCTACTAATTTGCCAGTCGCCTTAAAGGTTCAAAACAGCTAGCCAGAGAGAGAGAGAGAGAGAGAGAGAGAGAACAGAGACAGATTTCTTGAAACCTCCCTCTTAAAATATATAAATCAAGCCACAGGAAGTTGAATATATAAAAGGAAACAGGGAAGTTCCAGTGTGTGTGTGTGTGTGTGTGTGTGTGTGTGTGTGTGTGTGCGTGTGCGTGTGCGTGTGTACGTGGATGCTACACCTAGGCACTCACCAGCTCCGCCAAGAAGATAAGCACATTGAGAGCCATTAGGCCAACTTGTGAGGAATCAATGCCAACAAGTCTTAGGAACCCATCAACCATTCCTTCCCTCTTCCTCACCACCTCCTCGCCCCTCTCATCTCCCTGCAGGCGATTGGACACTAGGGAGGACACAGACTCCACCAGGTCCTCTCCTATCATCCCCGCCACCTTCCCGGCCTCCTCCAGACCCTCCTGCATCTGTAAAGGGGAACATTTTTGGTCTTGAATTTTTGGTGTTGGTTTTGTTTAGTTTTGATTGTGTGTTTTTATCGTTGTTTTTTTATGTGTGATTTTTTGTGTTGTTGTTTTTGTTTCTCTTTCTTTCTTTCTCTCTCTCTCTCTCTCTCTCTCTCTCTCTCTCTCTCTCTCTCTCTCTCTCTCTCTCTCTAGTTTGTTTTGCGTATACAATTACTCTCATGTAGATACAGAGAACGCGTGCAGTGTGTGTGTGTGTGTGTGTGTGTGTGTGTGTGTGTGCTTTAATATCTTTTGTTTCTTTTATTCTTTCCTTTGCGTACAAACTTTACAATCTGAATCATTACCCACAAGAATATAATATATAGATCAAACTTCCTTTTAATATCTTTTGCTTCTTTCATTCCTTCCTCTGCGCACAAACTATAAAATCTGAATTATTACCCACAAGAACATAATGTATCACTAAACCTTCTCTTCACACACCTACAGCGTCACACAGAGCCAGCCAGCACCCGCGATAACTTATTCAGAAACTCTTTACTCTCTCACCACGACTATTTTTCAAGGACACAGAGACAACTAGACAGGTTTTCAAGACAGCTCCTCCTTATAATAATCAAGAAATCTTCCTAGTCCATCCCCTGAACTCCAAAAATACCTTTAAAAACATGAGCATCTTTAATTAAATTCTTTGGAAGGTTGTGATGGTGAGAGAGCAAAGCGTTTCTAAATATGGCCTTAACGGGATAAGTGGTGGTGGGGGTGGGGGTGGTAGTGGTAGTAGTAGTGGTGGTGGTGGTGGTGGTGGGTGACATTACAAGCGCTCGTGGTATCAATGCTAAGTACGGAGTAGCTGTGAATAGCGATACGGCTAAGTGGCTGATGAGAGAGAGAGAGAGAGAGAGAGAGAGAGAGAGAGAGAGAGAGAGAGAGAGAGAGAGAGAGAGAGAGAGAGAGAGAGAGAGAGGCGGGGACATGAATGGAAAAGGAGCGTTACATTATTCATACATACATACATACATACATACATACATATATACATACATACCTTCGAATCTTGTTGGAATATACCCTCTTGTTTACTCATTATCATCCTTCTCTTATTAGTTGTAGATAAAAAAAAAGTAAAAATAAAAACAGGAAGAAACTGGCTTGTAGTGGAAGAAAGGAAAGAAGAACGAGAACTCAAGGAAGAAGAAAAAGAGGAACAGTAGCAAAGAAGATACAAGTTTTATCATCTTCATTTATGAGTTCCCGGCGCAGTATTGTTGAGGAGAGAGTGAGGCGAAGTTGGGAACGCGATAAGAGCATTAGATAGTCTCGGGGGAGTCTCGGGAAGGGGTTGGATTCTTGGAGGAGGATGGCAGGTTGAGTTTTGCTTACCCGGAAGTGTTCTTGTGTACGATAATTAGCTTCTTGTATTCTACGATTTCTTAGTAAGGGTAATGACACTAGTATAAGCAACATTTTTTTTTATTTATCTATTTTTTTTATTTTACTTTTACCTAGGCTGGTCTGAACATAAAAGGCTGGAAAAAAAAAGATTCACTGAAGATGTGTGTTCTCAAAAAGTGCAATGAAAAGGTAATCCATTATTTGAGGAGTCTCTTGAAAGGTTCCGCCTGAATCAGCTGAAGTCCACTGCTTCCCTTCCTGTGTTCACGAACCTGGTGGAGTGAGTGTCTCGAGGGTTTCTTTGTACTACGAGGCGTATAGCTGTGAACTTTGAGGAGAATTATTGACCGCAGCTATATTGTTTTTATTCTTTCTTTTTTTCTTTTTCATTTCATACAAGTAGATGAAGAAAACAAAGGCTCTTGTAAGTGCGTGTTGAATTTTAATGAACGGATAGATATAGAGTCGTCTTTGCCTTTACTATCTTACGTTTCTTATTCCACGTTATCACAAAGGGATCTGATAAAACGTGATCCTCGTATGGATTTCCTCACGTGTCTTTCTATCATAAAACAACCAGTTGCTTCTCATCACAAACCACTTTGCTAATGACACAATAACAAGTCTGTATAATCATGTACTGCTGTTTGCTCTTCCTTTGTACTATTCCTTTGTATCTTAAAGCAACAAAGTGCTCCTTACCATGAAAGATCTCGGGCACAACAAAATATTCATAAGTACATATTGCTGTTTGCTTGCTCATTTTATATATTCCCTTTAACATCATAGGATAATCAGGTGTTTCTTAGTATTGGCAGTTGTTGATCTTACCCTTGCGTTCACCTGCATACGCATTCTTGGCTTTAGTACTTTTTCCAGCAATAGCGGAGAGATCTTCAGTAATAAGTACATACTGCTATTTACCTCCTCGTTGTTTTTATATTCCCTTTGCCATCCTAGAACAACCAGGTGCTTCCCATAAGTTGTTGATCTTCCACCTGTGCTCACCTGCATACTAATATACGCATTCTTGGCATCGGTACTTTTTCCAGTAATAGCGGAGAGATCTTCAGTAATAAGTACATACTGCTATTTACCTCCTCGTTGTTTTTATATTCCCTTTGCCATCCTAGAACAACCAGGTGTTTCCCATAAGTTGTTGATCTTCCACCTGTGCTCACCTGCATACTAATATACGCATTCTTGGCATCGGTACTTTTCCCAGCAATAGCGGAAAGACCTTCACCTCAGTCATGCGGGTGCGGCATTGCTTCCTTCTACGAAATTATTGCACGCTGACGCCTCACATGTACATTATACCCGGCAGGCAAACGCTACGGCCATGTGATCAATGTTTTAGTTCGATAGCGGGAATTCTAGTGTGAAAAGGGAGGCTGTTCTACGTATATTGGTGCCTCTACCCTTGGGAATGACAGCAGAGGTGAGGGTGGCGAGAGAGAGAGAGAGAGAGAGAGAGAGAGAGAGAGAGAGAGAGAGAGAGAGAGAGAGAGAGAGAGAGAGAGAATATTGATAATCTCCATAATCCGCAAGTTTGATTGGTATAATGAAATGATCGTTGATTCACACACACACACACACACACACACACACACACACACACACACACACACACACACACACACACACACCTTTATTTTCGCTCTGTCTCTCTCCAAAAATGTTAGTGATATGAAATAATACCTTTATCTTTGTGCATTTTTCATAATAGTTTAGTGATTTTGTTGTTGTATCATCATCATCATCATCATCATTATCATAGTAGTAGCAGTAGTAGTAGTGGTGGTAGTATTAGTATTAGTATTAGTATTAGTATTAGTATTAGTAGTAGTAGTAGTAGTATTTACCAGAGTCATGAAAGCAGCCTTAAAAACACCATTATTCTCCACACCATGACTTCCACTAGTGCCTGCTGAGAGAAGTCGAGTCACACAAGACGCAGAAATGTTGGGTAATAAATACCTAAAAGTCTCGTCTTACATCCTGGATCTTTCTCAATCATCTTTCATGGAGTGAGATGTTCTCCTTCCCGCCTCTGTTTTCCCTACTCAGATGCTGGCTTCCTCCCTCCCTGTCTAGGTTACGCCTCTCGTGGTGGGGTAGGAAGGGGGGCGGGTGAGAGGGCAGGTACACGGGCCATTTATCAGACGTAGTGGAGATGAAGGATGCGCATCTCAATTCCTTTGTTTATATTTTTAGTGTCTCTGGTTTCTTTCCTCCTCTCCACCGCAGCGCTGCTTGCTTGCCCCGCCACGACCCAGCAGGGCTTTCATGTCCTTCCCAACGAGTCAATCTCTCTCTCTTATCACGGCGGTTACTCAGGATATAATACCACTTTCTTGCGTGTTGTCCTCTTTGCGTTACACTTTAATGGACCTTTTTACTTTATTATTCTCCTTAATTGCGTATCCCAGGAAAGTATGTCATCCCTTGCCTTCATGACCCATAAAACACTGCAGCATCCAGCGCCTCTCTGGATCTCAGCTGAAATCAGTTGTGCAGACTTCCTTATTATTTCTAAAGCCATATTTTCCCTGTTGTTTTGATATATAAAATTCGCCAATCACCCCAGCAGTTCTTTACTACTTGTCCTCTTACAGTGATATACGGCGAGTATTTATCTTCTATCCGTATTGCTGTTTTCTCTGACTTGAATTAGAGCAAACGTAGTAACATGTCACACGGCCTTCATTGTGTTGGCGCAAGTCCGCAGTAATCGCTGACGCTGTTACGGAAGCACCAGCATCAGCACCACTGCAGTCTGGGATGCTGCTGACCTTCAGGCGCCGTGCAGGGAACCGCTGACGTGAACCAATACAAGGTGAGCGCTGTCACTCCTGCTGTGGCCACGCTCTCCAAGTGTTGTTAATGAGACACCCTCATGACGTCACTCGCAGCCAAAACCCACCACTCCACATCGACTTTACGGCTTACGAGTTTTGATCTTTTACTTACACACACACACATACACACACACACACACACACACACACACACACACACACACACACACACACACCGTGATACATGCAATACTTCTATTTATACACTTCCTTCTCCTTGTTTTCATTTTTCTTCTTCCCTTAATGTGTGTTCTTTTGTCATGTCTGTGGGTTACAACACATTTTTCCGCTTTGACAGGCTTTTCCATTTCCTTCGACTTGAACTGTTTCGGAAGTTTATTACATCAAGAAACCTCGAAAAATAAAGCCGGCATTTCTTTCTCTTGGATCTTCCCCTCTCGTTGTTTTGACAGAAATGTCCTTGTGAACAGAATTTAATCTTATTTCACTGCTCATCGCATTGTTCCTCTTTCCTAATACATCGATAAGTCTGACCGATGGCATGAATTCCTCCATTACGGAGCCTCGTGAAAGGAAAAATAAGGTCACCCCACTCAAGATGTGATAGTGCCTCGAACACTGTACTGTGCGTGTGTGTGTGTGTGTGTGTGTGTGTGTGTAAGTAGAAAGACGTAAGAGAAACAGAGGTTAAAGGTGGCAAAGGGCACATACACACCCAAACACACACACACACAAAGAGAGAGAGAGAGAGAGAGAGAGAGAGAGAGAGAGAGAGAGAGAGAGAGAGAGAGAGAGAGAGAGAGAGAGAGAGAGATTCATTATCCTTATTATTATTATTATTATTATTATTATTATTATTATTATTATTTTTGCATTTCTAAATACACTCATCCGTCTGCCAGGGAAACACGTGTACTTATATCCCTAAAAAAATCACCACTCACCACAGTAACAAATCATGCGAGGGAACCTTTGACAAATACAATCTACGAGTGAGAAAACAATACACTTCTTTTGGACTGCCTCGTGGTAGAGCTGACAGCGCATCCCCCTTCATGGTATCCTTGGGACGGCGCCACTCGGGCCATGCTGAGGGGAGGTCACCATAGAGGAAACATGCAGGCCTGATGACATAGTGGCGGCGCTTGTTACAGGCATCCCGCCTCCCCCACTGTGGTTGTGACGCTTTATAGTAACCACCCTTTCTAAATTATGTGCTACCCCTTACATTAATTGCTTCCTTGTAACTCTAACTACACCTACTAACTGTTAACTATTTCTCCTTGATCTTCTCTCCTTGCCCTTTCAACCAACAGACGATTACAGAATCTTGTTAATGTAACCTTGGCTTTAGTCCTCATCAGCTGCGCGCGAGTTCATACATAAGCTTGGTGTTTTCATGGCTGGTAGTGTGATGGAGGACTACGCGTGGTGTGAGAGAGTGTTTGCCTGTTAGTGATGCTCCCCACCCAGCCAAAAAACAGTGCTGCCGTGCTGTGAGTGCTGCTATAGCGTACGCTGCTTCCTGTGGGTGTTGTTGTTGTTTTTGCTGTTAGTGTTGTGGGAAGTGTTTGTGCGCGTGCTGGTGGTGGGTGGCGTGGTGCTGGTGGTGGGCTGGTGTGGGTTGATGGGAGGAGGGAGGGTGATGCAGGTGACGAATAGTGGTATACAATTATGTGGCGCCGGTGAGGTGTAGTACATAATGCTTAAAGGAGGACACACACACACACACACACACACACACACACACACACACAATGACTTTCACTTCTGCAGGAAATGAGCTCGGAATTTGATGCTGAATGCTTTATAGTGGTGATCGTGGTAGTAATGGGGGTGGTGGTGGTGGTGAGGGTGGTGGGAGGTTGGGGTGGTGGTGGTGGTAGTTATGCGTACGAGTATAATCCCCTAATGAACTTCATGTTATTCAACTTCCACCTGTATTGTTCGTGTATCAAGAATAACAATGTAATTAAAGTTAATGATGAAGATAGAGACATAAAAAATGAATTATAATGTATGCAACACCAATATCTATTGTCAAGGAGATTGTTAGAGGATCTTCAATTAATTATTTCTTTCAAGATATGGGCATGTATGTAGATATGATTGTTCTATAAAAGAAGTGCCATTTGTAGGCTTGCTGCTTTTGAATTTCTCTCGTACTCATAGAGGTGGCGATGGTAGATTTGATGGTGGTGGTGGTGGTGGTGGTGGTGGTGGCGGTGGCTGTGATGGTGGTGGTGGTTATGGTGGTGACTGTGGAGATTGAAGCCAGCCAGAGTGAGTGGAAGGTTCTGAACTCGGATAGCCAACGCCGTGTTTATTATTGAACTGAAGTGCGTAATGTTAGTACTGAACTCTTACTTATTGACTTCAGTTACTTTTTTGCCTTGGACTGTGAAATATGATAAAGAGAGAAAGCTAATTTAGTGCGGGAGAGCGTGAGGTGGTTTGTTGTGCTGGTGGGTGTGTGAGCTGAATAGTTTTGCAAGCAGAGGAGTCAACGAAGCTCCGAAACTTTATACTTCCTCCCGCCTGGCGTGTCTCACTCAAGACTCCGCGCTAAGTGTTTGTTTGAGTCTTTATTTATACCAGGTCGGATTCATCATAGTTTACATTACACTCGCCCATCTTCACTCCACCGCTGACACCACACGTCCCTCACCGTAATGGTTTGTTTGCAGGATTCAGCGCAGTTTTAAGATGCTTCGTGAAGTGCTTCGAATCGTTACATGTTGCCATGGTACACTCTCTTCTCATATCCCACCACCACCACCCCCCACCACCCCCGCCAGTACCGACTCACCCTTCTCGCCTCAGTCTGTTGCTATGTGTTCGCTAGATCTCGTGATTTACCGCGTGTGATCTTCCGCCGCGTTTGTGTGGCGTATTAATCTCCCGTGCGTGGCTGCCTCGTAAAAGACCCTTGCCCTCATATGTCCCTTCGTCTCTTTGTCCAGCCGTGAGCTACAATGACTCCTGCATCTCAGGGTTGGTATGGCACAAGGGACGTCGACCACTAACGGCTTGAAAGGTAGATTTATCACCTTAATTTATCAACTGTGAAGTTTATATGGCACCGAGGTCATATTGCTAGGAGGCGAGGCGGGGCAGGGCGGGCTGGGTAACGGAAAGAGGAAGAACCCCCGTGGGAATCCCTGTCAGCGCCGGACGGTGGGTGGCGGGCGGTGCAGCAGAGGGTCCACTGTGTCCAGTCAGGTTGTCACTGTGCTGTCGCCTAACCTGAGGGAAGGTTAGGAGTGGTGCATTGGCCGCTGTTGTTTTTTTCTTTTTCGTTGTTGGTATTGTTGTCAAAGCAACTTAAATATCCTGTATGTGCCATTGACTTTGTTGGTTAAGATCTGTGTGTGTGTGTGTGTGTGTGTGTGTGTGTGTGTGTGTGTGTGTGTGTGTGTGTGTGTGTGTGTTTGTGTGAGTGTGTGTGTTGGTAGAGTAAGGTTTGTGTGACGACAGATGAGGCCAGTTTCATGTGGCATAACATCAGTCAAGTTAATTTGTCTTGGCTCTCAATGCAGCCAAGTGTGTGGGGTAGGGTACAGTACCTTACGTCTGCCCCTGAGGGGTGGCTCGTGTTACTACCGCGCAGGGGCGATCGGCTTCTGCCCACCTTCCCGCGGTGCCTGGGTGCCAGACTCACCTTCCCCGCTGCGGGATGAGGGTACGGGATGTGGCCGTGGTGATGGCCTGTCACGGCGACGGCTGGCGGTCCCTGTTCCTGCACCACATTAATTTCCTCTTGTCTCCCCTCTATTATGGTGACCCATAAGAGCGGTCGTGTGACCTCCACGTCATTATTATATTAATTCCCAAGGCTGAGGGTGGTCTGGGGAGCTGGCTAGTGTCACTCAGGCCACTATTCTGTTGACGTGTGAGGTGCTAATGTGGAGGTGTCGAGCTCAAGGCAAGCAAAATCCATTGATCATTGTCATAGAAAATGCGATGTGACTCCGGGGTGGAGAGTCTTAGTGGTGGTGTGTTTCTACCCCCCCCCCCCCTCCTCTCTCTCTCTTTCTCTCTCTCTCTCTCCGTCCCCAGCTATTCCCACACTTTTCTGAGGTCCGTCAAGGTACTGCCACCAACAGACACTTCTCGGATGGTGGTGGTGGTGGTGGTAGTGGTGGTGATGGGTGTAGTCACTCACGCAGGAGTTATTGGATTGAGTCATCGTCGCGTAGGAAGCCAAGTACTTAGTATCATTGAACGTTAATACAACTTTGATACAAACCCTTGTCAGCTGCATGAGTTTGTTTGGTACTGCTGTAATCCCCAAACTTCCTTGACACACTACATGGAGCAGCTGCCGGCCCACTTCCACCATGCCATTACCTCGTCCTCCCTCCCTCCCTCCCTCCCTCCCTCCTTCACACCAGGACACGGACAAAAGTGGGCGTCAGAGGGGCGGGGGTGGCGTAGGATAGACAGTGTGGTGCCGCGGTAGCTGAAGCGGTGTTGAGACGTGAAATAGTTATCTTGTGCCTCTTTTTCTTCTTTTTCTTTCTTCTTTCCTTGAAGCGTCTACGTGCGTGCCTACATGTTAGTCTATGTATATGATACAGGGTAACATCTTGCGCCTCGATACGTTCATACATACGATGCCACCACACACACACACACACACACACACACACACACCGACGCAGGGCCACCCATCTCCTAATACTGCCGCCCTTCCCTCCTCGCACCCACCCACACAGTCCTTCATTGAACCTTCCCACCTCCCCCCTTGCCCCTCCTCGCCCTCCCTCACCCACGCCACACACACACACACACACACACACACACACACACACACACACACACACACACACACACACATCTGAAAATATAAATCAGCCAAACTCATTCATTGCCTTCAGCTGTACAGAGGGAGGCGGTAACTCTCATCTCTTTCGGGTTCTCTCTCTCTCTCTCTCTCTCTCTCTCTCTCTCTCTCTCTCTCTCTCTCTCTCTCTCTCTCTCTCTCTCTCTCTCTCTCTCTCTCTCTCTCTCCCCGCTTCATCTTACTCTTCTACTTCCATTCATAACCTCCCGCCTTTCGTCCTTCTAAACACATCACTCTACCACTTTTCTCCTCCCCCAAGTCTTCTGCCTCTCCCCCATCTCCTCCCCCCCCCTCTCTCTCTCTCTCTCCCTCCCTCCCTTGAATACCCTCCTCGCCTCAACCACAATAAACTTGCCGTCTTCTCATCGTACGTGAGTCTCCTCATGTCTCGTGGCGGATTTGACTCACCCTCTCGTAAATTGTTCGAGATATCAGTTCACCAGCCGTGCCTCTGTGTTTTATACTAGGCGGGGCAGAGTACACCACGGGCTTAGTAGCTATGAGGGAAGCAACGGAATGGGATTTTTGTGTTTGTTGCGTGGATAAGTGAGTGAATGTTCGTGTGGAGATAAATTGAGCACCTTATTCTGAAGCATTTCTTTGCCGTACGACCACTACATTGATAAGGGTTGAAATGACAGGTTTTTTTTTTCTGTTTTAGGTTTCTTTTTACTCTTCAAGTGAGATATCAACACGGCCTACACATTGTTAACCCTTCAGTATTGGGACGCATTTTCATATCTATTCTGCTTATTACTTGTCGATTCTATACAGTTTCAGTAACTCGTGTGGGAATTGAAGTAGTATAGACTCTGGCCATTAATCTTCTGACCTCCACAAACCCTTCCTAATGCCAATAAAATCGTCTAATCACACCCCAAACTCGTAGTAAAAATGTGTCCCAGTATTAAAGAGGTTGATAAGGTTATATATAGGTATTCGCTTCATTGATAAACCATCTTTGGTGACGATGAGCGAGGCGAGGCTAGTGGGCAGTGGGGACGGAGCGGGGCAGGGTCAGGGGTGTAGGAGGGGTGGGTGTCGAGGCATATAGACAGTAAGAGGCAGGAACAAGGCGAGCCAGAAATAGGGCGGCGTAAGGGTGAAGGGCAGGAGGAGACGAACAGGGGAGGAGACCTTGGCTGTACTAAAGTGCTGAATGGAGCGGAGCATGGCGGGGCAAGGCGTGGTAGGGATGAGTGGAACGGGACATGGCGGGACAAGGCGTGGTGAGGTAAGGCGTGGGAGAGAGATCCTTGGCTGTAGTGAAAAGTGCTGAGTGGAGCGGGGCGTGGTAGGGCAAGGCGTGGTGGGAAGGGACGAGGCGGGGCGGACGTCTGGGCAGAAACTAAAATTGATATCTGCTTCATTATCTCTTGCGTATTAAATGTTGGTGATTAATTTCGGTACTTGACATTGTTTGGGTTAGTGAGGCGTGAAGACTGATGGGTGCTTGCACACACACACACACACACACACACACACACACACACACACACACACACACACACTTCACTTAAAATTGAAAAAAAAATCCTCGGTCTCTCCTTTACTCATAATCTAAACTGAAAACGTCATATCTCGTCTCCCTCTCTAAAATAGCTTCTATGAAGTTAGGCGTTCTGAGGCGTCTCCACCAGTTTTTCTCATCCCTCAACTGCTAACTCTGTGCAAGGGCCTTGTCCGTTAACGTTTGGGGTACTCTGCGTGTATGGAAAGGAGGGGGGGGGTTCCACTCACACAGCCTAATTATATATGGTGGAATCGAGAGCTTTTCGTCTCAACTCTTCTCCTCTGACTGACTGTCTTCAGCCTCTCTCTTTTCGCCCGAATGTTGTATCTCTTGCTTTTTCTGTCGCTAGTTTCCTGGTGACTGTTCTATTGATCTTGCCAAGTGCATGCCTCCCCCTCCTGCAGCCCTGCCACACAATACTTTTTTCTTCCTCTCACCCGTATTCTGTCCAACTCTAACGCAAGAGTTAACCAGTATTCTCAAGTATTCATTTTTTTCGCTGTTAAATTCTAGAGCTCTCTTCTACTTGCCTCTGTATTTCCACCTTCCTAGGACTTGACTCTATTCAAGAGGGAGGTTTCAAGACATTTGTCCCTGACTTTCGGCTAATTCTATCGACCTTTCAGGGGATTGGCAAATAGTGGGCTTTTTATTTTCACTATTTCTGCTGCCCTTGGACACCTTTCCCCTCTTATGTAACGCCCCCCCCCCCCCACACAGTCTGTGTATCCTACTATCATTTTTTTTTTCGATTCCTCCTGTCTTTCTTCTATGTATTTACCACTATTCTCACTCACGTCTCCATCTTTATCGTTATCGTTCTCCTCTTCTTCTTCATCTTCCGCAGTCCTTTCCTACTTATTCACTTTCTTTGCCTCCTCGTTCTGTTTTTCCTTGCCCCCCCATCCTCCTCCTCCTCCTCCTCCTCCTCCTCCTCCTCCTCCTAGCCACATATTTTCGGTCACTCCCTCCTCGTCTTTCACGTTCCTCTCATTGTTGTTTCTTCATTGCCATCCTCTCCTGGGAATTATCTTCTCTCCTCTCGTCTCTTAATGGACTCATCTTCACACGAACCAATTCTTTGCACTTTTCCTTTTTCCACCTCTTCTTTTCCTTTACTTTTTTCTGTCTTACTATATATTAATTTCTATGTAACAATCCCTTTTCTCCTTCCACTCTACTCCCTTCATCTTTCTTCTATGTATTTTTTTCCAGTCTTTCTTTCTATTGGCATTTTAGACAGTGAGAAAAACGATCTAGACTTGTTTGCTTTCAAATAATGTATGTTTCTGTAAATACGTATTGCTCATATTGGTAACTTGAGTTGTGTGTTCATTCCTAAGACTGTGGTGGTGGTAGCTAAACAGGACAGAACTGGAGCGAAGAGGGGCGTCAGGAGGGGGTGAAAATGGGCGAGGTACGAAGTTGGATAGGATGGGGAGAAGCTGGATGAAGGGAGGAGAGGGGTGATGGGATGTGTGGGGATATTTTAAGATTGGTAATTGCTCGTTTTAATCTCACGCCATCCATTTTGATGGTCGCGCGTGCGCGCGCGCGCGTGTGTGTGTGTGCTGTTAATGGCAAAGTCTATACACTACTCATCCTAAATTGCACCATTTCCAGCTGTTTTAGCACTACA
This sequence comes from Callinectes sapidus, assembly GCA_020233015.1. Classification (NCBI taxonomy): domain Eukaryota; kingdom Metazoa; phylum Arthropoda; class Malacostraca; order Decapoda; family Portunidae; genus Callinectes; species Callinectes sapidus. Next base: position 26,419,958 of record CM035205.1, on the reverse strand, counting down.
TTCCCAAGTTGGACTTTCAGACCGCTGATTTCAAGTGTGCCTTTTGTTACAGTGGTTATTTCAAAGTTTCTCTCATGGGCTGTTACCTCAAGGCAACTTGCGAACACTTAGTTGGGTAGTGCAGTGTTCTGGGCGTGTGTGGGTGTGTGTGGTGGCTGTAGTGACTAGGTAGAGCTTAGAACGTATTCTGAAACACTTGTCCCCTTCTCCATTACTTAAGGAAAAGCTATAGATGAAGCTATATGGATTTTTATGGTTCTCGTGACAGCTTAATAATATCTCTAAATTCATAACAGGAAATTTATTATCAACAATCCAGCCAATCATCTCATTTGCCTTTGAGAATAATCGTGGTGAGAGGGCAGAGGGTCTCATGAATACTTGTTTTATCCCAGGTATCTTTCTCCATGCACTGAGTAACCCTGGGTGGAGTATAGAGTCTGCCCTCCTCTATGCATCGTCTCTTCGTCCGTGTCCCATAAAAAAAGACTGAATTTACTGTCTTGTCTCGGGCAGACTCGTTTTCGCCTTAATTAAGTTGTTAAGTATCGATTCCTTAAGGGGCGAGGAAAATTAACAGATTTTATAGTGACTCCATGGATATTTTCTTACATCAGACGGCCCGCCACTTCTCCAACGCATCTTCTCTCTTTACCAGGAAAGGCCTTCCCCACCCCACCCCCCAGAAAAAAGATAAATGAAATGAAAATAACAGATATATAAAAATAGATAAATAAAAGATAAAAAAGAGAGGCTGAAGTGGAGGAAGCGACACGGGAAAGTTCTCTGTAAGTGTCACAATTTTTTTTTGCTGACAGGATTTTTTTCGGAGTGAGATTTTTCATGAAATGATAGGAAGTCAAGCGAACGTATTTCGAAACGTTCTGAGCTTTCACTGCGACTTTTTTCTTCTTCTTTTCAATTACTGCTCACACAATAAACAGGATAACTGTGTGAGTTTTCTCGCTGGTAATGCAACATCTTCATTGCTAGTCACGAAAGCGACTTTGAAAATACCAATGAATTTCACGAGAGCCTATAATAGCGTCAAGATAAGACAGTAAACAGTTTGCGAATAGAGAAGCAGGATTTCTAAGCGTTTATCAGATCATGCAACACGTTATCAACCTGTCAATCTGCCGCTTCCATTCTTTAAGATCTGCTGCCTTTGCGTATGTATGTAAGAGTGCATCGAACCCCCACTATATTCCTCTTTGACTGCTTCATGGAGGGTGGGTTGTCGTGAGCTGGTACACAACGTTACAGCATCGACGACATACATAGTGGCCCTGTACCGCCCCAGGAATAAGATATACAGGGCAGCAATCTAATGTGTGGAAATCCTTGTGTTTGTAAGGTGGAGGGGAGAGAAGCCGCATCTGTTAATAGGAATAGAGGAAAAGCCCTTACAGATTCATTAGAAGCCTTTTATGAGGATCTTGGTTGTAAGTCGAAGAACATACCACAATCTCTTGCGTTTAGAGTTTTCCTCACAGCCTCAGAAATCAATATGAACGCAGCCGCAGCAACGCCACCAGCAAATTTAGCTCAAATCGAAGTTTTTCCACCCAACCTTCCTACAATCATTTCCTCACACTGCTCACACACTCACTAACAAATGACACACACACACACACACACGCACGCACACACACACACACACACACACACACACACACACACACACACACAAACACACACACACACACACACACACACACACTAGAATAACCCTCCCGCTCTTTGCCATCCTCCCCACCGAAACACACACACACACACACACACACACACGGACCTACAGACCTGCCGACGTGAGTTAGACTGTCTGTATCAAGCCTGGCGAGCGGTGAGGCCGGCAAACAAGGAAACGACTCAAGCTGCATTGTGAAAGAATAGCGGAGAAATAGTGAAATTGTAATGCTAAAAAGTAGCACAACCATGAGGAGAGAGAGAGAGAGAGAGAGAGAGAGAGAGAGAGAGAGAGAGAGAGAGAGAGAGAGAGAGAGAGAGAGAGAGAGAGAGAGAGAGAGTAAAACGGTAAACGAGTAAAAAGGAAAAAATATACAAGATTTGTTTTATCATAATTTATTGAGAAACTGAATGGATTAAGCGCTAAATTAATGAATTACAACGCTACTTTTACAAAGGACTATAAATGATAGCAAGCAGCAATGTATCTGTATATCCTTCACTCCTTCACATGCTGCTTAATTACTTTACTCTTCACCTAACTAACTATTAAGTGTGGGAGGGAGTGGTAGCACAGTGAAAATATTCTCCCCAATCAATCTTACAGAAGCTGGCCGGAAGACAAGCGATGCCAAACAGTAACGATAAAGTAATATACAGGGTTATGCAAAACTCGAAAGGAGAACAAATCGACCCGATAATACTAAGTGGTCTTCAAGGCAGTCATGTCACCAGACTAGACGAAAGTCTAGCACGTCACCCATTAACATAAGAACAGAAGAACATAAGAAAATGAGAAATGCTGTAAAAAGCCGCCAGACCTACTCGTGGCAGTCCCTGTGTGAGCACCGCTGCCTTATTCCACCGATCATCCTCATCCACACACAACACTGTTTCTGGTACGTGGATGGCTTACTGGTTGGTTTTCTTGGGGGGTACAGACAATAGCTTTCTGCGCCTCATCATTCAGAACAAGACTTGTCTAAAACACCGCCGGATGTTTTTTTTTTCTCTCTCTCTTCACGGTCTAGACATCTTAACTGTGCTTTAGATGTTTAGATAAGGGGGAGTCCCTCTAGCACGCTATGTAATGGACTGGTTATGATAGAGAGAAAAGACAGGTGTGCTCTATAGAGTGTCTGCCACGTGTAGCTCACTTTTCTTCTTGAAGCTTCATTTATTTATTTTGCATGCTCCACTGGCCATGTTCTTATTTACCATCTGTGGATATGACGATATCCACTTAATAAAACTAGGTCAAATCATCCTTCTTTTCACAAAACTCATATTCAATCAGTAAAACAAGATCATGAAAAAAATATATATATCAGTAAAGTACTGTTGATAGTACGTTAATTGAATGCTGAACTGTAGTATACTGTAAACATACATTGTTTGATTAAATAGCATTATATTGTATTGATTATAAAACTATGTAATTAAAGAACAAAGTCGATCGAAAGACGTGAGACAACCAGGGCGTAAAAAATGCACAAATGTATAAAAAACAATAGAGCGCGCGCACACACACACACACACACACACACACACACACACACACACAGCGCACAACAAGGCAATTAAAGTCATGTTCATGAAGAAAGTTTGTTGATCACTTGAAAGCAAATAAATCAAGTTTTTAATGTTTACAAGAGAGTGTGGACACTAAGCTTATGTGTGTAAATGCTCCAGAAGACTTGATTAAAATGATCTGTGGTACATTTGGAAAAATCGCATCACGTAATAGAATGATAATGATATCAAGGCAAGCATGGTTATTAAACAGGAAAGTAAAAATACTGTTAACTTAAATGAGTTTCAACTCGTAATTTGGCTAGCATCCCGTGCCCCTGTTGTTGTTGTTGTTGTGGTTGTTGTTGTTGTTGTTGTTGTTGTTGTCGTCGTCGTCGTCGTCGTCGTCGTCGTCGTCGTCGTTATTGTTGTTGTTGTTGTTGTTGTTGTTGTTGTTGTTGTTGTTGTTGTTGTTGTTGTTGTTGTTGTTGTTGTTGTCGTCGTCGTCGTCGTCGTCGTTCTTGTTGTTGTTGTTGTTGTTGTTGTTGTTGTTGTTCTTACTTAATCAATGAATGTCTTGCTCAATTTAGTTCCAGAAGTGTTGTGATGCTTTACTCATGAAACAGTTCATTATCTCCTCCCCCTCCTCCTCCTCCTCCCCCTTTTCTACTAAACAGATGGTAAACACTACATGCTCAAAGGACCGAGTAAGTACATCAAAATTTATCACTGTTTGCTCTTCCTTTAGTGTTTTTCTTTGTATTTCTTCTCCTTCGGTTTCCTTCTGATGGGGAGTGGCTCAAGGTGCAGCTCTCCGTCGATGGTGCCCTGCTAATTCGCGCCCAATTTAATCTCATCCAGGTCTGGTGACAAAAAGCCCTGGTTATAGCGTCGAGGGGCCCTTCTCTCACCGAGGGCTTCAAGTGGCGGGTAGGGCTGGCTCGGTGTCGGCGCCCATATTCTTGGGTGTCCAGTATTCACGGGCTGCATCGCGTGGTAGGAGGGAGGCTGGACGTTGTTTGTAGGGTATGGAAAGTGTGTCTGTACTGGCATCTGGGGGGCTGGACCGGTACCTGGAGATCAAAGTAGAATTAGAGTTAGTATCAATGATATCGTAATTCTAGGCTAGCTGCAGCAGTAGAGTAGTTGTAGTAGTAATAGTAATAACAACAGCAGTAATAGTTCGTTCGTTGTAGTAGTAGTAGTAGTAGTAGTGGTAGACGGAGAGAGAGAGAGAGAGAGAGAGAGAGAGAGAGAGAGAGAGAGAGAGAGAGAGAGAGAGAGAGAGAGAGAGAGAGAGAGAGAGAGAGAGAGAAGAGATGCCAGACATAGCCAGGCAAACTAATGCATAGAAAAGGAAAAAAAAAAAAATGCCATGAAAATAGAAAAATAAAGATAGGAAAGAACATTCTAATTTAATCGTCGAAGGAATCTATATGAGGTGGAGCGAGAACAAGGTTGTCCTCTGCATTAAGGATAAGGATGAAGTTAGAGGGAAAGGTGGAGGGAAACCCAACACTGACAAAGCTGAGGATAATGAAACCAGGGTGGGGCAGAATAAAAGATATTCTGTGATTACTTTGGACACTTGAACATTTGTAAAGATAGGTAGATAGGTTCCAAAAAGAACACACACACACACACACACACACACACACACACACACACACACATTATACTAACTTGGCGTTGTCGTTCTACGTAGGTAGCGGCGCACCATCATCTTGCGCACTCCCACTGCCACCATCACCACTACTATTACCACCATTACTCCTACAAACACCAATGACGTATTTATTTTGAACTCTGCTTTTGTCTTGAGTTTGCAACTGTAGTTTGTCTTGGGTTGTAAGTCAGAGTCTGTTGTGTTGTGGCACTGTGGTGAGAGGGATCGTTGCCAGGTGGACGAGCCGTGAGCCAGAAGGAATAGGTTGACATGGCGTCGTGGTAATCGTATCGTTGCTATGTTACACGCCCATCTACATCTGTCCGTGGTCACTGTGACGCGGCCGTAAGAGGCAGCTATATTCTTTTTTGTCATTCTTATCTTTATTTTCATCCATTCCCTGTCGTCTGGGAAGCACTGCTGCATAGAAAACCACGTTGGTTCTATAGCTTGATTTTTCACCATCACACTTATTCCCCTGAAGTCGTCTCCTGGCTGTACGAAATATGTTGTCCAGGTGTCACGATCTGCAGATAAAATCTCATTGTGAATTAGAGAATGATCTTGTGGTTTCACGTTCTTCTGTCCTTCTGGGGTACAATTGAGGGCTAAGTTGGCGAGGAGGAAGCCTGCTTGATACAGGAATAGGAACACAATTGTTATCCACCTACCCGCCATCGTCTCCACTGAATTACTACGAGTGAGTGTGTGTGTGTGTGTGTGTGGGTAGTATGTACGAGTTTATCTATAGTGGCCAAGTTTGGGAAATGTCAGAGGATATCCGTTTTTATCTGTGTGTGTGTGTGTGTGTGTGTGTGTGTGTGTGTGTGTGTGTGTGTGTGTGTGTGTGTGTGTCGCATGCATGGTGGTTGGTAGATAGATGGATACCTTTGGTCCAGCCGGGGTGGGGGGTAGGGGGTAGGGTGGGATTGCCTGGCGGTAACTGAAAGCATAAGTATTCGTAAGAAGTTAAACAATTTACCCCTAATTATCTATTTCCGCTTCATCTTTTCGTAAATCCATCTTTCTAATGATATGTTTTACTGCTTATCTGTATGTGTTTCCTTTACATTTGTGTGTGTGTGTGTGTGTGTGTGTGTGTGTGTGTGTGTGTGTGTGTGTGTGTGTGTGTGTGTGTGTGTGTGTGTGTGTGTGTGTCTGGGTCGTATTCTCAAACAATTCTGTGCTTCACCTATTTCAAATGCCTTTATCTCCATTGACCCAAGATTTTAAGGTGTTTTTAAGGTTTCAGAGACAGGATGACAAGATTTCTACATAACCCCGCTAGTCATCTCTGTGCCCTTTAAAATAGTTGTGATGAGAGAGCGGAGTGTTTGAAAATTTGGACCTCTCTTTCTCTCTCTCTCTCTCTCTCTCTCTCTCTCTCTCTCTCTCTCTCTCTCCTTCCCTCACTCTCTCTACTCTCAATGCTTCTCTCACTCGCATCCTCCCAATAGCTCCTCTCTCTCTCTCTCTCTCATCATTAAACTTGTTAGGATGGTTCATTAGAAAAAATATTATATTAATGAATCAGCATCATGTAGGACACACACACACACACACACACACACACACACACACACACACACACACACACACACACTAAGGAGGGTCACACCAACAATGCCTCGCCACAGGATGTTACTGTTAAATCTTTAATTAGAACGTCCTCTTTAGGTATGGGCTATTGAAGCTTTAACAGGTGGTGTAGTGAGAAGGTGTGTGGTGGTGGTGGTGGTGGCGGCGGTGGTGGTGGTGGTGGTATGATTTATCAAGAGAAAAGTGAATAGTTGTTAAGATTTCAATCCTTTTTTAATTTTCCCTTTTCTTTATTATTGTATATTCTTACTGTTTTTCAATGTGTAATGTGCAATCGACCAAAAAAATAGAATATAGTGTTAAAGAGTTATGAAGCGTTTAAGATGGGGAAGCTGGCCAAGTAAAATAAAAACAATGAAAATAAAAAGCTCACTAATTTGCCAGTCCCCTTAAAGATCCAAGGAAGTAACCAAAAGTCAGGAAGAATTTTTTTTTTTCTGTGTAGAAGGGAGGCGGCCAAGGGCAACAAAAACAAAGCAAAAAAGCCCACTGAAGTGCCGGTCCCTGGGAAAGTTCAGATTCGTGAGCCAAAAGAATGGGATAAGTAGTGTCTTGATACCGCTCTCTTGAAACCCTTCTTAAATAGAGTCGAGTTATAGGAAGTTAGAAATATACAAACAGGTAGGGAGTCTCAGAGTTTTTCCATTCATCTACCACTCTATTTTAGCACCGATTTCTTTCCATTTCACCTCTTTTACGACGATCTTTACTAAGCCTGAACAAATGCGGTGGTGATAGAAAAGGTGGAATACTGGAGATGAAGTGCGGATGTGATAGTGATAGGGACGACAGCTGCCTCACAATCAGTGCCGTGGATAAGAGTGGTTTAGCACGATGATATAGCTGGCTGGCAGGTGGTGGTGGTGGTGGTGGTGGTGGTGGCGGCGGTGGTGGTGGTGGTGGTGGTAAGTGTTTTGCTTGTAAACGTACAGCACGTGAGCGGCCAAGACGGTATTTGCTGTGTTGCAGGATCAGGGTGGTCGAAAGAGAGAGAGAGAGAGAGAGAGAGAGAGAGAGAGAGAGAGAGAGAGAGAGAGAGAGAGAGAGAGAGAGAGAGAGAGAGAGAGAGAGAGTAACAAAATTAAAGTTCTTATTCATAAACTTCTCTCTCACTCACCACTACTATTTTCAAAGGCCACACAGATGATTAGCCGCTTTCTCAAGAGTGTTTCTTTTATTAACAATGTACAGATCTTATTAATTTGTGATTATTATTATTATTATTATTATTATTATTATTATTATTATTATTATTATTATTATTATTATCATGATCATGATCATGATCATGATCATCATCATCATCATCATCATCATATCTGTTATAGAGCACCAATATGCTCCAGTATTCTGCAAGGAAACTTGAAGAATAAAAAGTATGTCAGAGAGAATGAAAGGATGAGGTGAAGTAGAGGGAAGGAGAAGAATGGGTGAGGGTGGAAGTGGGTGAGGGAGGA
>CM035205.1:26330279-26338723 GCA_020233015.1 Callinectes sapidus | reverse complement strand
GTGAGGGGTGAGGGGTGAGGGGTGAGGGGGCAGGGAAGGACTCTTGCTTCTCTCGTGGAAGGTGTGAGGCGGGTTCGTTCCATCACGTTTGTATTCCTTTCACGGTAGGAAGCCTTGTCAGGTCTGAACTTCCTTGGGTGTGTAAATGGAAATGATTCCATTAGATGCCGCAACAGCCTAGGTCATATGGCACCACTAGGGTTAGCAGGAGAACGCTACATCTCCCACTGGGCAACTAGGTTTGGCAAGGATTCCAACCCGGGCCGCCAGCACCGGAGGCCCAAGACTATGCCACCCAGCCCCCTCCTTGGGTGTGTGGCCGGAAAGAGGATGATTCGGAGGAGGAGGAGGAAGGGAAAGAGAGGATGACAGTTATAGTCACTACAATCTAATCTGGCCGGTTTTGTGCGCGCGCTTTTTTACAGCTGATCTTCCACTGTGCCATGTCCCCACAGCTCACCTGGCCGTTCTCCCTGACATTGGCTGTGAAGGTGACCATCTGGTGAGCCTGCAGCAGAACAGTCCATAGCGAGACTGTGTGTGAGGGCGTCAGGACTGGTGGAGAGTGAAGTAATGTGGAGGTAAAGACAAGACTGCACTGCCGGGCTCATATGCCACATGTAGGATGGGCGAAACCTTTACACAAAAAACACCTCCCAATTTTTTATCTCAGTAGTGATGTGGAGCAAAATTTGGAATGATTTTGTAAATACATCAATTTAGGTAGAAACAGAAGGAAAAAAAGAAAGACAGAGACAGAGAGTAAAGAGGGGGGTGGGGGGGTTGAGAAAGAGGGAGAGCCCGTGATGTGGCAAAGGTGGGGGGGAGGGGATCCCTGACAAATTCAAGGTCACACAAAAGCTGCAAGTTTAGATTGCAGAGACTGTACTTTAATGTTCCAGTGGTCCAACATTAAAGGAGTACGTGTTATAGTGTTCATCTCGTGTGGATCCTTTGTTTGTGGAATTTACAAAGAAAGATGTTCAGGCGTGAGACTCATAAATGCTGTAAAATTGTGTTTATAACGAAAAAAAAAATAATAATACGAGACATTAACCTTAAGAAGTTATTGATCAATTCATCTTTTGACATGTCCTATTATCCGGTACGTATTTACAGTTTATAGTAGACAAAGTGAGTAAAATATTGACAACTTTATTGATCCATAAAAGGAAAGCTTCAGAATTCCTAATCAACCAGTGGTTCTCAAACTGGGTGCCGCGGCACCCTTGGGTGCCACGGACAGCGCTTAGGGGTGCCACAAGATTGCCATGAATTTTGTCTTGGCTAGATCGTTTCAAGGTACATTTGTAAAACAGTTTGTAGCAGTCTGCCTATAATTAACTGTCGGTGTAGGAAGTTACTTGCTCTAGTATTTTACTAAAATATAGGTAGAATCTACCTATATTTGTTTTGCTTATTTGACTATCAGTGATTATCATGCCTTTTTTTTTTTTCTTTTTATGCTAGTTTGAATTTATAACTCTTTAGTTAATCTAATATTCTGAATCTAATTCCACTAATAAGTTCTATGTTTGTACTACAGTACATCATATGTTAATTTTGGTTTGAGTACAAATAATAATTTTAAATCATTAAATAAATTAATTTAAACAGGTACAATTGTATATCAGAAGTTAATTCACGTGAGGAGGGGTGATAGTGAAAAAGGGGTGCCCCAGAAAGGATTATATAAATTCAGGGTGCCATCACTGAAAAAAGATTGAGAATCACTGGTATAGTCATTCATAAAAGTCTGGCTCTCTCTCTCTCTCTCTCTCTCTCTCTCTCTCTCTCTCTCTCTCTCTCTCTCTCTCTCTCTCTCTCTCGACTGCTTTATGTGAGAACCGTTAGTAGTATGGCAAGGCAAGGCAATGCAAGGCAAGGTTTAGTTAGTTATAATCTTCTCCTCCGCACAGCAGCAGCAGCAGATTTGGTGGACACCATCCTTCTGTTGCAGAGTGTGCCAAACGTGAACTCATTGATATTTTTCTTTTCGCATTCACTGTTCACAAAAATGGGAGTTAAAACAAGCAAGTTGGCAGTCAAGGCAAAACTCAGGTGTGTCGGTGACTGGGGCGTGGACACCATCGAGGTGTCCCGCCTCACCTCCGGCGGATGGAGCGGGAGGAGGAGGAGGCGCGTACTGGCCTCCTTCACCTTCCGCAGAGGAGGAGAAGAGGAGAACACGCTCCTCGAGGCAGAGCGGGCGGCCACCGTGAAGGCGGAGAGGCTGGCCGCCAAGGACCAGGACTCACCAGTCCTGGTGAGGTGCCTGGAGGGCGGTAAGGCAGTGTTCTGCCAGGAGTTCACTCTGGCGGACCTGCTGTCCGCCCTGAAATACACGACGGTGGGCCGTGACGCCGTCCTGTTGTTCTGCCTGGCAGGAGACCCAGGTGTACACGGCAGCCAGGGGGAAGGGCGGAGCGGCGGCCCAGTTCTCTTCTGCAACGGCAAGAGAGTGGGCAGCCGCCCTGAGGCGCCCCACAAGGATGATGGGGCCTCCGTCCCCAAGGAGGGGGAGGAAGCAGACCCTCCCAACGCTGAGCAAGAAATGGAGGGCAGCAAGGACAAGGAGGCCGGCCCCACCTCAGAAGCGCGCCAGGAGGTGGTGGCCACCACAGGGGAGGAGGCCGACCACAACTCAGAGGTTGGCCAGGATGTGGTGGCCAGCACGGGGGAGGACGGCCTGGGCCAGTGGGTGTTGGTCCCCAGCCCAGAAGAGGAGAGGGAGGAGGCTGGGGGCGACATGAACACCCCCGTGGAGGACGAGGGAGAGAGACTCGTCCTCCGCAGAGTGGTGGGGAAGGGATTGGGAGAACCCTCCCCACCACCACAGCGGGGGTCAGGGAAGGCTGGCCAGGGGAGGGGCGGGCTTGGAGTCAGGCTGTACCTTGGCCTGTTGGGCAGCCTGTTCCCCACTGTACACACTCTGTCCCTCCCAACCATGCTGTACTTCGCCCTGCTGGAGTACTTCCCTGGCTGAGGCTCACAGGACACTCGACAGGGGGACAGGGGAGAGGGAAGGCAGCCGCGAAGAAAAGTAGCAGGGGAGAGAGGGAGAAGAGAAGGGCAGCTACGGCCAGGCCAGGATTCTGCCCGCTGGAGGGAAGGAGGAAGGGCAGCCAGACCATCAGGCTGCCCACTGGAGGGAAGGAGGAAGGGCAGCCAGGCCAAGGCCCAGGCCATCAGGCTGCCCACGGGAGGGAAGGAGGAAGGGCAGCCAGACCATCAGGCTGCCCACGGGAGGGAAGGAGGAAGGGCAACCAGGCCAAGGCCCAGGCCATCAGGCTGCCCACGAGAGGGAAGGAGGAAGGGCAGCCAGACCATCAGGCTGCCCGCTGGAGGGAAGGAGGAAGGGCAGCCAGACCATCAGGCTGCCCGCTGGATGGAAGGAGAAAGGGCATCCAGACCATCAGGCTGCCCGCTGGAAGGAATGAGGAAGGGCGGCCAGGCCAAGGCCCCGGCCAAAGGCTGCCCTCTGGAGGGAAGGAGGAAGGGCAACCAGACCATCAGGCTGCCCGCTGGAGGGAAGGAGGAAGGGCAGCCAGACCATCAGGCTGCCCGCTGGAGGAAAGGAGGAAGGGCAGCCAGGCCAAGGCCCAGGCCAAAGGCTGCTCACGGGAGGAAAGGAGGAAGGGCAGCCAGACCATCAGGCTGCCCGCTGGAGGAAAGGAGGAAGGGCAGCCAGGCCAAGGCCCAGGCCAAAGGCTGCCCTCTGGAGGGAAGGAGGAAGGGCAGCCAGACCACCAGGCTACCCGCAGGAGGAAAGGAGGAAGGGCAGCCAGACCATCAGGCTGTCCACTGGAAGAAAGGAGGAAGGGCAGCCAGGCCAAGGCCCAGGCCAAAGGCTGCCCTCTGGAGGGAAGGAGGAAGGGCAGCCAGACCATCAGGCTGCCCACGGGAGGAAAGGAGGAAGGGCAGCCAGACCATCAGGCAGCCCGCAGGAGGAAAGGAGGAAGGGCAGCCAGGCCAAGGCCCAGGCCAAAGGCTGCCCTCTGGAGGGAAGAAGGAAAGGCAGCCAGACCATCAGGCTGCCCGCTGGAGGGAAGGAGGAAGGGCAGCCAGACCATCAGGCTGCCCGCAGGAGGGAAGGAGGAAGGGCAGCCAGGCCAAGGCCCAGGCCAAAGGCTGCCCTCGGGAGGGAAGGAAGGAAGGGCAGCCAGACCATCAGGCTGCCCGCAGGAGGGAAGGAGGAAAGGGCAGCCAGGCCAAGGCCCAGGCCAAAGGCTGCCCTCTGGAGGGAAGGAGGAAGGGCAGCCAGACCATCAGGCTGCCCACGGGAGGGAAGGAGGAAGGGCAGCCAGACCATCAGGCTGCCCGCAGGAGGGAAGGAGGAAAGGCAGCCAGGCCAAGGCCCAGGCCATCAGGCTGCCCACGGGAGGGAAGGAGCGTGGCATCTTCCTCCCATATTCTCGATTATCAGTGTTTTCTTTCATTCTCACTTTGTTCATCTCTATCAGTCTGTCACTGAGATTATCATAAGCATCCAGGATTTGGCCTTGAGAGAGAGAGAGAGAGAGAGAGAGAGAGAGAGAGAGAGAGAGAGAGAGAGAGAGGGGAAGACATCATGAAAAAACAAATAAATAAAAGATAAAAATAAATGAATATATAAAAACAACACGAATAAAACACGAAAAAATACAAAAAAAAAAAAGTAAAACAACAGAAACCAGAAACCACACAACAAATATAACAATCAATAAAACCAATACAAAAAAATATATATATGTATATAAAGAATTCAGGTCACACCGGTACAAGGTGACAAACAAGGATGATGGGACAACTTACATAAAGACTTGAGAGTTGTGTAGCAGGGAGAGGCAGGGTGGGAGGGTGCAGGGGTAAGTACGAATGACACACACACTCACTGACTCACACACACTCTATTTTTTGTTTTGTTTTTTTGCTTCTCTTCGTTTTTTTCTCTTTTTTTCCTTTTTCTATTTCGCTTTTCTTTTTTTCTATTTACATTAGTTTTCAGAGTTGTCACATGTACATTCTATAGTTTTAGTGACAGACAGGCTAAAGGGTCACATAGACACACACACACACACACACACACACACACACACACACACACGTGCTTTAGTACATGAAATCTTTTTGAACATCTGGAAGAAAATGATGGGTGATTGCACTTTGCACCAGTTTAAAGATTGGATGTGGCTATAGAACCAGTAAAGTGATGATTAAGGATAAGCGTATCAAGGAGCAGTGAAATAGTTGAACATCACTTTCTTAGCTTTGTCTCTCGTCTGTACTCAGCCCCACACACACACACACACACACACACACACACACACACACACACACACACACACACACACACACACACACACATTTAACTCAACAACAATAATAGCAACAGCAGCAGGAGTAGCAGCAGCAGCAACAACAACAACAACGAACCTGGCAGTGTACTAGGCATCAGCACATCTAGAGTCTAGACCACAACCATCACCAAGCTCAGGCGAATTAGGTATTCAGATTATAGTGGTGTTTTCTCAGTAGTCTCTCCTGTGCGCCTAACAGAGGGAGTACTGTGTGGACTAAGCTGCTGCTGTATAGACCTTGAGGAATGACTAGACTCTTTCTGGTTAGGTTGTTTGTGATGAAATCGTGTTTATGATGCCTAGTCGTCTTCCTTTGTGCCCCATGTTTTTCAATTAAAGGTTTGGTTCTCCTATAACAATTGTTTCCAGAGGCTACACACTCTTTTTATCAAGATCGACAGAGGAACAATGAAATGATATAGTATACTGTTCTTTCCCACCCTCCCCAGGCAAACAAAATAATAATAATAATTTACGAAGGTCGGCTACAGAGGAAGAATGGATTGATAGGAAAAAATAGAGCCTTTTCAAATTTTCTTTCTATAAGTATCAAGATCAGCCAAGAGCGAAATGAATGAGTAATGAAAAATAAGATATATTGTGAAATTGTTGTCTAATTTCATTTCATATTATTCATTTATTCTTTCTCACGGCCATTGCTATAGAATCTAGAAATAAGAAAAACAAAAAACAATTGAGATCATAACAGCAATAATAAGAATAGCAGCAGCAGCAATAACAGCACCACCACCACCACCACCACCACCACCAACAACAACAACAATTCAACAGTATCTCGCGTCGCAGTGTTATCAGGAAGGACAAGACTCGCAGGCGCAAAAAACTGTAATGATTCTTTAGTTTTTTATCCTCCGACAGAGATTGTAATGGTGTGATGAAAGGGTACGTTGGCAGGGATAACATAAAAAAAGATAAAAAAAGAGGAAGAGGACGTGAGCCCTACACGTGGCAGTCCTTCTATGAACAAAACTACCTAACTCCACCTTACACCCTCGTTCATGAATTTATCTATTCTTCTTTGAAAGCTCCTTATTGACTCAGCACTAACAATGTGATTACTGAGTCCGTTCCACTCATCAACCACTGTATGCGAGAACCAGCTCCTTTCTATTACCTTCCGAAACCTAACTTTCTCAAGCTTTTATTATTATTATTATTATTATTATTATTATTATTATTATTATTATTATTATTATTGTTATTATTATTATTTTTATTATTATTATTATTATTATTATTATTATTATTGTTATTATTATTGTTATTATTATCATTAAAAACTGATAGTAATTACCTTGCTCACTTAGTTCTCTCACTCCTCTCTCTCTCTCTCTCTCTCTCTCTCTCTCTCTCTCTCTCTCTCTCTCTCTCTCTCTCTCTCTCTCTCTCTCTCTCTCTCTCTCTCATCAGTCTCATGTTTTCTCTGCAGGTGTAGCAGTAGCAGCAACAGGAGGAGAGGAAACAGAATCTCCGGTGTCAGAGTGTCAGAGTGGTGAGCAGCATCCGGCAAAGCAGCAGACAGATCAGAGACGGCGACACACTGAGAGGAGGAAGATCTTGCTTCATCCATGCACCGCTCCTTCGTCAGTAGTAATAAGAAGTAAAGAAGAGTGAAAGAGAAGTTACAGGTTCAGGAATATTTTCTGTCCAGTGTCTATGGTGCTGTTTATACGAGTATCAGGAAGGAAGGACGAAGGGAGAAAGAAAGCATAAGCAGTGATAGAGGTATAAAGGAGGAGTAAGAGAAGAAGCGAAGGGCGACTGGTAGTACAAGAAGAAAAGGACGAAAACGAGGACGAGGAATAAGAAGATAAATAAGTGATTGAAGAAGGATATCAAGAGCGAATCAATCAATCAATAAATCAATAAACAAGCAATAACGAAAGAGAGCATTATTAATAGAAAACCTACGAACGCAAGAAACGAAACAACGACAACAACAACAACAACAACAACAACAACAGCCACAAACTCTTTACAACACACCAGCATTCTTCATCACCACTTTCGCCATGGACTTCGACGAGATCCTGCCGGACATCGGGGAATACGGGACCTACCAGAGGCTCGTGCTGTGGTTCCTGCTGCTGCCGGGGACGATGCCTTGCGGTTTCCACGCCTACAACCAGCTCTTCATGGCCTCCACACCTGAGCACTGGTGTCGCTCCCCTGCAACACTGGACGGCGTGCCCCCAGACTTTGCTAAGAACCTCAGGTGTGTGTGTGTGTGTGTGTGTGTGTGTGTCTATATTTATCTAGTTGTGGCGTGTTGTGCGTTTTGTTCGTTGAGTGAGGTTAAATAGTGTTGGGTTTGGTTTGTGTTTGAATGAGTGATCGCATGAAGATACATTTGCTTGTAATTATCAGTTTTTCTGTTAGTGGTGCAGTGGAATGAGTTGCGTTCTCTGGGGGTTAAGGAATCCCGAAGCGCATGGGTTCGAATCCTGGCCACGGTCCGATGGGAGACAGGGCATCCACTCTGGTTAACGGTTCCAAAATGGGTGGGCCTTCAGATAGGAGGTTTCCATTAGGTGGTCTCCTTTAGCCCAGTAATTCCCGTAAAGAGCCCATATTGTATAAAAAAAATAATAATAATTGCGTGTACTGTACGTGCCTTGCTTATTTAATAACATTGTTATTACTATCATCATCATTATTATCATCTTTATCGTCGTCATCATCATCATCATCATCATCTTCTTCTTCTTCTTCCTGTGAATTCTAGATACTTTTATCTATACATTGGGAAGCTACAGTTTTTATTTCATTATTCTTGTTTTATTCATCCATCATTTATCTACCTATTCATCTACCTATATCTACCTATCTATCTATCTGACCATTTATCTGTCTTCACATCTATCTGCCCATCAATCTCACTTCCTCTACCTTTATTACTTGTTCATCCATCTATCCACGACCGTCTCTGCCAGTAATATTTGTCATCGTTCACTCTATAGAGACCAAGTTTGGGAAGGAAAGTTTGGTGCTCCTCATCACGACACACGCGGAACATTCCCTCTCTCTCCCTTCACTTACTCGGCCATCAATACTTGGAGGGCAGTCAGTGGCTGGAGGCTTCTG
>CM035205.1:26315224-26322724 GCA_020233015.1 Callinectes sapidus | reverse complement strand
AGGGAAGATCTTGAGGGAAGCGTGGGAATAAGGGAAAGTAATAATGAAAAAAAAAAAAAAAACGTTGAAAGAAGAACAAGGAGGAAGAGTATAATCAAGTAGAGAAGGGAGCGAAAGAGGGAGGGATTGAGATATGCTTCATGAAACATGAGAGAGAGAGAGAGAGAGAGAGAGAGAGAGAGAGAGAGAGAGATTTAAGTACTATACAGCGTATGTATTTTCAGACATATTGTATACATTTATGCATAATCATAGTGTGTATTTTGTGGGTAACTTTTATTCATTTTTTATTATTGAATTTTTCTTTTTATGGCTTCGTCCTCATTTATTGTTTCTTTATTGCTTCTCATAACACACACCTACACCTACAAACACCGCGTAGTGTAGTGGTTAGTACGCTCGGCTCACAACCAAGAGGGAATGGGTTCGAGTCCCGGGCGCGGCGAGGCAAATGGGCAAGCCTCTTAAATGTGTATCTAACTTCTGTTTACCTAGTAGCAAGTAGGTACGGGATGTAACTCGAGGGGTTGTGGCCTCGCTGTCTCACAGTCCCGGTGTGTAGTGTGTGATGTAGTTTAAGCCCTACCCGAAGATCATTCTAAGAGCTCTGAGCTCGCTCCGTAAGGAAAAAGCTGGCTGGGTGACCAGCAGGTGACAGCGACAGTGAATTACTCTCTCTCTCTCTCTCTCTCTCTCTCTCTCTTGTCTGAAAGTGATATTAGTTCCACAGGTGTACCGTTCTGTGTCAAGAGGAGAAAAAGTAACCCTCTTCTCTCGTGTCTTCAATCTTCACACTACTTCCGGTGGCGGTTCACTCGAGGTCCATCCAATATTCGGTGCACCGCGCATGCGTTAATAGCCTGTCAGATGAGTCGAATCGGTCCTCTAATTAGTGCTTTGCTGCCACAGAAGGACGATGAATTCCGTAGATGTTATATTAGGTTCATAGTTTTGACGGTTTGAGCTCGAGTGAACGTGCACCACCACCCCAAGCTGAGATCATCATGGTACTGAACCCTTCCTCCCTGCAGATGTGGCCGCCGTCCCGCCTTCTTCATTTACCTCGTGATCCAGTGCGCATTCGGGATCGGCACAGCCTTCACGCCCTCGTTCATCTGGTGGCTGGTGTGTCGCGTCGGCGTGGGCTTCACCGTGCCTGCCATTATGTCCACGCCCATGGTCCTTGGTGAATATCTAGATGAACTGTTTTTGGTGTATGGGACTATTGTTGCACTTAATCTCTCTCTCTCTCTCTCTCTCTCTCTCTCTCTCTCTCTCTCTCTCTCTCTCTCTCTCTCTCTCTCTCTCTCTCTCTCTCTCTCTCTCTCTCAGTAGGATTATTTTTCACGAACATTGTGTTGATTCGTTATGTTCTCATTTTACCTTTTTTTTTTCTACCTAATGGTGCAGAATCCTTGATAGATCACTCTGTAAACAAACAAACAAACAAACAAAAAATGCTTCTTAGATATTTTATTTATGTATTTATTTATTTTTTTTGTCATCGGGAGTATTTCCATCCCTTCTATTGAAGTTATCAGTCTTTTATCGTCTCATTTGTATGGGACACACTACTTTGTTAATTTACTTACAATATTCAAACCTCCTTGAAGTCCATTTGCGTATTTATTTATTGGTAATTGTTTATAATTTGTCCGCATTCTCCTACCACCCACCCACTTCCACACAAGGCTCGGGGCAAGTGGGTAATAGGGGGTTCTGAATAGGGGACAAAAAATCAGCGAAATATGGATACTATAAAGTCTGCGGGAATTTCACTTAGTATTAATATTTTATCTAACTACCTATCCTGCAAGGGGACTGGCAACTATGTTTTTTTTTTTTTTTTTTTTTTTTGTTTCATGCTGCCCTTGGACAGGTTCCCCCTCTTACATAAAAAAAAATCCTAGTTGGAAGAACTGCAACATTAACCTAACCCAACCTAATGTAAACCAAACTTAATTTAACATAAACCTAACTTCACCTAAAAAAGAAAAAAAAATCATGTTTTACTGGTGAGATGAAGAGATTCTGAAGGCAAAGGATGTGCATGCATTGTGGATTTGTTAATAGGAACTTCTTCCCTAGATTTGAATATCACATCTTGAATATTGTTTTTACTAAATATTACACATAGTGACTTTTCCTGCTGAAAACTGGCACTGTTGGCTTCACCTCGGCCCACACAGTAGCTATAGTAACAAATGACTAACTCAATGAGCCTTTATAGTAATGCCTACTTGTCTCTAAAGCAAAAGAAAACTGTGAATCAACAGTGGAAAGCCTCGTGAGTGGCCCCACGAGTGGAAGCATATGATTGGTAGGACAGTTCTGTAGATACCATGGCATTCTATTATCCTGCTACCCACAAATCCAAGTCTTAACCAAAAGATAGTCATTTCAATGTTTGCACTTAAATGGTGCAGGTGCTCTAAGACTTGACTAAGAAAATCTTGAATTTTGTCACATTCTTGAATGTCATTACAACTGTACTGCATACATGCCTCAGGATTTGTGCTATGTTTACAAGATCACCAACCCTTCTAGTAATTACATGTGAGTTTTGTGCCTGGATATGATGCTGCTGTATTAAAGAAACTACTACCATTAATTTTTGCTGTTGTAGAATAGTACTGGCAAAATTATAAATCAAATTATGATGCCTTATGTGGCCTGCCAACATCTGGGGAATGCTACATATGTGTAGTTTTGAAGTATTGTCTGATGGTCTGATGAAGTAAAAGTATTTATTTGTTCTTTTGCAGCAATTGAACTGGTGGGTCCCTCAAAGCGCACATACACCACCGTGGTGATGAATGTGGCTTACTCCTTCACACTCATCCTGCTGGCTGGTGTGGCTTACCTTGTGAGGGATTGGGCACAACTCTCACTTGCTACCACTATTCCCTTCCTCTCATTCCTCTTCTTCTGGTGGTAAGTCTTCTTGGTGAAAGACCGAGGATAATGATGTGTAGCATAGATGTGCATCACTATGAATCTCTCTCACTCAGACCTGTTTTAATGTACATAATAATAGTGTGAAGTCATGAGAGGGAGTCACCAAGGATTGAAACCTGAGACAGGATGCCCCCTAGAGATACTGAGAAATGTATGTGAGAACACAATTTCTAGCTATACAAGGTTTTGTTTAGGAAGTGAACCCCTGATTAAAAGAACAAATCTGCAGTGCCTTAATAATAATGATTGTCAGATTGCAAATGAATTGTAACTCCTGGTCACTACAAGATGGCCGTTATATTTAGATAGCATGTAGAATTTTAATTGCAAGTCATTAACATGTAGTGAAGAAGGACATTGTGTAGTCCTCCCCTGGTGTTCCTACAGGGTGCTGCCAGAGTCTCCCCGCTGGCTGCTGGCTAATGGTCGTCTGGATGAAGCTGAAAAGATCATGAAGAAGATGGCCAGAGTAAATGGCAAGACTCTCCCAGAGAACTATATGGCCACTCTCAGGGTAAGAGACCTTGCTTTATGGACTGAAGCACTGTATCAATTTACACATTACTACAAAAAATTTCCTAATTGTTTTTTTTTTATGGTTATGGTTTTGTCTTGGTTCAAAATGGTTTTAAGTTGCTGTACAAACCATTTACGTATGCTTTGAGTTACAGATGTATGGTATCTATGGTACTTTACAAAATATACAAGCAGAAATACCTAAAATCTTTAGCTCTTGAAACATGAAACAGTATTCCCCAGAGAAAGTATGAAGTGGAGCAGTACATGGCAGGCAAGGAAGAGAAGACCACCACTCAGAGGTCCTATGGAGTGTTAGACCTCTTCCGCAGCCCCAATCTTTGCCGCAAGACCATCATTGTTACTTTCATCTGGTAGGCTGCCCTCTTTTCTCATTTCTTTTTGTATGTTGATTTTCTCATTTATTTATATATTTTTTCATATGATTCATGGATCTTAGGTAGATATAAATCTTATTATACTACACTAAGAAAAGTGTGAGCGATATTTAGTTTTCTTCAGTAAGAGTGAGAAATATATAAAATGAAGCACTCCTCACCAATATATCCTCTCCTCTCCATAGGTTCACCAACACCTCAGTCTACGTGGGTCTGTCTTACTATGCCCCGGCACTGGGGGGAGATGCCTATCTCAACTTCTTCCTGGCAGGAGTGGCTGAGCTACCCACTTACCTGTTCCTGTGGCCTTCCATGGAGTACTGGGGCCGCCGCTGGACCCTCTGCTTCTCCATGATAGTGGGTGGCAGTGCTTGTGTGGCCACTGTTGTCACTCAGGAAGGTCAGTGAAGATTATAATGATTATTTGTTTTCTGTAAGTCTGTATTTCAACACTTCACTGTTTCTGAAAATGTTCCAGCCCTCTTTTTTTTTTTTTTTTTCCCTTTTTCATTTCTATTGCAGTGTCTTACTGTTTTTAATGAAAGGTTTCATATATTTTATAGAATTGTATGTGGTTTGTGTACTTGCATTACATTACACTTGTTACTACTTTACTACTTTAAGGGTTGTGAGTGTGAGATTGATCTTAAGAAAGTCCCTAACCATGTCTTTCTGTACATAAGATTTGCAAGTAGTCAGTATTTATAACAAAAATGAGGCTTAATTACTATACTGTCAATATCATGAGGGGAGACTTTGGAAAACTGACATTCATCCAATCACACGATATGTTTGGTATGAAGGGCTGCCTCCACATTTAATTTAGAAGTGTTTGCTTTCCTTTTCCACCTCGATCCTCCACAAGGTTATCAAGTGCTATTCATCATTAATTTTCTTGTAATATATTATGATCCCCTCCACTCCTACAGTGTCACCATAAATAAACATAATTTTTATCAACAGATGCTGATTAGCCATAATGTTGCTTAAAGGTGATTTGTTCAGTGATGGTTCTCTGGTAATTTGTGCTATGTATACTGCAGGATCTGCTACATATTCTTTCTCACAGATCCTACAGTGACACTGGTGCTGTACTGTGTAGGCAAGTTTGGTATCTCCTCATCCTTTGTGGTGCTGCCCCTGATGGCCTCTGAGCTGTACCCGACTGTGGTGCGAGGCATGGGACTCTCAGTGTCATCTGTGGCAGGGATGATAGGGCCTGTGGTCATCCCTCTCATCAATCATTTGGTGCGTGTTTAGTCTATCAGGCTGTGCTCATTTTACAATTTTTTCCTGAGACTATATACTGCAAATATTTACACTTATTTTTCATCTCTGTGTCTTTTGTATATATACACTGCATTAACATATTCTTCTCATGTACACATTTACACCACCACTAACAACTTGATTATTAGGTAAGCCTATTCCATTCATCTATACTTCTGTATTTGAGAACTAGTGCCTTTCTTCTTCCCAAGCAAGTATATGAATAAAACAAACCAATAGATAAAAGCTGCTGGAAATGCAAAAAATTTAATTTCTCACTTTGTTTTCCAGGGATCAGAGATGATGGTGCTGCCTCTCATCATAATGGGGATATTGTTGAACCTTGGTGGGGTGTTCTCCCTCCTGCTGCCTGAGACCCTCCACCAGCACCTGCCACAGACACTGGAGGAAGGGGAGGAGTTTGGCAAACACTGGACCCTTGCAGACTACTGTACCTGCTGCCCCAAGAGGTGGGTGGTTGTCAAGACGCTTTTGTGTATGTGGATGATCAGTGGTGTTTCTTCCTTAGCTATTTGAATACCCTTGTCAGATCTGAGGTTTTTGGAAGGAATCTTGATGGTTTTGACATGTAATGGGATGGATTAAATTATCTGTTTGACATTTTGAGGTTTTGTGAATCATTTCAGTCAGTTGACATAAGGTACATTTGAGTGGCAGTTCCTATTTGGCATGCCATCTTGTAAAGTAAGTTCTTGCTGGCTTAAGTTTATACATTTTAAATCTGCTAGTAATCTTGTGCCCAAGATCTTGTTAACACTACTACAACAAAGCATCCCACCAAAGCTATGGAAAATAGTTATAAAGAACTTATTAAAGGTTTAAAGATTGAAAAATTTGATCATCAATGGTTGAATTAAGGGTACAACTTTGATTGTAGCTCAAGCACTTCCCCATCTTCCCAGCTATACAGTCTTGTTTGTCTCGTTTGCAGACCAAGCAGTGCAAATAGCAGGTCAGTGCCAACAAGCTACAGTGATGGCACCCAGGAGGTCAACACTCTCCTCTCCAGTAAGAGTGATGATGGTAAAACTGAAAATGAACTGAGGAAGAGGAACTCCCAACAGCAGCTTTATGAGAATGGCAGGAAGAGTCTGCAAGTGGGTGAGGAAGTAAGTGAGGGAGATGAAAGTGCAGGAATGAACCAGAGCCTTGTTACTTCGAGCCCAAAGATCACAGTTGTTTAAAGTGTGAGAAATTATGGCAATTTGAAAGGAAAAAGATGTCAGCTTCATTAGTAACATATATCATAAGTGGAAGGAGAAGAGTAACTGCCTTTGGGACATTTCTGGACATCACAGTCTTCCATCCTGAGAGAGAGGAATGTTGACATCTTGGGAACAAACAAAGAACACCAGTTTTCTTTAGCTGTGTGTGAGTTGGCCTCCTTGGAAAGTACAAGAATGTGTCCTTATTATGGGTAAGTGACCAAGAATCATGCACTCATTTAATTGTTTATGTAGTTTGTATTTTCACTAATATGTAAAGTTGGGCTAGAGAATGGAACTAACCAGGGTGTAGTGAAGTGCCACATTTCTGTAAGAATCTAATACTACAGTAGCAAAGTAAGTGTAGCAGTAGGTAGTGCTGTAACTGGTGTAACAAAGGTGTAAAGGGACCATTATATATAGTCAGATCTACATTAGTTTTCACATAATTTTCCTCTTCTTGTGCTCTCCCTCCATTCACTGCCTTATTCAATGCTTGTGACATGCATTCGGATTATTTCTGAGGACTGCGTGCTATGATTTGTCCTGTCTTTGAAGAGAGACTAAAAGGAAGGGAGGGAGGGATAGTTATGTGTGTTAATTATTTATCTACCTATTTGTGATATACAGGAAAGTGTGTGTGTGTGTGTGTGTGTTAGAGAGGTGAGTGATGAAGAGAGGCTTTTCTTTTTCCTGCTTTTCTTCTTTCTTCTCACCAGAGGAATATGAGTTGAGCTTGTCTGCCAAATACTGTATATCTCATCTCATACATAACTGATGGTTGGCAAAGTTTAGACTAATATACAAATTACAAAAGAAAGTAAAAAGATTGCGTAAGTTAATCATGATTAAGGAAGCATTTTGTTTGTACTGTATTATTTACTTACTATATGCGGAGTGAAAGCTTTTTTGTGGAAGATAATTTTTTTTTCAATTAAGTTGGAGGCTTAAAATCTATGTAATTTTGTCAAGATTGGAGAAGAAAGTTTTCTTCTTATCTGTTTGTGACCTGTTAGTGTTAGTGTTAGTGTTAGTGTTAGTATAATTGTTCTCCTGTTTTACATGAAGAATAACTTGTGTACTCTCTCTCTCTCTCTCTCTCTCTCTCTCTCTCTCTCTCTCTCTCTCTCTCT
>CM035205.1:26293473-26296169 GCA_020233015.1 Callinectes sapidus | reverse complement strand
CAAGAGAGAGAGAGAGAGAGAGAGAGAGAGAGAGAGAGAGAGAGAGAGAGAGTGCTATAAAATAAGGAGGAGCTGGGAAGGTGAGGAGAGAAAGATAAGTGAAAAAGGGTAAACGAAAGAAAAAAGAGATGGAAAGTACCCTTACAATAAAATGAATAGGCAAATAATGAAAAAAAAAATAGTGTGATGAAATAACAAAACAAAGCAAAAAACAATAGAACAAAAACAAAGCCCCCCCCAAAAAAAAGAAATAAAAACAAAGGAAAAAAATGAAAGGAAGCAAAAAAAAAAAAACATTCCAAACAAAATGAATGAAAGAAAAAAAAATTGTGGAAGTGAGGAAGTGAAATAAAGACGTAAAACTATAAAACACACACACACACACACACACACACACACACACACACACACACACACACACACACACACACACACGAAAGGAGAAAAGAATAGCGAAAAAAAGAAATAAAGAAAAAAAGAGAGAAATATTGTCCCTAGAGAGTCAATTCAGAAAAGTGCCTGAGAGGAGAGTGTCGTCAGGCAATCACTGGTGAATAAATGAAAAGTGGAAGGTCAGTCACTTTTTGGGGCGAGAATCGTGACCTTTTGATCCAGCCAACCACCAAGAGGAGGAGGAGGAGGGGAGGAGGAGGAGAAGGAGGAGGAGGAGGAGGAGGAGGAGGAGGAGGAGGAGGAGGAGGAGAAGAAGAAGAAGAAGCAGAAGAAAAAGAAGAAGAAGAAGAAGAAGGAGAAAAGGAGAACAAGAACAAGAACAAGAAGAACATGGAGAACAAGGAGAAGAAGGAGGAGGAGGAGGAGGAGAAGAAGAAGAAGGGGAAAGGGGAGGGGGAGGAAGAAGCAGTGTGGTGATGATGCTGAAAGAGTGAGCGATATACAGAATATGGTAAGGTAAGAATATGAGACAATAAAATATAAAGTGTGTGTGTGTGTGGGGTGGGGGAGGGGGGAAGGGAGGGATTACTCAAATTGAAGAAAAAAAAAAAGTAGCCGTGAAAAGTAACATTCCGGAGTGCGTGCAGTGATGGGCTAATCGAAGCATCGACCTCAGGATCATCACGCTGCCTCCACGAATAGAGAGACACCCCAGGGATCGGCTATTTCTGGAGACCGAACTTATTTTTCCCGAGAAATGTGTCTTCCAGGAGTGACTAACCACGTCGAAAAATAGCATCGGATTGATACTCTTGTCTGGTGGACGTTTTTGATAAAAGACGTACTATGTTAGGCTTGTGTTTTGCCTTACGCTCGTCTTTCTCCCTGTTCGTTTTGTTTCTTCTTCTTTATAACTAGGCAAGAAATTCGTGGTCTGTGTTCTGAGGCGTTTCTTTTGTCGCTACAACTCGTATCAGTGTCTGATAGTCAAGTCTTTTAGTTTTTCTTACGTGCTGCAGTGGAAGTAATTGTGGTTTTCTAACAACTAAGTCTAGTTGTTTGTATTCTTAAAAGTTCCTCACCTTTTCTCCATGAATTGTTAAAGACTTATTGAAGATATTGGAAGTTTTCACAATATATATT
The DNA here is from genome assembly GCA_020233015.1 of Callinectes sapidus. NCBI lineage: Eukaryota > Metazoa > Arthropoda > Malacostraca > Decapoda > Portunidae > Callinectes > Callinectes sapidus. The sequence goes on along the minus strand of CM035205.1, from coordinate 26,294,633 downwards.
GGAGGTTGTTATGATTTTATCAAAACATTGTTAGAATTTGTTGGGATTGCTCTAACACATCCTATTGGAATTTGTTTGGATTGCTCTAACAGATCCTATTGCAAATTCTTGGGAATTTTCTAGCAGACTTATGAATTTTATTTGAATTTCTTTACCAATTCCATTGGAAGTTCCTGAGAATTTTCAAATATAATGTAGTGGAATTTGCTGGGATTCTTCTATCAGACTCTAATGGAAGTTACTGGGAATTTTCAAAACTATTTTCATGTTTTTGTAGCATCAACGAAAAAGATGAAATCATTCGAACCAATCAAATCATCCCTGGGGTCCTTGAGTATAAAGCAGTTTATGCTGACAACTTTTCATATTGCTTTGACAGAAGGTGTATGGGTTTTTGAGGATGTGTTCATTATTCTGGTCATAGTTTCGAAGGATTCTGTATCATGGTTATGAAAAAAAATGAGAAAACGATTAATGTTCTTTGTGGTTAGTGAAAATGTTTTCACGAGCTAAAAGCGTTTTAGTTTTGGGGTGTAGAAGTAATAGGCTTGTGTTTAACAGTTAGATTTTAAGATGATGAGAAGAATTGGATCTCTAGTAGAGTGGTAGATGGATGGACTAAGGTAATAATCAGGAAATTTTGAAAGATTATACCAATATTCAAATAAGGGTTGTGGATGGATAGAAGTGGGTATGTTGTAACGCGCGCTGGCTTAATGTTTCTTTGCAACTTTCATTATGTTACTGTGTATTACGATGGTGCAGGGTTGTGTTGCCTCTCTGTGCTTCGATATAACCTCGAAATTAAGTGGTTTAGGGACTGATGGCAGATTTGGTTCTGTGAATTTTTTTTTTTGATGAAGTAGAATTTCGCATTGCTCATTATTCCACTCCTCATCGCTCGCTAAATTGGGAGATTTCTTGGAACGGTTCAATCAGGCTATCGAGAAAAGTTAATCTCGCTGACGGAGGGTTGCTTTATAAAATACTAATCACTTCTTCTCAAGGCATATTTCACTACAAACCCTTATAATCCTTTAATGTATTCTTCATCACTATTACTCCCGTCTGGATAATGGAGGCTTGTGTGTCCCTCTGTTCTTTGAAATTTGCTACAAATTAGTATTAACAGAGAAACAATAAAGGATTTTGAATAGTTT
>CM035205.1:26285973-26288473 GCA_020233015.1 Callinectes sapidus | reverse complement strand
CTCCATATGAGATTTGTAGCGAGAACGATCAATCATTGACGCCTAACCATCCCATACACTTTCAATGTGCGCTCCACTCACCTGTTATGAGGAACCATCATCAGGTTGAATGAGCCATGAAAGTCATTAATTGATAAGCCGTGATATTGTAAGCATGTGGGTGTGGTGTTTCTCTGCCGTACAAAGCCGTCAATCTGATCTGTTTGACTATACCTTACCCTGGTTTACTTTGTGCTTCATCCCACCTGCTGTGATGCTCTACTGTCACTTCTGTGTGTCTAAGCTGCAGTCTTCGTCCATTTTACCCTATCTGTCTGTCTCTCTATTTATATCGATTATTGTCATTTTGTTTATCTGTTTTCTTGCTTTTCAATGCCACCACCCTCTCTCTCTCTCTCTCTCTCTCTCTCTCTCTCTCTCTCTCTCTCTCTCTCTCTCTCTCTCTCTCTCTCTCTCTCTCTCTCTCTCTCTCTCTCTCTCTCTCCACTCATCTTCCTTTTTACTTTGTTTCTCTTTCTTCCGTTTATTCTCTGTCGTGCATCTCTCTTCTCTTTGTTCTTTTCTCTGCACTCTCTCCTCGCCTTTTTGGCTTCCTCCTTCATTCATCTTGCCTTTTCTTTCCGATCTTTTTTACATTTCCTCTTGTAGTTTTCCTTCTCTTTTTGTTTTTCCTCCTCTTCATTCTTCTCACTTCAATTCTTTTTCTTTCAGTTCTTCCTCCTCTTGCCTTTTCTTTTCTACCATTTTACATTTCCTTGTAGTTTTTCCTTCTCTTTTTCTTTTTTTCTCCTCTTCATTCTTTTCATTTCAATTCTTTTCGTTCTTTCTTCCTTTTTTTCCCTTCCCTTTCAGAGATTTTTTTTCTTGATCCTCATAATTTCTGTCCCTTCTTTCTTCTTTTCCGTCTTCCGTCTGCGTTTGTCTGTCCCTTCTCCACTGTCATCTCCATAACTTCATCTCTCTCTCTCTCTCTCTCTCTCTCTCTCTCTCTCTCTATCTCTATCTCTACCTATCTATCTATCTATCTATCTATCTATCTATCTATCTATCTATTTTTGCTTTTCTTCCTCCTTGTCTTTCTCTAGCTCTTGTTTCCCTTTGCACCACCACCACCACCACCACCACCACCACCACCACCACCACCACCACCACCACCACCACCATCAGAGCCTCAACTATCACTTCAATGAAATCTTATAGATGGAAGAGACTCTGGAAGCGAAGAGGTATTACATAACTTAATTGAAACTGTCAAGGATTTAAACTTCTCATTACATCTTTCTCCAAATGTTACTTAAACAATTAAACTCTTACTTCTTACTCACACACACAAACACACACACACACACACACACACACACACACACACACACACACACACACACACACACACACACACACACACACACACACCACACCTCACACTGACGCACACACTCACGCACACGTACACACACACACACACACACACACACACACACACACACACACACACACACACAGAGAGAGAGAGAGAGAGAGAAAGATGGGGGGAGGGGGTAAAAAAGAATATAATAGATGAGAAAAAGGGAAAGACACACACAAAAAAGACGAAGAGTAACCGGCAAGTGAGCGAGATGATGAGGATGATGATGTCAGATACCATTGTTCCCATCACCAGAAAAAAAAGAAAGAAAGAAAATAAGCCAAAGTAAGAAAAATAACAAATACCAACCCACTCGATGATAATAATTGAAGTGTAATTTTCTCCGTGCCATGTTAACTACTGGCTATGATATTTTGGTGCGTATGCTATGGAAGGAAGCTAAGGGGATGAAAATATAGATTCCTCCCTTTATAGTTACCTACAGAAAATGGGACGTGTGGGTCTGTCTCAAGGATGCTGGGTACCTCTGCGGTAATGTGATCGGCTCGAGCTAAGAGGAAAAAAGATGTAGAATCCTCTTTTTATAGTTACCTGCAGAGAATGGTATATACGTGTAGGTTTCAAGTGTGCTGGGTGGTGACTCTGTGGTAATGTGATCGGCTCGCGGTCGTAATGGTGCGAGTTTGATTCTGAGCCATTTCAGTTACTTGGTGAGATTGGTGACTTACTCTTCAACTCCAGTTAAGGATCGGCCACAAGCTGACAGGTCTGCCTTAATGACCCTTGTGCAGTTGATAGGCATTGAACACACGCCTTTCCTTTATATCTAGGTCTGATTGCTTTTTTTTTCAGATCTTTCCTCTCCTCGTTGTTTAGTGTTTCATTCCTTTACAGTTTGCTTGCGTTAACTTGACGGAGAAGCCACACCTCCCCCCCTTCTTCCCCTCCTGAATTATATTATCGATTAGTACTGATTCTTCTCGCCCTATCGCTACTGTCCTTGCCGAGTTGTTTTTCTTTTATTTATTAATCTATTTGTTTCTTTTTCGCCTGCCTCCAACCTGCTTGAAGGAAAATATTCACCGTTAATACGTGAAAGGTATTTTCTATCGAATTTTTCTCATTCCCCCCCCC
>CM035205.1:26225068-26265457 GCA_020233015.1 Callinectes sapidus | reverse complement strand
CTCTCTCTCTCTCTCTCTCTCTCTCTCTCTCTCTCTCTCTCTCTCTCTCTCTCTCTCTCTCTCTCTCTCTCTCTCTCTCTCTCTCCTCTACTCTTCTCATCTTACAGGATATAAATCTCCTTCTCCTTCTCCCTTTTCCATGTTCCCGTTCTCCTCTCACTATATGTTTAAAATATTTACGACTCTTTTTTTTTTTATAAACGAAGGATTTTGAGACTGCCGAACTTGTGGATGTAGTTGAACGGGAGAAGATGTCGGTGAACGTATGAAATTCTTGATGTAAGAGGGGAAAACTGGTCATGGGAAACAAAAGGGACAGATAAAATGGCCCACTGAGATGCCAGTCTCCGAACAGGTTGAAGAGAGTTAGCCAAAAGAATGGGATAAATGTCTTGGAACTCTCCCCTTAAATGAGTTCAAGTCATAGGTGGATAGAATACAGAAGCAGGGTGGGAGTTCCAGAGCTTACCAGAGAAAGGGAAGAATGATAAAAAGTACTGGTTGGTTCTTGCATTAAAGAGGTGGAAAGAAGAGGAATGAAGGAAAGGAAAAAGAAAGGAGGAGGAGGGGAGGCATTTTGTCAGCAAAGAACATTTGGCATAAAAATATTGATAGAAGATAGCAAGAGATACAAAATTGCAGCAGCGAGAAAGAAGCTGAAGACAGTAGGTCAGAGGAGAAGAATTGATAAAGACGAAAAGCTTTTGATTCCCCTTTATCTAATAAAACGGTGTGAGTGGAACCGCCCCTTCCCCCCCCCCCCACACACACATGCGAAGAGTACTCCATACATGAGCAGATAAGGCCTTTCCACAGAGTTAGCCATTGGAAGGTGAGAAAAACTGGTGGAGACGACTCAGAACGCCTGTACTTTATAGATACTGTTTTAGTAAAAGATAAGCTGTGAAGTTTCCAGTATAGATTATAAGTAAAGGACAGACCGGGGATTTGCAGTGTAGAAGAGGGGGACACTTGGGTGTCATTGAAGAAGAGGAGGTAGTTGTCTGGAAGGTTGTGTTAAGTTGATTGATGAAGGGATTGAGGGTTTGAGGCATTGAACATCACTAGGTTTTCTCTATCCCAGTCAAAAATTTTAAAAGTCCAAACGTCAGGCGTTATGTGGCGTCCTTGCTGAATCTGTTAACTTCCTGAAGGGTTGATCGTCCTTGAAAAGACGTGGAAAAGTGTAGGGTGATATAATTAGCGTAGGAATGGATAAGGCAAAAAGTTTGGTTTCGAAGATCGTTGATGAATAATAGAAAGAGAATGGGTGACATGACAAAACTAAGATGAACACCACTATTAATAGATTTAGGAGAAGAACAGCGGCCGTCTACCACAGCAGCAATAGAAAAATTGAAGAGGGTACTTGAAGTGAAGTTGCAAAGAGAAGGATAGAAGCCGTATGATGGCAGTTTTGAGAACAAAGCTTTGTGCCAGACTATCAAAAGTTTTCGATTTATCTTAGGCAACAGCAAACGTTTCACCAAAATTTCTAAAGAAGGATGACTAAAACTCAGTGAGGGAAACCAGAAGATCACCAATAGAGAGACCTTGACGGAAGCCATACTGGTGATCAGAGAGAAGATTGTGACGTGATAGATGTTTAATAATCTTCCTAATGAGGTTAGTATAAAAAAAAACTTTAGAAAAACAGGAGATTAAGGCTACGAGTATAGAGCTTTAGTTTGAGAGATTAGAACGGTTACCTATTTTAGGAACAGGCTGAATGTAGGCAAACATTCAGCAAAAACGAAGAGTAGAAGTCGATATACAGAGTTGGAAGAGTTTAAGCAGGCAAAGTGCAAGTACAGAGGCAAAGTTTATGTGATCAATAGGAGAAACATCATTTGGTTCATAGTCTTTTGAGGGTTTAGGCCAGGTAGGACATGGAAAATATCATTGCAAAGAATTGTTCTAATCGAAGGCATGAAATAATTAGAGAGAGTAGAAGCCCTAATCTTTAATTTCAAGTGAGGAGTATGTGTGTAGTGAGTGCATGTAGTTCTGTGTGTGTAGGAAGAGAGTTGTTTTTAGAGGGCTTGTAACGACTGCTTCCGCCTTTGAATAAGCAAAAAATTACTTGATTTTTAAACTCTTGTTCTGAAACGCTTTGCTGTCTTGCCATGATTGTTTTCAAAAGCTACAGAGATTATTAGCCACGTCCTAAAGAGTGATTTTCCCATTAGAAATGTAGGGATACCATTGATCTATCACTGGAACCATAAAAAAAAGAACCCCACACATTAAAAAAACAAAACAAAAAAAACAGTGTCACAACTACTAAAGCCTTTTGGAATGTCATGGAGACACAGTACAAAATTGTTTCAGCATATAATCCTTTTAGTTGAAGTTTTGAATACTGAGCATGAATTCCCTAAGCTGGAACGTGACTGGCTGGCTGGGTACAAACGATCAGGAACTTCCTTAATTCGTATAAACATGAGGATCGGGGAAGATATGCTATTAAGTTGAACAGCAGAGCACTACTACCCATATAAGCAGCCCACAAGATACCAAGAACTGTGAGAGGGTGAGAGACTGAAGATGCTGCCAATTCACGGATGGTAATAGTCTTTCAATCTGTGTAAATGTGTAGGCGTGGAAGGCTTCATCCTCATCCTCGTCTTCCTCTGCGTCCCCCTCCTCCTTCTCATCTTCCTCCTCGTCTTCCTCCCCCGTGCCTTCCTCCGTGTGCTCCACCTCCACCACCTCCTCCTCCTCCTCCTCCTGGACACGTTTGAAGAGACAGAACGAGGAGAGACACAAAGGTTAGAATAAAGAAAACGAGACGAACCGAAGGAGAGGTGAAAGCGCTGCACGAGACGCGACTTGAGGGGGAGAGGAATGTTGGAGCGGAGAAAAGGTAGATAGATGTAGAGCATGGTGGAGATGACGTGTGAGGCTTGGTAACCCCCTTAAAGACATAGAAAGGACTTATTGATGGAGCAAGACAGGATTATTTATTTATTTTTTTGTACGAAATCAATGAAATATGAGAGACCATGAGTGATTTTATTTTGAAGAAAAGGAGGAGTGGAACAAGATATGATTAAATAAGACAAAGAACTTTTTTCTCTCTCTCTATCAGATTCATATGATCCCCGATATTGAGAAGAACGAGATAAGACGCAGCACGAGAGAGAGAGAGAGAGAGAGAGAGAGAGAGAGAGAGAGAGAGAGAGAGAGAGAGAGAGAGAGAGAGAGAGAGAGAGATTCCAATTCCAAGCATATTATATACCTAACTTTGGAATACTGATCGAACAACCAGAGAGCAAACTTGAGATTGGACGAGTAAGAGAGAGAGAGAGAGAGAGAGAGAGAGAGAGAGAGAGAGAGAGAGAGAGAGAGAGAGATGTACTGGGGTGCGTGGGAGGAGAAGCTCTACTAATACAAACAAAATGACGGTATATAGTTGTGTTCACTCCATACATCTTCAGTTGACGTGTTTTCATAAGTTTCTGCGTCTTTATCAACCATCTCTGTTGAAAGTCATAAGTTTTGTTTTTCTTTTTCTTTGTTGTTTTAAAGGTTCAAGTGATTTTTCTAAGTAACATTTGTAAGTAGTGAAGATTAAACGCTGAAACGCTTTATTATACGGGTCTTTGTCACATTACTTCTTCTAATTTTTTCCTTGCCCCATTTCCTGGTTCTCGTTCTTTTCCTCTCCATTTTCACTCTTTTCTTTTTTATCCCCTTTTTTACATTGCCATATTCTTTTGATGGATTTTTCTTCTCTTTCTCTCCTACATTATCTGATCTTACACTTTTACCCTTCCACTTCCTATTATTTTCCCTTGTTATTTGTCTTTTTTTTATTCCTTACTTGATTTCTTTTCATATTGTCATTCTGAACCTTGATACCTTTCCTTTTTATTTTGTATTCACTTTTTTGTCTACTACTTTTTTTCCTATTATTTTCAATTTTTCTCTCCTCGATTCCTTCTTTTTCCCCTCTTGTCATTCTTAGCCCTACTACTCTTTAATTTTTGCTTTAGTTTTCCTTCTACTTTCTCCCTCTTTTCTTCTTTTTCCTCTCCTTCATCTTGTTTTATTCTACGACATTACTTGTGTTTTTTAAGGCTTTTTATATTTACTCTATCATTTTTACCATTCCTTAATTTTTCCCTTTGTTTCTCCTACTTCCCTTCTTATATATATATATATATATATATATATATATATATATATATATATATATATAGTATATATATATATATATATATATATATATATATATATATATATATATATATATATATATATATATATATATATATATATATAAATTCCATAACATCTCGTTCTTTCACACCATGACCTAAGCTTTCTTCTCAATTTCCTTCCTGCTTTCCTCACCGCTGTCGTGACAGTGGGTGCAATTCGTATAGACCTGCGGCGCGTGAAAGACGGCGTGATTACCTCATGAAGCCGCGCCCCGCTGAGGGGTGCGTGTGGCGCGGGTCTTTGCTCCCCGAGAGGATAACACTACTCATGTCTGGTCTTGACGCTCCGCTGCGGGAGACTGTGGCGTGTTTATTGAGGGAGGTGGCCAAGAACTTCCTTCTAATGGCGTGGTGTGACTAAAGGAGACGGTGTGGTGGAGTGTGCGATTTTTTTCTTACTATTATTATGATTGAGGGTCTGATTGTTGAGTCTGAGTTTGTACCAGAGTGCAGAGACAGTGTTAGGCATCAGAGTTCTCGTGTTGGAATAATTGATGGCTGGAGGTGTGACGTGGAATTTATATTTTATTGGCTACAGACTGAATATAAGGTCTGGTTGTACTGGAGTAAAAAGATGGGGTTAGGGATCTTGATTCTGGCATTTTGAGTGTTGGTTGAAGGTGTAGCGTGGACTGTAATATATTTTGTTATATTGGCCATATATTATGTAGAAGGTCCAAGATTAAGAGCAGTTTAACGTGGAATATTTACAATTACGCTTCGTTGACCACAGACTGAGTACATTTATTTTCTGAGATGTTTTGCTACTCTTCTCTTTTGAAACTAATCAAGCTGTACACAGGAAGAAAGAGTTAGATAGGACTCTGCACTGATACATGTTGTATTAAGGACTGCTTGATTACTTTAGTGTGTGTGTGTGTGTGTGTGTGTGTGTGTGTGTGTGTGGTTGAATTGCGAAGTACGTATTTTTTACACGTTAAGGCTAATTAAGGCTAGTGTCGAGAACGAGCTCAATATATGTATCTAGTTTACCAAATTTGTACATTTTCTTATAGTGTGTGTGGGTGGATGCAGGGCGTAAATGCTATTTAGAGTAAGAATATGTGTAAATACCAATAACACTAATGAACCATGGGTAATGAGGGTGTTTGGAGCATTGGTATGTAGAAGACAAGATAGTAGCGCGGTAGGTGTGGTGGTGGTGTTGATTGTAGAGGCTACTGGAGAACGTAGTAGAAGTCTGTGAACCCTAACCCCAGGCAGCAGCGTGTTGCGTGGTAGCTCTGAGCGAGGGAGGCTTTGGATGAAGAATTGCTTCAGACAGAAGAGGGGAGAGCATAGCACGATGAGAGAGCGAGTCAAATTTGATCAGTGGATGGGAAGTGAAGTCATGTCAGTGTGTGTTGGGATGTGCATGTATTCAGAGTATGTGTGCAATTCAAAATAGGATGCACGTCCCTTAGTGAAGGTGCATAGATATAATAATGTCCAGCCGAATTACGAATCACATTTACTTCAAGATTCTATCCTTTTATCAACATCACGCATCTATTCTATACCAGTCCCATTCACCGTTAATCTTTTCAATAATGTGCCACCTCATCCCATAACCATTCCAATTTCTGAGCTGTTGTTTTATATGGAGTTCAAATTAGGGAAATACACTAGTGACTAAACTGTGACAATTTGCTCTATATATCAATCTATATATATACCAATATATATATATATATATATATATATATACCAATATATATATATATATATATATAATATATATATATATATATATATATATATTGGTTATTGGAGTTGGGGTTCTTCGCAGTAGTCGTTCCTGATAATTATTTAGTCGTTTTTATGTAAGACAATATATTTACCAACTGTCTACTACTACTACCACCACCACGTTATCATGTTATATTGAAATTCATAAGCGAATGCAGAAACTTAGCATTGAGATTAAATGCATCATTTTATATTCGGGTTCGTTGTCACTACGTTCCAAGTTATAAAGATTTTATCTTACAGTAAATGTATCTGGGTACTATGAATACTTATACATTTACATCACAGTACTTTTTTCTAACAAACAACGGATTTCCTTACCGATGTAACTTTATTTTATGTAGAAAAGGTGGTACTGGGACCGAATTCGAACAGAGACCGAAGCAATTGGATTCGTCTCTATTTTGAAGTAGCTCGCTATGGAGTATGAAGGTAAGCCAGGCGCCCTCTGTTATCTTTCCTCAAACTTGTATATCAAACTGGAGCCAGTCAGTCTTTGTCTGCCTGCTAAATTAATTTGTTAATGGTGTCAGTTCAAAGCTTGTATATAATGGTGTTAGTTCAAAGCTTGTATATCCACAAAAGCTTGTAAAGTCACCAGAAAAAGCTCAAAAGACCAAGTCGAAAATACTCCGAAGAGTCTCCGGAGACAAGGTAGATAGATGATGTACATTAAAGCTGAAATAAGTGGACAAGTCTCTCAAACAAAATAACGGTAGAATTGTGTAGAAATGGAGGGAGACTTGTTCAATTTTAGCTTCGATACAAATCTACCTTGTCTCCGGAGACTCTTCGGAGTATTTTCGACTTAGTTTTTTGCAATTTTTGAGTTTTTGCAGGGATCTTGAGCTTTTTGGGGGGACTAGAATTTTTTTAACCCAAGATTTAGACCAAATAAAGTGTTTACAGCTTTTTCTCTGCTATTCTTCACAAGCTTCTTATATCAGTTTTGGACGATTTGTTTTATTGCGACTTATTCATGGTTTCCTCAAAATACATATGTATGCGAGTTACTAATGTTTTTCTGCTACCCAAGCTTGCTTCAGAAGGTGTTCTTTATAAAGAAAACTAGGTATTAAGTAAAATTACCTTAATTGTTATAGAAAATATCTTACTTGCTAAGATTTACTGTACATAGTGGCACATTCCCTGGACAAGGAGGGAATAACAGAGCATGGCAGGACAGTGTTCTCTCCTCTCTCCCTCCGTGGATGGCAGGGCAGGGTGGAAAGGTAAGGAGAAGATGACGTCTAACCTCCCAGTGGAACACGAGCCACTTTCTTGCAGCAGCAGGATGGGGAGTGTTGGCAGGACACTGTTTGTTCTCCCTTCAGTAGTGGCAACATCTATAATAAATAAAAAACACCGTTAAGGCTGAAGTAAGAAATATCTTATCTTCAATGTAGAGTGTGTTAAGTAGTAGTAAGACAAATGAGTGAAAAGATGGTAAAGAAAAACTTGGGCTGGGTCAGGGATACTCTTTACTCTAACGTTTCGACAAAATGTCTTCCTCTCTATGAAGAGGACATTCTGTCGAAACGTTAGAGTAAAGAGTATTCCTGACCCAGCCCATGTTTTTCCTTACCATCATACACTCAATGTAGAGTGTGCTGTCATGAATACACATTTCCATATGATGGTGTACCTACACACATGTTCTACCAGGGATACATACACGAAGATGAGAGCAGCTGTACTCATGGATAACAACGACCGTCAAAAGCTTAACGAGACTTATACTAATACAATCCTATCACCGAATACAGTCTATTCCATTCATCTTTTAATGTTTGATAACTTTTTTTTTCACTTTCACTTTTGTAGCTATTATCTTTTCACTACTGTAGCTATTATCTTCGAGTCATACTACTTATTAAAAATTTTCTGCCTCTAACATGCCTTTAATCTCATAGCTATGTCTTACAGGTATTCCTTAATGTGAAAAATATTTTTTAAATGTATTCTAAAGCTATATATAACACTAAGCACCCATTAACACCTTAATACTTTATAAGACGCTCCCTTACATCTCGCAGTCCCTCACAGCCACTTGCCATCTTCTGTGCTGTCCACTTCCTCTACTATGGCTTCAGGGTCATCGGCAGGCAGCAGAACTACGCATCTAGCACGCTGTTTTAATATGCGGTTGGGGCAAATAGCATCTTAAGAGAACAAATCGCACAATTTGATTAGAATATCTTTAAACGGATCCCAGTAGATAATGTCTTTAACCAACAATTTTAAGGATTTGATAGGTATTGTACGTTGAAGTTGGTTTGGTGCAACCCATTCACGTGGCATCGGTGTTGGTCTGGAAGGTAGTTTAGACGCTATAGTGGTGTTATTCTTAGGCAGGAGTGAAGGACCGATAAATCCATCCTTTGATAATTACAACAGTAATCCAGTGGTGTTACTGTTGGGAAGGAGTGAAGGACCGTTAAATCCATGTCTTCAATATGATAGTAGTCCAGTGCTGTTACTGATGGCGAGAAGTAAAGGACCGATGAATCCATCTCTTGATTACGTTATAGTACAGTGGTGTTACTGTTGGGAAGGAAAGAAGGACCGATAAATCCATCCTTTGATAATTACAATAGTAGTCCAGTGGTGTTACTGTTGGGAAGGAGTGAAGGACCGATAAATCCATGTGTTGATGACAATAATAGGTTTCATGCCGTGTTTTGACGACTGTAGGAAGTGTTCCTTAAGTTGATAAGTAAAATCAATAAGAAAATGTAACTGGTATTGTTATGAACATGTAGGTATTATTTGATAACCTGTCATAAGCTCGTATATACTAAATTATCATACCTTAATGCATGTAAATTACGCTTTATGAACTTAAGCTGCTCCTAATAGCTAGAACCATTGTGTGGGGCGATGCAACGCGGAACCACTCGTAAAGTTCCCTATAGGTAGCGATTGGACGATGTTCTCGATACGTTATTCATTGTGGTGCAATTTGTCTCTTTATGATATAGAGGAAGTACTAGAATTGGCATAATTAACTATTTAATTATTTCTCGTTCTGTGCGTGTTCTTTAGGTGCGAATTCGCTAAGATGCAACATTAAAGCAGGACACTTATGCACTTTGATTCAAGATAGGAAAAACCCAAACCATCCTTAGATGCTTTAATCACAGATTTATGAGACCATGAGACAAAACACGTTAAGATCCTTAAAACTATTGGTTAAGACATTATCTACTGGGATGCGTTTGAAGCAGGATATTTAAGAGTTTTCCAATTCGAGATAGGAAAACCAAAACTATCCTTACCAGACAATTCATATGGTCTTTGCGAGTAAAAGTAAATAACCTAATTTAATTTTGAATAGCCGAATAATGGTGCACAACAAATAGATTACCTAACTATAAATGTAAACAATACAAATTGTACGGTCTTTGCAAATGACAAGTAAATAGTCTACCTAATTTGATTTTAAATGACTGAACTCAACAGCTCACAAAACCAACTTTCTTGGAATTACATACGATGAATCCTTAACCTACGAGTATCACATTTCCAATATCGACACCTATATCACCAGATCTGTTGCACTGTTATCACAAGCCAAAAACGTAGAACTTTATGGAATCTTAAAGCTGCTATACTATGCTCACATCTCTCCTCATTTACATCATTATAGCTCCATCTGGACAACCACCTGCCCAACATTCCTCAGCCACCTAATTTCAATCAGAATCGTCACATATAATAACTACGTTCACTCTTCCCCATTTCATGTAGACAAATTTTTAAGATACCTGACTAATGAAAGTTTTACACTGTTTCTGGTCTATCTCGAGTTCCCCCCAAAACAAAACCAATGGCTCATGGATATCCCACCAGATACCAACACCTGCTTCGCCCTCCCCTCCACCGCCTTACAATATTTAAACTTTCGTTTATGTATCAGCAACAATACACGGTCAGGAATAACATTCTGGAACACATCAAAGCTGCTACAACTCCATAAAGCAAATATATACATCACCGGATTTCACTATATTGACTAAATAATATATTTTGGCTTCAGAGAGAGAGAGAGAGAGAGAGAGAGAGAAAAAAAAAAAAAAAAAAAACTCCCCTGAGGATTTATTAACTATTTCATATACATCTTTTAGAAGTTATATTTATCTCAAGGATATTTTAAGAGCATTGCTGTTATAACTCAACGTTAACTTCAAACACACATATATACATATATCAACAGACCTATCACCGAATAAATAAATAAATGAGATTATATATATATATATATATATATATATATATATATATATATATATATATATATATATATATATATATATATATATATATATATATACACAATATGTCTGTTGAAGCTATTTTTGCAATGTCTAATGAAGTCCATTTTTTTCTATCAGTTTATACTTGAACTTTTAGCTGATAGTGTATTTATTTTTAAAGAATGATACTGTCCTCTTTCCCTCTTTTCCAGAATTATGGCAAGAGCAATGCTGACGAAGACGAGGTAGTTTTCACCCTTGCCATACTCAAGATTTTGTCCAAACATGGTAGACCAATCACCATCCGCTTCCTCAACTAATTATATTAACCATGAAAATATGATACTGTCTTGGTCCTGGTCTCGACTCACTTTTCCGTGTTGTTATCTGCCAACAATATATGTATATTCAGCAATGATTTAATGTCAACCTGTTTCTTTATATTCTTTTATGTAGAGGGGGAAGACGGGCAAGAGCAACAAAAATCATGAAAATAAAAAACAAAGCCCCAGTCTCCTTAAAGGTCAAACTTGCCAAAAGACAAGGGCAAATGTCTTAAATAAAGTAAAGTCATAGGAGGTTGGAAATATCAAAACAGGTATGGAGTTTCAGAATTTACCTAAGAAGGGAACGAATGTACTGATTAACTTCTTCATTAGAGAGCTGGACAGAATAAGTACAAGATGAAGAAAGTCTTATGCGGTGAGGCCGCAAGAATAGAAAAGGCATGCAGTTAGCAAAATCAATAGAGCAGTTAGCATGAAAATGGCGATAGAGGATAGCACGAGATGCAACATTCCGGCGAAAAGAAAGGTTGAAGACAATCAGTCAGTCAGGAGTTAAGACGAAAAGCTTTTGATTCCACCCTTTCTAATAGAGCTGTGCGAGAGAAACCCCTACATACATGCGAAGAGTACTCCATACATGGGCGGGCAAGGCCCTTATACAGAGTTAACAGTAAGGTGGAGGGGGTGAGAAAAACTGGTGGAGACACCCCAGAATGCCTAACTTCATAGAAGCGGTTTTAGAAAGAAGTTACGCGCAGTCTTACTCTTTGTCTTGGGTCACTGTTCTCTGCCGGCATATATATATATATATATATATATATATATATATATATATAATATCTATATATATATATATATATATATATATATATATACATATATTCAGCAAGGATTCATGTCAACGGTTTTATATTTCTATATGTAAGCAAGCATTTTATTTATATTTCTCATCAGGTGACATTCAATTTGTATAAGCTGGCCTTACTATCACATGTATTCATGTATGACTAATAAATGCTCTAAATAATCATTTCATTTTTTTTTTTTTTTTTTGCCACTTGATAGTACTTGTTGTTAGTGCTAATTATGCAGTCCATGAGTTAAATTTGTATGAATTTATGCATTTAGGATACGAAGAACTATAACTTATTTAATTTTCAGTAAAAGTACAGAATAGAACCACCTTTTCTTCCATCCCATCTCCCCCCTACCCTGCCCCAGCAAGCTGGGGGGACTGTGGGGAATCAGGGGTTGTAAAGAGATGACAAAACAGGCGATATATGGCAATCGGACAAAAATCCAAGGGCAGAAATTGCCATTTTCGTGAAAAATGCGAAAAATTCGCAATAGAGAAATCTAATGACAAAACCCAATCTAACCTAACCCAGGCGCGCACGCCGCACACTCACCAATTATGAACACGCGCATTAACTTGTATACCTTCATACATGACTGATCATTGTGGACTTAATTCCGCAAGCACCGGAATATTCATTCAATTACTATGGCCTTACCAAAGCCGTCCCCACATTTAAAATATCAGACATGTTGTATTGTAAATACTCTATCACATTACTCCAATGATTAGAAAGGATTTTTTCCATGAAGACTTTCTAATATAATCAGTAATTCGGCAAGTCACAACGCTTTCACTATAGTTGAATACTCGTGCACTAACTAGCATGTTACCATTGGTTCAGACGACTCTTCCCTAACTATTTCAACCCCAAACAACCCTCCACTAACTATCAAACTATTTGCCACTATTTCAATCGCTCCATCCACCAACGCGCCACCACCACCTCAACACCACCGTCTACCAACGCACCACCGCCATCTCAACACCACCATCCACCAACGCGCCACCACCATCTCGACACCACCGTCCAACGCGCCACCACTACCATCTCGACACCACTGTCCACCAACGCGCCACCACCATCTCGACACCCCCGTCCACCATTAGGTTCACCAATATCAGCATTCTCACAGCATAGGTCATCCAAGCGTACTCACATGAAGGCCGCGCTGATCACCCTCCCCTCTATGGAGCAGCTGGGACGGCGCCTCACCCTCCAGCCACGGCCACGGCTACGTCCACTACCTTGCCTCCCATCATCGTCAAAGTTGCTGCTTCAGCCAGCCTGCAAACACACGAACACTTGCTATTATATCCATCAAATCCAATTCACCATTCCACATAAACATTAACACACTGAATAACAGGAAAACTTAATAACTGACACCTTACCTGAACCACAGCGAGAGCAGAAATGCGGGCGGCTTCCACACGAGGCAGGAGGTCAATGAAGTGGAGCATCACTCCGGAGCGTCAACAGGGCCTCAGTGATTCACTGCTGCTTCATGCTACCTTCCCTCCTCTCCCTGCTCCTCCAGCATGCAATATCACATCATTCACACCTCCAACACTTGCCTATCACGCTAACTACTCAACACACCAGGACATGACTTCTTTCACATCTCCCTGTCCAGCAGACTTCATCAGGATGTACCGTCACACTGTTCCATGTTCTAATGGCAAAATGGTGTGTGTGTGTGTGTGTGTGTGTGAATGTACATACATGTTTTCGTAATAGAACGGTGTATTTGTGTGCTTTTACAGTTGCCTATGGTAAGTGAAAGTGATTTGATTGTGAAATTGATATAGCGATATAACGATAAACAATTACAGGTGATTAGTGAAAGACAACAATGAAGTGTGTGGCTATGATGATAATTATCCTTGTAGACTTGTTAGTCTATCAAGCATAATTGTTAAGGCTTAATAAAAATGTTAAAAAAACTGATCTTTATGACCATCTAATGCTGCTGTGATACCGTAGAGAAGGAAGTCATAATGACGTAATCATATTATGGGTAAAGACAGTTAACCAGTGTTTAATTCCTGAGACCCAGAGCATGGTGGGAGGTATATAAGATATTCAATTTGTGGTTTGAAACAGCAACTCACCTTTAGATCCTTGTCAGTTCTATAACTACACTACAATATACTAGCCATTATGAACATTATCCGGTGTGTACTAAAGAAAGAAAGATTAGGAGGGTTATGGAATCTATAACAACTATCATTTATGGGAAGTAAAGAGAATCGTCGAGCTTGTTTGACTAAATATATCAAGAGAGAGAGAGAGAGAGAGAGAGAGAGAGAGAGAGAGAGAGAGAGAGAGAGAGAGAGAGAGAGAGAGAGAGAATTCTACTTGAATTGAACATCATGTTGAGTCTGACTAGCATCATAAATTACTATTACTTAAGGGATACTTTTAACTACTGGGTGGTAGCACTAACAGGCTTAAATGTAATGCCCTCTTCTGACACTTACTGCAGATTGCATCATCTTGGATACTTGAATAGACCACAAAAGCATTTTCATTCGCAACAGCCATTACTGAGCTCGATTCCGAAGTCCATTGCTCACAACCTTCACAAGAAGCACCCCATGAGAGAGAGAGAGAGAGAGAGAGAGAGAGAGAGAGAGAGAGAGAGAGAGAGAGAGAGAGAGAGAAGGGGTGGGGGGGGGCGTTTGATGGATATGTGACAGCTAGAGAGGGGTATGAGAAAATTAATGTAGAGAAAAAAAGTGGGGATGGGGAAGCGGACATGACACTGAGTTGAGAAAGGTGTGGGTTGATATATATCTTGAGTTTTGGCCTATATTACCTGTTGCAATTTTTTCAGTGGACTTGTCCCTTTCTGTAAAAGTAGGGATAGGAAGGTTGCCTAATCAGGTAGGGAATCGTCTGTACACAAACAACCCTTTGACCATCACAAGGAATGAAATGTATTGCTTACCTCTGAGTCCAGCAGGATCTGAATGCTCCATTTTTGATGAGTTGGATGGATGTGTGAACTTATGAATGTGGCAACAAAATAAACACTGAACAGACTAGTGATTAGCTAACATCGGTAAATGGGAGGTTCTCAAGATGGCGACGAAAAAAATCTGTTAATGTTACTTCACCATAAAAGTAAAAGTTCAGTATGATCATAGTATGTTGATATTTCTACCGAAATTTGTTAGTTTTGTAGTCGAGTTCTAATAAGATATGAAAATGCGACGGGCCTTGTGATTCGAATGTTTCATAATTATATTCGATAAGTAATACATTATATGACTATTACTGCGCTGCGTCTCACCCAAGGATTTTTACCTTGGTCTCACTCAAGGATATATCTTAAAAACCTTAATCTCACCTGTGTCTTCCTCAGGACCGGCCAACTACACTATACCTGTGATAGCCTCACAGAACTACACCATCAGGGCTCGTCTTCGCAGCCCTAACAACAACAACTATTATTGATGTAATATATACACATAAAATGACAGTTGATGATCGTAATTACTCTGTTTGGGATATCAACCCCATAGATCCTTTCCTATACAAGTTTGAGCCAAGATGATAGAGGGGGGTGGAACACAAGGTAGTAGTACACTTGCTGAGACGGACACTGCAGCGGCACACCACCACCACCACCACCACGGCGACTCGAAGCAGAAGTAAACAAAACAACGAGGGCAGGAGGAGGTGGGTAGGTTGGTCATGCTTGTTTTCTCTTGTGGCTCACTAAGATTGTACAAACTGACGTGTGAATCTGACTGTAAGATATGTATGAAGGAGGTTAGTAGAAAATGATGATGCAAATGGATACACTTAAATAACAAAAATAGACAGAGACGTTACATAAATTTACAAACGAGGATTTCTGGATGAGGTCGTGGCCTATGTGACTGAGGCAGGTAATCTCAGATATGGCTTTCTATTTTTTTTTCTTCCTAAATCTAACACTGCATTTACCACACAACATGTTGGAGGGAATTTGCAGTTGTTCACTACTCTGTTGCAGAATGCATATTTCCTAATGTTCAATTTTGGCCTTTTGTCATGTTTTCGTGGAACTACTGTGATCTGCTCCACAAATAATCCTTCACACACATTGCCATCATATACACCATTCATTACTCTGTAAGTCTCCACCATAAACCCAACTTCTGTAGGCAGGAAAAGAAATAATCAAGCATTTATGGTGTGACATGTACAGGACACAAAGACAAGAGTCAGATACCAAGTGGCAGAGATTGTAGGCTGAGGAATGGGAAGGAGAAAGAAAGAAAACTCACTTGTTAGGGCCTTACCACCCTCAGTGCAGCCAAGACTGGACGAAAGAAGGACAGGTCCAAAAAGCTCCTGACTGATCAGGCTATCAGGCAGCACTACTATGCGTAATAATTATAGACATGTTGAGTAAATTTATGTAATGAATTTGGTAAATATTTACAAGAGGTGTTTCCTTTGTCAAATAAGACTTTTTTGTGGGAAGGGGGGTGGGCAAAATTAGGTATATTTTGGTATGTCTTATTAGTTAAACCTAACTTTACCTAATCATAAAACTAACCTAATTCAAACCTAATCTAACTCTGAGGCAGTATTAGCCAAGCGTGTGCAAAAAACTATATAGACTTGAAGTACAGCAAGTATGTTAACACAACATGCACTCACTTCCTATGCTACTGACAAGGACTGATAGTAAATATTTACTGCTCTTTGTTTATGAAGTGCAGCTAGAAATGAGATCAAGGAGTTTATTTCATTCCCAAGTGTACTGATATCTTAGTATGGGTTATTGGTCCAGTTTGTCCAATTTGCCTTGGTGTCAGCCTTATTTGTTTTTTGTCACTGATGTACAAGATAATGATAGAATTTGCAAGAGGCTGCCAGGCCTTCACATAACATATTTGCTCTTAGTAGACTATTGACAACTTTGAAAGTATACTAATAGGTAGACATTTACTGGTAAATTCTGTTGTCAATGTGGAATTTGGGTTTTATGGTAGCACTGGCTTTATTTCCTTTTAAACATAATCTACACAGTGAAGGAATTATTGCTGAAGTTAGTGAAATTGAATTATTCAACCTTAATACACTACTCCCTCAGATGGAAACACTCCTGTTATAACAATGTTATCCAGCAGTATTACCCCACTGACAAATTTGTGATGTGCTTCATGTATTTCTTCAGGTAACATCAGCAAATATGACACTATTCATAAACAACAATTTTACACTAATATACTATTGTTTTATTAAAGATTTCATCAGGCTTCACTTTTTTTTTTTTCAGAATGATTTATACTTATACATTTTTCAGAATAATGACAATTTTCCCTGATATTATTGACTATTGATAAACCAAGAGGCCTTCAAATTGATGAACATGGGGGAGGAGAAAAAAGAAGTAAGTTCAAGATTTCTTGTTATGTCTTGTAACATATAGAATATTAAGTTCCCAAGTATGGAGATAGATAAGATTAAGAATTATATAGAATAAGATCAAGTTGTAGTGGCTTAGTAGAAGGCAGTTTAATGGATTTTCCGTGTAAGGTTGCAGCTTTGGATGTCTATCTGGAAGGGAAAGAATCACCATTGTGAGGATATCTTAAATATAGATCACCCATTTTTTACTCCAGTGTTTGGCACTAAAGCACATTTTGGTATAAAGATGTAACTTTCTTATAGTATGTAGTTATATTACTTATTAGAAAACTATTTGCTGATAGTTTCCTTACTCTCAGGTTCATTTGATGGGAAGGAACATGTCGCAGATGCCATGCTTCCGAGAAACCTTCTTGTACAGTGTTGGGTCAGGTCTGGGAGCTGGCTTTCTGCACTTTATGCTGACATCAAGAGTCCAGAGATCTGCAAACTTGGCTATGGTAACCTATGGATGTGTAACTCTAGGATATTGGTGAGTGTACCTATTAATGGATGATAAGACAACAATATTGAGATATTTTGGAAACTATTAAAAGGAAAGGTTTGGTAGAGTTATATAAGGGAAGGGAGATGTAGCTATAGGTATGAACAAGGTATAATAGTCTTGTGGACAGTATAGCTGCCACAAATTAAGTTGGACACCCTAGGGGCTAATTGCTCACGAAATAATAGTCATGCAGTGCTGTGGTGGTTTTGCTGAAGTTGGATAATTTGTGTTCTGGTGGTATCTGGCAACACAGAGTAAACACCACCTATGATGTCCACAGCCTTGGTACTTCTTAGGTAATGGAAGAGGGTGGATGCATGTTGAGCTCAGTTTCACACTTTCCTTTGTTTTTCATATATAATTATTGGAATCCTGCAAACCTTATCTACATCCAGGATTGGTCCCAAACCACTCGGATATATATATAAAAAAAAAGTCATATTGTAACCCTAAGGGAAGAAAAGGACACCATCCGTGAAATATGCAGGCAACTAGAACATGGCAGGATGACAGTAAAATGGCTTCTTACTACCATGTGCCTCCTATATACCTCTGAAGAAAGACAATTGTTTGGCCGCCAGACAACTGAAGGAAATATACCCAGAGCTGTTCAAGAATATAGCAGAGAGGTAGTAAATGCAGCACCAAGAAGCCATTTTACAGTCGTCCTGCCATACCTTAATCACCAGCATATCTTTATTTTTTTATCAATACAATGTGGGCTTTTTTACAGGAATTTACTGGCTAAAGAAGACAGATTTAAAAATCCATCTGTTTGGGAGCCATTATCCTAAGTGAAAGTCCTTCCTACCCTCGTACTGTGGCCTGGATTTGAACTCGTGCGCTTGAGAGACCCCTCAGTCCCCAAAGCTCACATGATTCCACTGTATCACAGTGGCCCCATTTCAGAGATAATGGCTTTTTTTTCCTTAGGGCTATAATATGATTTTTTTCTCATCTGTGAGTGACATGGGACTAGTGCTGGATGTAAAGATCAAATTTGCACTTGTGATAAGACAAAGTGTAAAACTGGAGCTCAACATGCATTCACCCTCTTCCATTACCAAGGAAACACCACGGGTGTGGCCAGTACAGGAGGAGCATTTCCCTCCTGAGCTGCCAGATACCACCAGGACACAAATTACCCAACTTGGCAAAACTTACATGACATTGTGTGACTACCATTTTGTGAGCACTGTGTCCAAAGTGTTCAACTTGATTTGTGGCAACTGTGGTATAGGAGGATTTTTTTTCTTTTCATGTAACCATTTCAGATTTTATTTTGTATCATCATAAAATCTTTTTGTATCACTTTTCTTTTATCACTCACATTCATACCTGTATTTTCAAACTATTATGTTGTTTTCTGCTACATCCTTATGAATGCAATAGTATAATTTAACATGCATGTTTGATTATAATATGGCATTCTTTTAACAGGTCTTACTGCCGGTACAATTTCTCTGTTCAGAAGTTTAACGTAGGCCAGATGGAAGAGGCTATGCAGAAGCAAGCTTTGTATGAAGGCACTGAAATGGAGAAGCAAATAAAGAGGGATGCATGAAATTAATTTCTCAGGTACTATATTTATCATTTGCTTGTAACATATGTAATATTGTACATAGGGACTAGACATAGGACTAGATGTATATAAGGCTAAGTGTACACATCTTTTAGGTCTAGATAATCTGTAAATTTTAATTTCACATGAACTAAACACAATTGTTTTTCAAATAACCTGTTTCATTTCATAACCTTGGCTTTACTAGGTGGGCCCTGAGTATATACCGCATCTATGAAGTTGCAGACAGCATATTAGGCACGGTGGCATTAGTAGATTCTATAATTATATTAACTAAACAGTAGAGCTACTGTCATCACAACCATCGCATTAATCAAACAGTAGGGCTTTCATTGTCAACCATTACATTAGCCAAACAGTTGGGCATCTTCTAGCTGGCATATTTCTGGTATATCTAGATTGTCCCTTAATAATTACTCATTCCTGGAATGTGACTGTGTGCTTAATCTTCAAGCTTGGGCAAACCACATACCACATAAATATTTCACTCAGTACTTATTCCAGATACCTAAGTAGTTTTTATGGCAAGGATAGTTTGGAATCTAATGTAATAAGAGTAATGGGTGAGACATGCTATGCCAGAAACTTGGGAAAAGCACAACACTATGCTAATGACTATACTTACTTATTACTAACCTATGACTAGCTTTTCAAATTCACACTTGAACATGCCTTACATTGTGCACGCACACAAAGCAACGCTGCACTGTGCTTCTCTTACCCTAAGAATATGCAACCATATTTTGGAGCATCTAAAGGTCTGTCCACACTATCAGGCAATGTTCAACCTGCAAATACTAACCCACTTCAGTGTACAAGCAAGGAGGATCAATGTAAGCACGTAGGTGACATTAGAAATAAGGAAATGATGGTATGGTCATTGGTCAGGCTGTACTTGCACCTTACTAATCACCAAACCAGGTGCATATCAGAACTTGGAATCTCTATCATAGTTGTATATAACAAGTTATGACAAATAAAACTGTCAACCCTAACCATCTGCTTTACTGTCTACTTTATTTGAAATATTAAGACAAAGCAAAAATACTAATTCATAGCTTCCATAAACATTTCCTTAGCTTTCATATATAAGGGGAAAGACAAAGTGGATAAGATGGTACCTAATTCAATCTCTGAAATATAATCAATGTGATCATGTGTGAACATCTCAACGTAAACAAGGTCTCAAATGGTCTGGTAACAAGGATGGTTCTCATTATTGCACAATTTTATTTTCCTGATATGTTTTCCTAGCAGCAAGATGAGTAGGAGTTATGATCACCTTATTTTCGGGGATAAGCAAATTTCTCCTTTCTGTCATTCAGCAACATTACCTGCATTTATATTGGTAACAAAAAGAATACCTACACTAAATATTTAAACTACTGGTTGGGTAAACAATTCTTGAAATGGAGATATTGCTGGGGCAGCCATCTTGTAAGTGAGAACATCTGTTATATGCTGCTAGGACAGAATTGACCAAATCTTGACACCAAGAGCAGACATCTTTCAGATGTACAAAGTTTATAATAAAACTTGCAAGGACAGCTTCATGAATACAGCCTGTTCCCTACTGAACATGCTGAACTGTCTGACTGAACCATGTGATGTGGAATGGTATGTATACTAAAGATAAAGTGCTTGATGAGGGCAGGGCCTGTTGAGCTGTCTAATAATGTGGGATTTTCTCATGTTTACTTAATCTGGTAACTGTTTCAGAAGAGAGGAATACATTCAGTGGCTGAGTTCATCAGGCACTGCTTAATAGTATGGACAGGCCTTAACACTAACAGTTGAACTACAATACTGATCCACAATTTTGTGACCATGTACAGAATTCCCCAATTCAGGTTCCCTCCTTTCCACACATCATATGTCAAGATTTTCCTGTTGCTAAATGCTACTGAAAGTCCTTGTTTCATGAATTTATCTCACCTTCCCTCCTTTTTGGTATTACTGAGATTCCAGAAAAAAATTAGCACCTCTTCTATGAAGATTTCATTTTATCCTTTTTTATTGGAAAATCCATGGATATTCAAGGTAAAAAATGCAAAACCTGGCAGTGCTCCAGTAGCAGCTTCTGTCATGTAAGCCACATATGGCACTCAAGTATTACTTAACTTTATCCTGCCACAGTAGCTTATATTATTCAACTGAAGTTCTGCTACCAAAAAATTAAGGCCACTGAATTGCGAAGGCACGCTAAAAGTCATTACCATTTGACTTGTCTGGTCTCTGCACTGCAGCTATGTCTCTTCTTTCCTTAGTCCTGTTAAAGATAAGAAAATATGATTTAAGTGGTAAAAGTCTGAGTGAATGTGTTTGGGTATAAGATGTCAAGAGAGTGGAGATACCTTGACAGGATCAAGTTCTACAGGTAAATACAATTTTTTTTTTAGCACTGTTTAAGATGATGGACTTTGAAGGATAGATTGCAAAATAAACTATATCAGATAGTCCTAATTAAATGTGGCTTCTATCATACTTACCATATAGCAATCATGCTTGTTTGTACAATCCAGGCAAATGATTAATCTCCGGGATACAGTGGAGAGACCCATACTCAAACTTAATTTGTTCCAAATGGTGTTTGAGTATCAAAGTTTGACTACCAATACCTATAAATCAACTAATTTGTTCTAACTTTAGCATAAACCTCAAGTTTACAAAATTTTCAATGTAAATCTATTTATCATTGCAATTTTGTCCATTTCTTCCACTGCCACAGATTGCTTAAGTTCCTTTTTCACACCCATCAACACACCCCACATCAACTCCCTTAATGGCCTCCTTGTTCTTCTGTAGATTCTGCCATACAATACTCGGCTGGAAGATCAGTGATTCCTGCTCCTTTCTTATATTTATCAATTCTAGCCTTTTTCTATTCAACGGTTATCTCTTCATTCTGCCTTTCAAGCTTATTTTCATTAGTAAGCCTCTTTGGTGCCATTGTAAGTTTCTAAATGAAAAACCATAGATAGAACACAGGAAAATGTTTACAACGCATGTGCAAATGTTCAAGTACCAGATATTTTTTGAATACCAAGTCAAATTTTTGCTTTTGAGTATCGAAAAGTTTGACTTTCAATACATTCAAGTATTGAGTTTTCACTGCAGTTACTATCATCATGCTGAACTGATGATATACTACTACTACCTCTCAATAATCACTCAGTTTCATGATATTCATAAGCAAACTGAGAATACTAGTGGGATTTATAAATTGCTGCTAAATAATCTCCTACACTGATCCAATAATTTTTGTCTCATTTGAATAATTAATGAATCCCATGCACTCTACTTTTTCCTCTTACCTAGTTTTCTTACTTGGGTGTATACAAGAGAACTGAGGTACAGTAAGACCTCTATAAATTGGACAAATATAAGTTGGATATCAAATAAACTGGATTCTATATAACCACCAGATAATTTTCATCTAAATCAGACAGTGACAAGATGTGTGGCAGGCATCCGGTCCAGTTTATGACATCACTTATGGCTTATAGAAACTCACAGATGGTCGTACACACCCTACACTACTCCTACATTCTTCTATTCCAAAACTGTGCTCTTCAAAATTCTGGAATGTTATGGAGTGTTCCACAGTGCATTACAGCAGGGTTATGACATCACTCATGGCTTACAAAAGCTCACAGGTGGTACACGCATGGAAGACAATGTTGATAAATACATCTCACAAGACTCTGTTGGCTTCTCTCCTCTTCTTATTTTTGTTTCAAGTGCGTAAATATGTATCCTTCTTCACTTTATCAAATTAATCAATATTTTTCATAATTTCACTGCTATTTTTAAGTATATCACTAAAACTTTAGAAAATCTGATATTTCAGAATACTTATTTTCTGCTGCCTTCTAAAGTTTCACACTTTTACTGTAGAGGTAAGTATAGTTTAAATATACAATTATTATATGTAGTGTACAAATTAAGTTTTGATCATAAGAAATGTTTCAGTGATTTTGCCTGTGTAGTAAGATAAGCCGGATAAATAAGATCCTCAGATATTTTGATAAGGGGTTTCCCCAAATTTATCCAATTCATAGAGGATTTACTGTAAATAATTATTTTTCTTGTACTGATCTTAAAATAAAGAAGAGCAAGTGATACACCATCAAATGCCGTCGTGGTACAGTGGAACCGCTTGCATTCCAGGGGCCTTGGGATCCCTGAGTGCATAGGTTTGAATACTGACTACGGTCTGAGTGGAAATTGGGCGTCCACTCGGGTTAATGGCCCTCTAGTGGGTGGGCTTTCAGATTGGAGGCTTCCATTAGGTGGTCGCCTTTAGCCCATAAATTCCCATGAAAATGCCCACTTTGTATAGATAAAAAAAAAAAAAGAACACCACCAACCTGATGAGAGCATGGAGGAAGCCCTTGATTTATGCCTGCGAGCACGAGCTGGTCGAGGGGCATCTTCACTATCTGACAGGAAGCTGATGTCTCCATGGGCTGAGGGTACCACTAGAACCTTAATAGAACAAACAAGACACAGTTAAATCTAATATATTATGTCACATCTTTTCAATCTGACATCTGCTTTGTTCTTAATAGCAATTGAAAAATCTAAGGCAGTAGCCAGTTTGAACCACATCAAGACTGAGTGACTGTATAGTGAATGTGTATCTGTATAGTTATGTAGAGCATAGCCCCTTTACCAAAACCTTACAGAATGGAGCATCAATATATTTCATTCTTATTAGATCTTTTAATTTTCTTTGTTATTTTTTACCACACACGAAATCTACAATACCTTTCCAGGTTCTTCAAGTTCTTCTATTTCCTGGTTTCTGTGAGGCAGCTTGTTGAGGTAAGGTGCTGGAACCAGGCCAGTGGACCTCCCATCAGCTGTCTGCACCAACCACCAGTCAGCATTGATCTCCTGCACTACTAACACAAAGTCCCCTGAGACAAAGAAAATTATACATATGAACCAAAGATGCTTTATCATACAGACATGAACACTTGTGTTACAGTTACTAACACACTACCAAACTGGTAACACGGTACAACAGTAATGCAAAGATTTTCAAAGTAATGCACTACCAGTAATGCATAAAAAAATTCAGTGTTACCACTTGTGTTATTGTAATTTTCAAAAATTAAGAAATGAAGATGACAATCCCCGCATTTGTTGTGTGGCATTGTTGAGCTCTGTCCTGCAGCAATTCCCAGCAAAGTGTCATTGTTTGCTTAGCTTTCCACACTCACAACTCAACAATCAACATTCAATATGTTCACTTTCTTTTTATCTATCAACCAGTGACTAGTGACAATCAGACAATGGATTATTTTGTGAAGAGAGGAGACAGGAGCAGGAGTGTTTCTGATGATAATACTACCAGTGGCTCCATGACCAGGACTCCATCAGCAGCATTGTCAAGGGATTGCTCTCAGTCAAAAATGTCTGTATTGGACTGTTTCAAAATTGATTTGTTTGGATGATAATGCACTAGTAAATTTGGGTAATGCTGGTAATGCACTTTTAATTTAGGTAATGGTAACACAGTAAGGTATAAGGAAATAAGTAAATAAATAAAGTAAAAATAAAATAAATAAAATAAAGTAATGTAAGGAAATAAAAATAGCTAATGCATTGATGGTAATGCATTGATGATAATGCACTACCCATCTGGTGGTAACACACCAGGCTTTGTTCTTATGTTGCTATAAATGATCATGAAACGACAAAGGAAGACCTCAAATCTGAACTCTTACCTTGTCTAAGTGAAAGCTCTCTTTTGTCAGAGCCTGTGTAGTCATATAAAACTGTGGCTAGATGGCCCTGGGCCATGAAACCCTCACTTCTTTTCCTGTAAATGTTGATTGGTTATTAGAAACTATGAGAGAGAGAGAGAGAGAGAGAGAGAGAGAGAGAGAGAGAGAGAGAGAGAGAGAGAGAGAGAGAGAGAGAGAGAGAGAGAGAGAGAGAGAGAGAGAGAGAGAGAGAGAGAGAGAGAGAGAGAGAGAGAGAGAGAGAGAGAGAGAGAGAGGAAAGTGAATTCCAGGAAAAGCAACAAATGAATTACAAAGAAAGTATAAAACTCCATAGATTAATGAAGGCATTATCTAGTACTACTACATATCAAAGGTCCATCCAAACAATTGAACATTGCCTGTGGGCACAAGTGAGCAGTTTGCCTGTTGACTATTTCACAGCTGTGCCTGCTAAAACATGGACAGAGTATGAAATCACCAGATACAGCTCATGCTTGGTAATATGACATGACTGCCAGACACACAAAGCTTCCAAAGGAGGCAAGAGCCAAAAGTTGTCATTACACTCTTTACTGATTGATCAACATGACTGTTCCTTCTACCTCATTGAATCAGTGGTCAAGATCTCATATATTACATTCAATACAGCTTTATTAGCCACCGTACTTATCATATTGTACACAGTCTGCTGGTCCTAACTGGACAAACAACTCACTTTGCCTGTTGGCTGGATTTGACTGGGCCAGCTGGGCACCAGTGACTGTGAGCTTTGCCCATTTGTGGGCAATGCCTGTCAAGCTGTGCTTGACTGTCTGGATAAGTCTTAAAATTGAAATTCCATGGAAAAATCATAGTACGATACATGTTTACAGTATTCCCAAAATAAAAATATACAGGGATAATTATAATAACTTTTCTTTTTGCTACATTCACCTTCAATTTCATCTATGAATATAAAGGGCAAGAGAGCCAAGAAGTAATTAGTACCTGCTACTGTCCATAGTAAAGTTGAGTGGCTCCTCAGTGGCCATCTTCAGAACAGAGTCCAGCTTTTTGAGAATAGCATCTTCTCGTGCCATCATGAAGTGTTGCCCACTTTTTGACTCATGAATCTTCATTGTAAAGAGTGAATTTTCCTTCTCTTCTGATGAAAAGCAAAAGGTTGAATTGCAATTGCCTAATGACAGCATATTGTGCTCTTGAGAAATTTTGTGAATTTTCTCCACTGTGACAGATGTTCTACTTGTTACTGTCTTATAAGCATCCAGTCCTTGCAATACTGACTGCTGGGGACTTGAGATTCTCAAGGAGCTATAGTGATTCCTTGTTGAGGATGCTTCAACTGAGATTGAGAGATTTGTATTTGGTGATGCATTTGGTGTATGAGCTAAAATTAGGACAGGAGATTCATTAGAATAAGAGCAGACTGCCACCATGTGATCGTGAGGATGGAAGTCTGCACAGGAAACAGTTCCATATAATGGAAGGTCCATCACTGATGCAGCCACCTCTCCCGTGTCTGAATTCCACACAAACAGTCCTCCATCTTCACTCCCAGAGACCACCCATGTTCCACAGGGGCTGATGCAGCTCCGCAGCTGTTCACGCACATTGAGAGCACCGCGAAGGTTGTGAGTCACTGTCCAATGTTGGTGATTGACAAGCCTCAATTGACTATCCCTTGTGTGAACCAGTAAACGGAAGCCACCGGGATGAGCAGTGATGGAATTAATGGTATTTCCAACAATATCTGGAACTTTGGCTTCATGTTTGAGACTAAGTATCTTTGTCTTTCGTTTACTTTTATCTTTAGAGGAGATTTTGACATTCCACACAAAAATCATACCTTGTTTATCTCCAGAGTACAGCACATCCCCTTCACTATTAAAGCACAATGCATTAATGAAGGAGAGATGATTAGTAATCTCTTGCAAAATTGAGTAACCTCCTTTCTTACTACACGTCCAGACCCTGAGCACATGGTCATAGCAGCCACTCACTACTACATGTACTGTACCAGGAACAAATCGAGCAACATAAACATATGAAGGGTGTGCCAGCACCTCACTTTGACTATGTATTTCAGCACTTCCCAATTTCCATATTCTTGCAGTAGAGTCAGCTGAGGCAGTAAGGATGTGGCTGTCATCTATGCTCCAGCATATGTCATATATAAGTCCAAGATGACCACACAATGCTTGCTCTAGGTGACCACCCAGAACATCATATATAAATACTTCTTTGTGATTGCCACATGCAATTCTGAGACCATCATGTGAGAACTTGACAACAAGACATCCTTTTTCAGAATGAGGAAAGCAGTATTTGACAAAGCTGCCAATTTTGCAAGACTGGTTGGGTTTGCGTCCCCACATGACACGTGGCTTTTGTACAGCGGGTGCAAGGCTGCCACTTGACCCTACCGGGGAGGAGTGTTCCAGGGAGTGTGCCAGGTCAACTGGTATTCCTTCAGCTTGAGTTGCTATCATGGATCTAGAAAAACACAACTGAGTAAATAAAATAAATAAATAACTATAAATGACATATATTCAAATTAAATTTTATTGAAATAAACAATGCCATTCCTAACATTCTTATTTCCAGAAGACACAATGTACACTAATGTTGTTCTTTGATTTTCAACTGGACTCTCTTCAAATTACTGTTATACTTATCTGGATGTAACTTTTAAATGTATATATATACAAAGCATATTTTTTTACATTTATCAAATGGTTTGAGATCAAACTAAAATGCATCTCTCTGACATTGAATTCTTACAAATTCTTATCAGCCAACATGAATTAACTCTCTTCCAATGGTTAGGAATTAACACTGAATAACAATCCATCTCAATCCTCAAGGAAGGAAGACTCATCAATAATGATTACACTGCAGGAAAGACAGCTGCATAATTCACCTTTATGTAATATGCATTATATAATAACCTATAGTGTAACACAGAAGGAATCCTATGTTAACTGTGTCCATATTGAGTCAAATACACATGATAACACTTAAATCAGCTGACCTGAGGGTTGGCTGTGGGTTGAGGGGGATGACCACTTCCTGCAGGGTGACATGCAGGGTGGAAGGATACTTGGTTCTGCTGCCACTCTTCCACCAGCTGTGAAGGTCCTTGAGGCCCACCTTGGAGGAACGTCTTGGCCTCCACATCTGTAGCCTCAACTGCTCTCCAATATTGACATGATTATTGGTACCTTTGACCTTCAGAAAGGCCCAGGCAAAGGTAACCCAGTCCCTGCTTGTACTCTCAGGAATACCAGGACTATTGCCAGCTGAGGGTGGGAAGTCCATCAGTTGGAAGAACATCAACACTTGGGGCTCATCTGAGGTGAAGTGCTCTGGAGATTCATTGAAGACCAACTGCTCCTCCCATCGGCAGTATGTGCTCCTGCAAGACGGAGAAGCTTTATAAATTTGAGTTTCACAATAAGCTAATGTTCAAACAAACTGATCAACTTCTATCTTAATTTCATGTACTATGAACTTATTCATGGCTCTGTAAACTGCATTTCCCAAACTGTATTTTATATCTAATGTCTTAATTACAATCGTATGTTCCTACTTCTGCATTTATATAGATACATTCTTAAAAGTTTAACAATTGTTTGTCTAAAAGAGTAAATTAAATGAGTAGCACACTACAGCATAAAACATAAATATAATATTTCTATGAAACAACATTTTTCTGTTGTGTCACATACCTGCCCTTTTTGATGTCAAAAGGACTGGTCATGATGGGAAGGATGTAGTCCACTTCACTTCTCTCATAATAGGATGTTACTTTCCGCTCTGGTGATGATTTCTGTAAAAACTGCCCTGTCTCCATGTTGCAGATGTACACCTGAAATGCAACAAAACATTTACATATTTCATTACAGTATGTATTACCTTGATTCCTTACATTATATTGTCTAGTGCAATTATTGTCCTAAAATGAAAAGATATAATTGAAATACTATAAATTTCTGGTTCTGTATGCTTTCTTTTATCTCCTGCTATTCCAATCCCCACACAGTATATAGTACTTGAATTTCTCTTGTACTTCGTCAAAGTTCTCAAACAAATGCCATTTTTTGTCTCAGATATGCTTAAAAGACAGAGGCACAATCTAAAATACTTATGAATTACACAGGAAAAATGTTCTTTATCTTCATATATTTATTTGTTTTCACTGGTTAAAGCTGACCAAACGTCAGTGATCACCGAAATTTAAACAGCATATGCAAATGCTCATACAAACCTGAACGACAGGATGTGGAAACAATAGCAGGGAGCCTTCAAGCCGATCAGCACTGTGGATTGTGACACCCAACACCCGCCCTGCAGATCACAACTAATATCAACAAAAGTACTTTAATGTGATACTTTTTATGTAATGAGAAACTTCATAAGCAAAATAAGGACAGTTATTGATATTAGACAATTTTAGTTCAAGTAATTCTGAAATAATAATACAGCATTCCCCAGTCATTTGAGGGGGTTATGTTCCAAAGCCTCCCATGAATAGTGAATCTATGATTATGGGAAAACATTCTTACAAGGCTAAGAAATACCTACATTCACAGTTCAAACTACAAAATATATATCTCACACATAATTCCATTTAAAACTAACTTTAACACAATGAAAGACAATTGCTATGCATACAGTATGGAATTTTTTTTTTTAAATATAGTACATACACTGTAAAATGAAAAGGGACTAAACTGATATGTACAGTAAACCCTTGATATTACAAACCTCTATAAACCAAAATTCAGATGTAATGATTCCTTTAAGGCTCCTACCTGCCTGTTGCCTTTTTCTCTCTCTTTTTTTCTTTGTGTATGTATGTATGTACAGTGGTACCTCTTGATTCGAACTTAATTTGTTCTTTCTGGCTGTTCGAACTGCGAAAATTCGAATTAGGAAGCAATTTTTATCATTGAAATAATGTAAAAACATTTAATTCGTTCCAGTTTATTTTAAATAAAGATACTACATTCAACCCCAGCTATTGCGAGAATTTGGTCCCTTAACATCGCCGCAATAGCTAAAAATGCAATAGCCATTGTTAAGAAGTAATGAGAAAAATAAAATTGGTCCTGGCCCACTAGAGTGGCAACATTATTTAACATATTAGCACCCTGTTTTCCCCTCATCTCATCATAATTCATAGATATCCTTCACATTTTGAGAGTATAAAGTAAACACACACATGAAAAGCATAAAAAATATAAAAAAAACAGGCATAACAAAAGACTTATTTACTTCCATGTTAAACTCCCGAGTCCCGATGAAGACTAAATAGGCCTCCCCCGGGTCCCTGCCTCCGTCTCATGCACTAAGTACAGGAAAAAATCACGTAGTATTTCCCCCTCCCCCTCATTGCGCCCTTATCCACTCCCATTCGATACACAAACAGACAGAGTAAGCTGCCCAAACAGACAGTAAGCCGCCCCCCCCCCCATTCCCTCCATCCTCCTGCCACTCACCCTCATTTCTCCCTTCTCCCCCCCCCTCTCTCTCTCTCTCTCTCTCTCTCTCTAACCGAGGCAACTAGGGGCTAGAGTGACTTGAAAGCCGGTCTTGAGTCGCAAGAGAGAGAGAGGTGTTCATGGCGAAATGCAAGTATATATATATATATATATTATATATATATATATATATATATATATACAGTACTTATCGAGGAATCTCAATGTTACTGGTTGAAATCCACCAAGAGATTATGAGAGAAATATATATTAAACCACAGATAGAAGGTAAAACATGAATTTGGCTGGCCACATGTTGGAGTCATCTGTCAATCCGCTAAACCGCATTCACCTCAATCCATTAGTATTGTAAAAAAGTGCCCGCAGGAGAAATAAGAAAAGAATAAATAAAAGACTTGTCAGCGTAACATGCCTTGAGTAAATCCACGTGGCGATAAGACAAGCAAGGAAACCCAGTAAGATTCTGATAAATGCTTGAAGAGAGAGAGAGAGAGAAATTAACACGTCCCTCCTTCCCTTTACTCCATTTCAATGAGCTCTCTCTACCACTTTCTTCTTTGTTTCTCCTTTCCTTTACCTTTTTTCGTGATAATCCTCTAGTCTTCGTGTCTTCCTCCCTTCGTATCCTTCTTCCTTCATTTCATTCTAATCTTTCTCTCCTTACTTTCTTTCTCTTCCCATAACAGAAAGGCAGAAATGCAACATATTCTCACTACATCTTTCACACATCTTCTCTTCTCTCCTCCCTTGCACAACTTCCTTCAATGTAACACCACCTCGGATATAGAGGAACCATGACACCCTTCCCTTACACCAGGTGCTTGTCCTGGTTCCCAGCAAGTTACCAGTTAGTGTTATTCGGTGACTATAATCTTAACATCACGTGTAATATCGTTCTAATTTTACTTCGATCCCTCTTGATACAAATGTACTTGATGCAAGCTGAAGCCATTGCCTTAAATAGGCAGTGTAAGAGATACAGGATCAAGCAGGGCACCAGGAGGTACTGCACAGCTTCATCTCCCCTCAATGAACTGATTTTTCCCACAAGCGTCATTCAGCACAATTTTTCATGGACTGACGATGATTTATAATTAAAAGCAAAATTGGAAATCGTTTCGGAAACTTACCATCCAAAATTTTTGTTCCGGCCCGTGGAGGACAGGGGGAGCGTACTGCTGGAGGGGAGGGCAGCGGTCTGGTTCCTGCTGGGGCCCATGGCGGGGATCGGGCAGCAGGTCCCGCTCCTCCTTCGGCTCCTCATTCAGATATGATCGTCCACTACCAACCCCTCACACATCCTAACACCCGACAAGAGGTCATCTACACTACGCACCAACTGCCAGATACTGCCACCACTGGAGTCTGGATGGGGAGATAAGGGCTCCTCCTTCTGTGACAGTGTCAGGTGAATCGTGTGTAGTGATTCATCAAAATTCGCCTTCAGGACTTCACTATAAAGGAGAAAACATCACGCTCCATCTTGCTATAAACACTGCCATGTGAGGGACCTCTTTTGGGGAGAAGAGTGCGCCTTCCTTGGCATGTGTTGTCAAAATTCTCTTTGGGATTCATCAAAATTGGCCTTCAGGACTTCACCGTAGAGGAGAAAACATCACGCTCCACCTTGCCACAGACACTGCCATGTGAGGGACCTCTTTTGGGGAGAAGAGTGCGCCTTCCTTGGCAGTGTGTTGTCAAAATTCTCTTTGTAATGACTCTTGTTCAGCGTGAGGGGGTGGTAGGTTGCACCGCCACTGTCCCCACACACTCCCGCACACTTGGGATGGGATTCTAATGTGATTCCCGCGTCGTTATTGTCATCGTGAAACTCGTCTCGTCATCGTGAAACTCGACTCGTCATCGTGAAACTCGTCTCGTCATCGTGAAACTCGACTCGTCATCGTGAAACTCGCCTCGTCATCGTGAAACTCGCCTCGTCATGAAGAAACTCGTCTCGTTATCGAAAATCCCGTCTCGTTATCGTGAAAACCCGTCTCGTTATCGAAAATCCCGTCTCGTTATCGTGAAACCCGTCTCGTTATCGAAAATCTCGTCTCGTTATCATGAAAACCCGTCTCGTTATCGAAAATCCCGTCCCGTTATCGTGAAAACCCGTCTCGTTATCGAAAATCTCGTCTCGTTATCGTGAAAACCCGTCTCGTTATCGAAAATCCGTCTCGTTATCGAAAATCCCGTCTCGTTATCGTAAATCCCGTCTCGTTATCGTAAACCGTGAAATTCGCTGCGTTGATTTGATTATATTTGATTATTGCGTCGTTATCGTCACCGGCCGGAATTTGTTCATTTATTTAATTATTTATTATTAAAATGCCCATACACCTATTAATTAATTGATTCTCTATATCTATTTACTGATGTATTATATCTATCTCTCTCTCTCTCTCTCTCTCTCTCATATTCCTTTTCCTTGACACCAACGTTGCTTTTGATGGGGGACAAAATATTCAAATCAAGTTATTTAAATCGATATAACTCAGAGTAGATGTGTATTGAAAATAATTTGAATGTAATTAAAAGAGAATAAGATTTCAGTATTTTCTACGTTATTTGTT
This sequence comes from Callinectes sapidus, assembly GCA_020233015.1. Classification (NCBI taxonomy): domain Eukaryota; kingdom Metazoa; phylum Arthropoda; class Malacostraca; order Decapoda; family Portunidae; genus Callinectes; species Callinectes sapidus. Next base: position 26,232,765 of record CM035205.1, on the reverse strand, counting down.
GACAATAATGATAAATCTTAATGAAATTTAATGAGCTTATAGCATTTAACAATGACCAATTTTAACTCTTTCACTACGACGTACACCACAACACAGTCCTACAACAGCGAAATCTTAACAAAAATCGACATGAAAGATTGAACAGATAACTAAAAAGAGTATATTGAACAGTTTTTAGTTAATTATGAATGCTTTGAGATGGCAGAGAGTTAAGGCAAAAGATCTCAGTGGTGGTTTCTTAACAAGGAAGATGAACCAAATCGCAGGTAAAAAGTGTTGATACAAAAAAGTGGAGACAGGACTGAAAGAAATAATCAGTGCAAACAAACGGATTAATGGGAAAAAAATTAATCTAAGACTTAATTTCGACTTTTTCTAATAACCTAATGTAAATTAAACATATCAATTTTTAACTATGGATATTTTGAATCCTGATTTACAACAGTGGCTTTATAACGAATGAAAAAGTGCATTACAATAAGTTATCTTGTGTGTGTGTGTGTGTGCATGTGTGTGTGTGCCTGTGTGTTGGCAGTGTGTGTGCCAGGACTGTGTGTGCCTAGTCGACATTGTGGAAGCCTGCTGGGAGGCCGTGAAAGAGGTGTGAGGTTCGCCCGAGCTGCCGCCTTGCTGTATGTCACCTTGCCGAGCACGCCTTTCCCCTTATGTGAGGTGTGTCATGGTCCCCCTGTGTTACGTGTACTGCTTGCTGAGTAAACTAGCCAAAGTGAACAATGTGTGTTTGCTTTGTCCCCCATTTTGAGCTGCTATAGGTACACTTCGCTACACTTGCCCATCTGAGCCGCATGGAAGTTATGCAACCCCCTGTGCCCTGTGCCTTGCTTGTGCACCCGGGAGGCCTGTGTGAACCCTTGTGGCCTGAGACGTGCTGCTGGGGGCAGAGAGAGGGTGTGAAAAAAGGGGGTTAACATAACAATAGTATATGTTATTACCATTATCTTGAGTAGTCTTCTTGCGTTTCCTCATTGGTTTCTTTTTCGGTACAGACACAGCCCTGAGATATGCCCTGGTAGGGGAGGCCATTTCCTCATTGGCCTTGGTATTCTCCTCTCTTTCACTTCCATCTTCATCCTGCAAATCATGTACATATTATTAATGGATTTCAAGTACATGGCTTGAGATCATGTATCTATCTATAACAGGCCAGCAATAACACACAGGATGCCTGCACACATATTTACACATGCATCACTCATACCTCCCACCCCTGTGGATGAGTTGATTCTATATGGCAGTGGGTTGATTCTATCTAAGTGAGGAGTGTGTGCCTTCTTCATCCCATAGCTCAATCCCCTTCTATTTCTGCTGTCTTTGCCTCCCCCTTCTGTCTTTTTTGGGCAGCCAGAGTTTTTCCCTCAAGGATACCAGTGTCTCTGCCCAAAGCTGACCTACCTGGTTGGGATGAGGCTTGCAACTGCTCCCTGTAAAAAAGACCTTCACAGTTGCCATCAGTGTTAGAGGTAGAGGTTGGGGTAAGGGCTATAAGCACGGCCAAGCCTCTAACCATGACCCTGATCAAGGTTTGCTGTAGGGTCTGACCGTGCAGACCCCTTGGGTGCCAAGGTACCAGAGGGGCCTGCCTACCTATATGTTGGATGCAGGGGAAAGCCTGTGGGATCCCTATGTCCTCAGAGGGGCAGGAGGACCCCCTCACCCTATTTCTGACTTTAGGGCTGCCGGTGGGGTGGCAAATGTGGAGGCTGCCCATTGGATCATCCTTGGTAAACCTTCAAAGGGTTCTGTGTGTGGGCTTCTGGAATGTCCTGAGCTTCACAGAGGATTAATCACCAATTACCTCATCTATTGGATGAGCTCAGTAGGCTGAGGGTGGATGCAGTGGGGTTCTCTGAGACAAGTAGGCCTGGCAGTGGCAAGACCAGTAACAAGGGTTTTACTTACTACTGGTCCAGCATGAGTCACTGGTAATGGTAATGGGCACTATGTCAGAGGAGTACCCATAGACATCTCCAGCAGATTGCAGCTGTCTGTTGTAGAGGGTACTCCAGTTGATGAGCATATAATATGGGTAAGGCCGAAGCATAAACTAGGCTTCATGTCTTTTGTTGCAGTGTATGCTCCTACTGAGATGTGCAAAAGAGAAAAGATATTCTATGCCAAAGTTGAATCTGTAATGGACCAGTGTCCCTGTCACAATGCACTCGTTTCCCTGGGGGACTTTAATGCTGTCACTGGCACTGAGAAGGCTGGTTACAAGATTTATGTTGGCCAACATGGCTCTGGTACCAAGAACAACAACACCTCTTTCCTTCTGAATCTTGCAAGATCCTGAAGGCAGAGAATTGTGGGTTCTTGGTATCAGAGACTGGTGCTGCACCACTGGACTTGGTATAGCAATGTCAGATGAGTAGAAAAGGAGATCGATCCTCATTAGTACTCTTTGGAGGATCCTCCAGAACTGCAGGATTTTTTGGAGTGCCCAGTTCTTTGTGACTGATCACAGGCTTGTTGCTACACTCAAGCTTCATGTCAAGTTCAGAAAGCCTTGAAGATGTGACCACACTGTGTTTCATCTTGAGAAACTGTAGGACTGGACGTGTATGTGGTGACAGACTTCAATCGGTTTTCAGTGCTTTACACCCTTGAGACTCTTGAGGCTGCCAAGGAATTCGTTGGGGAGTGCCCAAGGTCACAAAGTGGCTTCACCTTGGTGGAGACACTGGAAAGTATTGAGGAGAGACATGCTGCCAGACTTCCTGAGAACTGTGACCAGTACAGGCCTGACACGTAGGACTAGAAATCTCCTGAGAAAAGACAAAGAGAGGTATGTCAGGGGTCAAGCCAGGAAGTTGTACAAGAGATTTGTCTAGCCCACAACATTATGGACTTATCCAAGTATTTGGTGTTGTTGGTACATGCACAGATTGGTGTCTTTGGTACTAGATGCCTTCGCAGGATAATGGGACACCGCTGGTATGACTGTGTCAAATCAGTAATTTTTCTGAGAGACTGATTCGAGACTGATTACCAGCATAGTCTGTCAACGTCAACTGCGACTATGTGGGCATGTGGCACGCTACCCAGAAGCCAATCCTACTTTTTAGTTTGTCTTCAAAAGGGATAAACCAGCATGGTTTACAGGCCAAGGGGATGCCCACAGAACTTATGGCTGCAGCAAGTTGATGCCTCTTGCTGGGAGTCACTCAGTATGGGAAGGGAGCATGCAATGGGACTCGTGAGGCATGACTGCTAGGAGTAGCGTCACAGGGTAGGCGTGGCGATGTGCACCCCGATGTATGCCCCCAATGATTGACTGATCACTCATACTCTTAGTCCTGGCAGCTCTAAGAATTTAGCCAGAGGAGAGCTTGCTACATAGGCTTTCCTATAGCAAGTAAGATTGGAGTAATTTATAATACAATTATCAATGTCTTTTGTATCAAGTTCCCTATTGACACTGCACTTACAGAATACACATTAATTAATCTGAAATCAGGGAATAAAGGATTTCTCTATCAAACAAAGAATTTCAGTGTCACCTGAAGGACACTGAAATCCATATCCATTTAGAGGTCATGACAATACAATATTGATAAGGGCCTTCTGGAAAGGATCAAACAGTAAATCTTGTAATAAGGCCATCACCTGAGATCATATAGGATGAAACATTATGAAACATTATTTAAGACTAATAGCATCATCATTTTTCTCAACACATTCACATGCTATTTTGGTCTGCTACTGGAGATTGAGGAAGAGAAGAGAGGAGATGCACAAAATTTCATTTAAGCAATAGGTTCACCATAATTCAGGATTTTATCTTTGCTATTAAATTCTTTGTAGGCATCTCAAGTTATGTGTCAATCTTATCTTGTTTACATTACACAATACTTCCTGTTAGGCACCAGATGATAAGGCTTGGGTTTTGCCCATGTCACAATATGTCTAAGATTTGTGCCACACAAATCATCTTACATCATGTTAACTTCCTTCCACAAGGTGAACAAAGATTAATTTCTGTTCCCTAAACTCATAAGACCAAAACAAAACTGTACAGTTTTCTTTACATGGCAAGAATGATAAAGTTTGCCATTCCCTCTTTCAATATTTAAGACATTCATTAGAGCAGCCTTTTCAGCCATCTGTTTTTAAAAAAAAAACTTAATGCATATCTAGAAAAGATACAATAAACTGCTTCTATGTATCTGTCACACTTGTAGAATGACTGCAACACTAGTGCCATTAAAAATATGAACTGCAATTCAGGCATTATGAAGTGTGTGATTTCAAGTCAACACTAGTGGACTGCTGACTGATACCACTGACTGAGGTGTGTTGCAGGGTAAGTGCTCACACAAATGAAATATTATGTAAATAAGTCTTTACGGTCAATTACAATAGTCATCCTTACCTTATCCCTCCCACCTTCAGCTACATTTTTTCCATATTGCTCTATGATGATCTCTTCCTTCTTCTTGCTTTCCTCACTGTAATTACTTCCTTTAAGTGGACTGAGCTCCAGATTCTGATTTTCATGCGTTTCAGTTTCCTTGACTGTCTTGTTCTTTTTCTTCTTCCTGTAGCAACACAGCATAATTGTTCTTTATTCATTCTTTACTCAAACACAAATGATTAACAATGCAGTTCATTTTCCATGAATTCTACATACATTATATGGTATGTCGTTAATCTTTTGTACCATTCTGCATTCAATTGTGTAACTTCAAAAAATTTGCCAGAATTGCAAAATGAGATATGTATGGTGTAATGTATATGTTACTGTAATAAATGTGGCTGTCCTAGATCTTCATTTATGAAGATAAGAGAAAATAGTGAGGCAGCAGAGAGGAAATCACATGTTGAATAAATTCAATAATGTACACTGAAGCAAATCTTAACCTTGGTAAAGTTTGATCAAATTAACTGGATGAAAATTTGAAAAAACAATATTATGAAAAAAAATTCCCCACACAAAAGTAACACTATCCTGACAAATTAATGTGTAAATCTCATGAAGATGGGAGAACACTGAATACTTACTTATTGGTGTTGCCCTCCTGCAGCTCCTCTTTAGAATCTAAATTACTCTTCTTGCCTTTACCTAATTTCTGAAAAAAAAAAAAAAAAAAAAAAAAAAAAAAAAAAATCTATTATACATAGATATACATTTCATATGAGATATCAGTTTTTGGCCTAATATTTATAAAAATCATACAACTTAATATTTTAATTAACAGTATTCCTCAGTCTTCTCAGCCTTGACCACAAACACATAATCAAAGTTTCTTGAGGTAAGTAGGTAGTATTCAAAATGTCTAGTATTAACATGTCACATGCTGAAACTGATCACTAAATAACAATGGGAAGGTTCAGTATAGTTAATATTACTGTTCCATTGTTATTTGCACACTGTCGAGCTCTTTTTCCATATCATCCCAAACAAGTTTATGGATTTATTTTTTATTTATTGATAATTAATGAATATAAGAGATATCTAAGGATAGCGAGGCAATGACATACCTTTCCAAGCTTCTTGGCAGCACGTTTGTGTAAAGCTGATGTCAGTATAGTCTCTATGCTGGCTGGTCCTCCAGAGTGTCTTGCCTCACCTTTTTCCTCAGACTGGTCTTTGTGTGTCAGTGGCTCTTCATCCTCTACTGCCATCTGCAAGACATTCAGTCACTATTTACTGCCTCTGCTACACAATGGAACAAATTTCCAAGGAAACTAATATTTGCTTTCTGATTTCTGAAGTAGATTCTTCAAATGGATTCTGGCAGCATAATATGCAAGGGTTTGTCACAAGGTTGAGTTAGGTTTGATGTCTGGGGAGGCTCCACTCATACAGCTCTATTAAACAGGGTGGAATCAAAAGCTTTTCATCTTAACTCCTCTCCTCTGACTGACCGTCTTCAGCCTCTTTCTCATTGCCGCAATGTTGCCTCTCTTGCTCTCTTTTACCGCTATTTCCATGCTAACTGCTCTTCTGATACTGCTAACTGCATGCCTCCCCTGCTCCCATGGCCTCACTGCACAAGACTTGCCTCTTCCTCTCACCCTTATGCAAGAGTTGACCAGTATTCTTTGTCTTTCATCTCTGGTAAACTCAGGAACTCTCTTCTTGCTTCTGTATTTCCATCTGCCTATGACTTGAACTCTTTCAAGAGGGAGGTATCAAGACACTTATCTCACTCTTTCGGCTAATGAATCTGAACTTTCCCAGAGACCCGTACTTCAGTGGGCTTTTTTGTTTTATTTTTATTGCCCTTGGCTGCCTCCCTTCTACATAGAAAAAAAAAAGGTAGATTAGTATGAAGACTGGGATAACAATAAAGATTCACATTTATTAAAGGACCAATTGACTTGGACATGTGTTACACAAAAAATATTCTGCACAATGGTTTGTATTTGCACGTGTGATGAATTATTCAACTGACAATATCACAAGGCCTGGAGGAGGCAGTAAAAAAAAAGGTGGTTTGCAGCAAAAACTTTGTAGATTAATTCTGAACATATCTCTCTAAAACTACAAAAAAAAAAAAAAAAAAAAAAAAAAGTTACGCCAGTGTGAACCCGATATTTACAGGTTTGGTTAGATTGTTTAAATCAATGCAGGGTAAACATTTCACAGTTGAGGCCTTCACTCACCTTGATACCGGTGCTCTTCTTGGTGACCACCTGCCCTTCTCACGCTGTGTGTGTGAGGCTATGCTGGTGGCGTCTGCCTTCTCTCATCTTGGTGTCAGGAGGAGCATGTCTCTTCTAACTTACATGTTGTACTAATCGGCAAAAGCTTTGGTCAGTAAGATAAGGTTACAAAAATTTGAGTATCGCCAGCACCTGCCAGCCACCTGGACTGACCAGCAGAGCTACTCTCCTCTGCAGCTCACCTGTGACTGACTGACAGGTGGGATTGGAAAGGAACGCGATCGCAATGCATGCACCGGGGAAGGGAGGCTGCTTATAAATGTTTACATTATATTGACGAGGAACTATTTTTTTTTTCTGTCAGTTAAAAACGAACGTGATCTTAATATATATAATTAATTGAAGAAATGTGCAATTCGTAGTCTACATCTAAGTTTAAGAAAGTAAATTCTGTGGCATAACTTATGAAACTCATGTATCCCTTTATAGACTGCAGTAGTTAGAAAGAAACTGCATGCTAATTCTGAGATGGAGTGTGCATGGCTGATAATAACCCTGCTAGTAGCTATGTCATAGTAATGAACAGAGAGAGAGAGAGAGAGAGAGAGAGAGAGAGAGAGAGAGAGAGAGAGAGAGAGAGAGAGAGAGAGATGGGTGATAAGAGCATCAGTCAGCGAAGTGAATAGGAGGGAGTGGGAGTAATGACCCCTCTGACTAACAGCTCATGGCTACTACAATCGCTTGTTCGCTTACCGGCTCATCGTATAAATCCTGCTGGAGATAATCGATACACCGAGTAGCCGACCTCACTGCAGAATTAAAGCGAAAATATGAAGAATATCATTAGACTGATTCAACATACACACTATCTAGTGGATAACCATGAGCATTTCTTTAGGAGAGGTGGTGCCTTTAGTGGCTGGATTTTTATGATTTCAGTTCAGCTTGTTTGTTATTCGCATCGCCCCAAATAGTTACGATGTTCGCGATATGGTTGAAAATCTCTCTCTCTCTCTCTCTCTCTCTCTCTCTCTCTCTCTCTCTCTCTCTCTCTCTCTCTCTCTCTCTCT
>CM035205.1:26206387-26224462 GCA_020233015.1 Callinectes sapidus | reverse complement strand
AGAGAGAGATCCACTGCTCTTCATGATCCTGGTAAAGATGACGAGCATGGTGTCCTTATTTGCATTCTAACTATCTGTTCTGTAATTGGACTGCTCTCTACAATAATCGTAATGAATGAATGGCTTGTTCTCACTCCTTACTTGTACATGATTGTTACTGTTGTTACATTTGATGCATAACATGGGTCTCATTTTGAAGGTTTAAACTTTTTTTCTTTCTGAGACAATAACAGATGTAATTTGCTCATAAGTAATTAGCATTGCAACCTAATTACCATGTACGTACTGCCTCGATCTCCACTCGTTTCTAGAGTAGAATTAGATTTTTCAATACAATTGTTATTTTATAGTAAGACTCTATTAACTATTATCATTGCATTGTCTTTTATTGTAGTATATCGTAGTTTTTCTCTCATAATTGATTTCTGTGAGATGTGTCCAAGGAATGTGATGCATCTGCTTCAGCTCAGGTCTCGGAGGTGAAACTGATACTATAACCAGTAATTTCATAAGATGTCATTGTAACAGTTTTTTTTTCTTATCAATGTCATTTATTCACCAGATTTAATTAAATCTATACGCTACAGGAGGTATAATTTTTAAAAAGTTCTTTAGTGTTACATAGACAAGACTAAAGCTCGCAGTTCGACTACCACTGTAGAAAATAAGCTGAAGCACCATAGTTAGTGATACTCAGAGAAACCTCTAGGCCGGTCGATAAACCTGTTAAAGTAAAATTGCAAACAGCATATTCAAATTTAGTTTTGGAGACTTTACTGTTATCTCACCGAGAGACTGACACAAGGCAAATGATGGCACTTCTTTAAGTTGGTGATTATGAAAAGAAAATGTTAAGTCTGAGTGGCGTAAGAATTTCCATGTGTCTTATTTCCTAATGGTAGTTTGCTTTCTTGCTCATAAAACCTCCACTTTCTCAACAGGTCCCCAAGTTTGTTATTCGTCTATGAAGAATTTACCGATCACAAATACCTTATTTGCCTTCTTTTCAGAGATTTCATTGGAATGTGTTGTTTTCCACTATTGTTATAAAAATGAGGAAAAGGTAACAGGTGTAGCAGTGACAGTAATGATCGTGATGCTGGACGACGGTCAGATACCGAAAAACGAGCAGTGAAACTAAGTTCACAACACACACACACACACACACACACCAACAACAACAGTAACAACAACAATAACTATCATGCAACTTTACCGTGATAAGCTTAAAGAAGAAACAAGTTGAGAGAAGTTACATAAAAATAAAAGATAAGTTACATAGTTTTAAAAGTGGAAAAATTCACTCCTGATACAAATCAACGTGAATGTCTTAACAAGTGCACAACACAAAGTTGGAGGAAATTCACACTTGCTAAGGGACAGATTACCAGGAGCGTCGATGGCCTGCGAGAGCCTCAACTCCTCAGGGACGACAAAACTACATCGTACTTTATTCCAGGTTCATACTTAGGTAATAAAAAAGACATCCCCTTACCTTCGTTCAGTATTTTGGAGCCACTTGGATCTCGTGCCAAGTCATGTCTTAGACACACGACATGATGGATAGGGAGATGCTATGTCAGCCAGCAGAAGGACGTTAAAAATGATCTCCTGTGCACTCTAGTTCGTGGATCACTGTCATTAGTGCTTCAGGAGCGTCTCAGTTATGTGGTTCGAACCAGTTACTCCTACATCTTTAGAGAGAGAGAGAGAGAGAGAGAGAGAGAGAGAGAGAGAGAGAGAGAGAGAGAGAGAGAGTCTTATTATTGGCGTATAGCTAAACGAAGTATCAAAGATTTGATTTGGTGGGAGTCAGATTCATAGTAATCGCCACCATTTCTGAGTGTTTTATGGCGTTCCATTGCTGTTTTCCGGCAAGCGCGGTGTAGAAGTATCGCCATACTAAATCGAGGTCTTAATAATTAGATACATCTGATAAAACTTGCATGTGTGCTAAGTCAAGCCGGCGGAAACTATGACGCACTCCATGGGAACGGACTGGTCTGCATAAATATGGCAGTCTGTCGATAGCGTTTGGAAGTGACGAATGATTCCTTCATTAAAGACTGCACGGGTCCACTGAAGGTAAGAAAGAAAAATGTAAAGATTTGTGAAGTAAAACGGCTATTTCTTATGAGTTTGTCGTAACGCAAGGAAGACGATAAAAAAGAAGGAAGGATATGAGACAAGAATGGAAGAGAGAAAAATATAGGAGAGAATAAGAAAGACTATATCTAATTAGTCAGTTATAGTGGCTTCTATTAAGTACGCCCGTTTAATAAGTAAAGATTTATGGTAAATTGTCTAGATTTGTTAAAAATAGGCAGTTTTGCATTTTAAGATTATATTAAAGATAACTCAGACTGTCACGTGTACACCTGATGACTTCTTGTAGCTTCTTTTCTTCCGCGCTACTTGATGAAACACAGACTTAGGCCATCGCCAATCTTTAGGAAAGACAAATAGATGCGCTGATCATCCCTCAGCTTCTTATTCAGCTTCCTGACGGCCACCGCATCTGGCTTCTGGTCATCGGGGTCCAGCACGCGGCCGTTCAGCACAGTGTTGTCAAAGGCGATGATGCCGCCTCGCCGCACCAACACCAGACACTGCTCGTAGTAACGATCGAAGTTCGGCTTGTCAGCGTCGATGAAGGCGAAGTCAAAAGTGCCTGTCTGTCCCTCGTCAATGAATCGTTGCAGAGTGTCCGTGGCGGGCCCAATGTGTACGTGGATCTTGTCTGCCACTCCGTCCTCGCTCCAAAACTTCTTGCCTGTGAGGTGAAGAGTATGAAGTGGTAAAATTGTTATTATAATCATTACTATTATTATTATTATTATTATTATTATTATTATTATTATTATTATTATTATTATTATTATTATTATTATTATCATTATTATTATTATTATTATTATTATTATTATTATTATTATTATTATTATTATCATTATTATTATTGTTGTTGTTGTTGTTGTTGTTGTTATCATCATTATTATTATTATAAGTGGTGGTGGTGGTGATGATGGTGGTGTTGGTGGCGGTGATATTAGTTGTTTAATCAGCAGCAGACTATTGACAAGTGAAAATAATCTCAGAATTTATTCCAACTGCTATCATTTTCCCATATCTATGAACTTTAGCGTTATAAATAAAGCGACCTTCCTTTGATATCAATACTTTTAAGAATAAAAAAAGAACATAAATTAGTAAACCGACGAGTGATTCAAACAGAAATATTCCAGTAATTCGTCACATGATTTTTATCTCATCTAATCTGGTAATGTCTGACCCAGTTAACACACAAACTGAGTGCGTCGAACTTGGGAGCAGCAGCTGGTAGCCCCTTGCTGTCCTTCTTACCTAAGTTGACGTTTTCATCAGTCAAGTCCAGCGCGTGCACTTCACCGTCGGGGGGCAGTGCCAGGGCTGCCGACAAGGCACTCGCGCCCGTGTACACACCCACGTCCAGCACCTGCAGATCAGTTCAAAAGCCTTGTCATATGATCAGTGGGCAGTCAAGTGTGATGAATCAGTGCAAAAGAGGAGAATATGTGAAAATTTCTTATGATTTCATATCTTACTGAAGTTCGTTAACAACACAAAACAACTTTAACCGAATCACGCTTTTCAGGAAAATTATACTGATAAATGTGTCTGGCCATTCCATCCGCCTATTGATGGTGTAACTATATCTTGTCACTTTTACAGCAATATACTCCGTCGTAACTTGTGGTGGGCTGTGATATGAATAGATGTATCTATGAAGTTTTCTTTGCGTTGTATAATCACTATCAATTCCTGTTTGGTAGTATACGGCCCCCTACTGCCCTTTTGTCAGGTTTACACGAAGAGATAACTTTCCAAAGGGCAGCTTTTTGCCGTATTCACTCTTTGCCCTCCCTCTCCTCTCCCCCCTCTCTCTCTAATAACAGAGATTGTGATAAATGATTGAGAGTATTGGCTAGCTCTTGCGTTAGAAAGGACATAGTGATTGCGCCAGACATCCGTCGCGTGATTAAACGATTCCGTAAATAAATAGATAAAAGTCAGACATTTGACGTCATCATGGCGTTTGTACAATAATGAATGACGGTGTGTTTCAATGATTGTGAATACTGAGAACAACTTCCGGTAGAAGTTACTCATGCATGTGATTTTCTTTCCCCGTGTGATATTTATTCATTTTTTCATACCTTTATCTTTTTTATATTATCTTTTTTTTTTTTTTTTTTTTTGGTTTGGCTTTTATGTCTTGTAGAGTAATGGTAATGACTGCCCACTCGACCTCCATACCCATTGTGCCACAACAGTCTAACTGATGACTGTGCAAGTCTGTTCCTAAATGTGTTGCTAAAAACAATGATTGCACAACCAAGATGATTGCCAATCATGACTGACAGTCTATTCAGCAAACAAAGGCAGTGTACTTGTATTGCCACAACAACAATCACAGTGGTGAGGTGGACAGGGGAGGTGAGTAAAAGTTTCGTCAAAATGCTAAAGAGAAGTGGAGAGAGTGAAGACAGATGAGTGGATTGTATTCTTGTCTTCATTACCACAGTGACTCATGAAAATAAGACGCATCCTGTGTATAGTGTGGGATCAGTTTTTTTCTTTTAAGTTAGTCGCCAGAGAGAAGCGAGCTAGCTAAATATTTTGATTATAAACTGCATTAATGTCTGATACAAGCAAGCATGCATGTTACACCAAAAGGTGCTTAAAAAATGCTAATGCAAATGTGCTTATGATGCTTACCTACTAAAAGGAGATGGAGTAAAGTCTAAGGTGATACAACCAGACCACTAAATCTTGCTGCACCACACGTAACAGTAGAGTGAGATACGCTAGCACTTTCAGTGATGTAGAGTAGTAAAGGTGCTAGGGGACAAAATGCGCCAAGCAAGTCTCATTAAGCCGGCAGGACTAGAAAATAAGTTCCGTACTTACCTTCTTTCCTCCCATAGTGCGGATCAAGTTAGCATTGAGTTGCAGGACCTCCGGTGCCCCAAGCATGTAATATTTGGGCAGCTTGAAGGTGAGCTCCATCAGATTCTTCTGTGCCTTGGTGAACCTGTCGGAAGAAAGATGAGGAAGGAAAGGGGATGATGGTCCATACACTATAAGAGCAAGTTTCCGTGATGGCTCTCTCCGGTATTGGTCTTTGTGGCTAATAGTGTGTGTCTTAAAGGATTAAAAGATATGAGTCGTTTTACTTCTGTAGTTTTCCTTTGCTCACCTGAGGGAGTGATCAGCTGTGTACTTCACTAACGGGTCCTTACTGTCGTAACTCTTGAGACTGGCAGCCATCTTTGCTTTGCTGAGCAGAGAGAACAAAAATAGTGATTGTGAGATACAATATTTGCTTGTTCGTGTATTTGTTCATCTATTAATTAATTTGTCTTTTTTTATTTACTTTATTTGTTTACTTACAGATTAATTCACTGACTGACTGAATTGATGATTGTTTCACTGACCGACGCTTTTATTGATTATCTTTGGATTATCTATTCATTACTTGTCAAGTGATGGGAATAAGATTATGAAGCCTTTTCTCTTTCCACCATAAAACAAATAGAATCTGGAAATTAAATAATCTTTGCTTTTCTCGATTGCTATAAGAAGAAAATGAAAAATAAAGGATGCTGTAAGGAGCCAGTCAATCTACACGTGGCAGTCAGTGTTGAAAACACACTTATCTCTACACACTTATCACAGGTACCCATAAATCCATCTTGTCATCTGATATCCTCTATAAGTCAGTAATAAACTAAGCCATTATACAGTACATATACATACGATAATAGGGCTTCACTTACTCGTATGTTCCTCGTTTGGTTCCTCTGGTCGTCTATGCAAACGTCACACTCCAACTAAAGGGAGATTGAGCGCCTCTGAGAGTCTTTTATCTGATTTTTTTTTTCTCTCTCTCTCTCTTTCATCTGGTTATCATGTTACCAATTAACTATTAAAGTAGATTATGAAGCCCTTTTTGTTTGTACATATCTGCTTACAGTACATAATTCATTAGTCTATTCATTTTTAATTCACATTTCATAATATTGTACTCTCCTTGAAGTGGTATGTTAATGGTGTGTGGAGGCATCAATCGATCATCCATCTCTTCATTGTCTCACAGCCTCCCGACACTAGCCAGGAAGCTTACGGGGATGCGCGTATCAAGTGGGTGGCGGCAGTGACAGTAATTGGCTTCAATCGATGTTATCTTTCATAGGCCAAGGTAAGACTCTCTCTCTCTCTCTCTCTCTCTCTCTCTCTCTCTCTCTCTCTCTCTCTCTCTCTCTCTGATTTGGTGTGCTAAGTAGAAGTGATACGACGAGTTACATGTTACCCCCTATGGATAAAAATAGTGTTTTCATATGGGCTTAACCATTTCAGTAATGGGACGCGTTTTTATATTTATTCTGCTTCTTATTTGTCGATTTTATACAGCTTCAAAAACTCATGTTAGGATTAGAATAGTACAGACTCTGGCCATTAATCTTCTGACTCCCATAGACCCTTCCTAATATCAATAAAATCACTTATTCACACCCAAAACTCGTGATAAAGATGTGTCCCAGCACTGAAGGGGTTAAAATTGCTGACGCAAATGTATTTCTAACAAATGACGCGGCAAAGGGAGAGGAAGGGAGTAAAAACCAAGGTGACGCAACCAGACCACAAAAAATCTCCGTGTCATTGTCGACGCATAGGGAGAGGAGCGAGCCGACACCTTGTGTTGTTGGGCCTTAATTAACACTGCGACTATTTCTTATCCATTCCATTGGATCATGAAAACAGCCTTGAGAGTCCTAATCATATTTCTTTCATTGAAGGCTTTTGAATGAGGTGGAAAAATTTCTTAGGTTTTCTTTGATATTTTTAATCCACTCTGGTGTATTAGAAGTATTAAAATACTTGAAAATCTTGATAAGTTCTCACCACTGGCTTTTGAAAATGGTTAAAATAAGATGCTTCACTTCTTGAAGGGAAACTCGCTTTTTTGAGGACTTATAGTTTTAGTTTAATTCATCTGTCTACCGGTTTTTATTATAAATGCTTTCAAGTTCAGATTTTCCATCCAATAAAAGAAAACCTTCAGATATTCAGGAATAAATGGTAAAGGCTATCAGTGAGTCGTCAACAGTTGTCATTATATCCTAGAGTCTATAGGTGCTCTCCTGCATGACTGGCAGAACGGCTTTGTAAACGCTGGGAGAGTTAGCAGTCCGTGATTCCGTACGTTAGCCCTTATTCAGAAACACTGTTTCTTCACCACTACTATTAGGAAAGGCCACAGAGGTGATTAGCCGGGATGTGTTTATTTCAGTAAAGGCCTGTCCATACTATCGAACAGTGCTCGAACAGTGCGACTAGCAAACAGTGTAACTAAATCGCTATGACCCTTCTTGTAAACGTCAGATGTGTTAAAATCACGACCACTGATCTGGCAACAGAAAGTGCTACCACCAGTAACCAGATCTATACAAGCCCTTCACTTTTGAACAGCCTGCGGAGCCCATCAGGCTCTAACCTCATCAGACAATGTCTGTCTGTACTGAGAGGCGAATTTAGCAATCACAGGGCTCTAAGCAAAGCACTGTCAGAATGTCCCCCTGGAAGTCTTCCAAACCGATTGCAGCTTATTAATAGGTGAGAAATCAACTACGATAGAAGGGCCTGCAATATTAGACATTTTCAGAGGAACTCTTAAGGCCTCGAGCAGTCTGGGCTCTACGCATTGGGACAGTGTGCTCCACACTGCGTGGTTCAATGGGGCAGTTCATGTCATTAAGTAGACAGTAATAAGATAGTAGAGTGTGAGAACAGTCTCATATATGTAGAGTGTTTCAGTGTAGTGAACAAAATATAGGTACACATGTAGGCAACACTGCCTTCCGGACAAACCACACATACATCTCCGCCCAAGGCCTATCTGCTGACACCAAGGCTCGAGGCTCGACACACAGTGTTATCAGCATCGCGGGCAGCAAAAGTTGACAAATTATTAAATAAGACGTTTATTATTGTAAGAACAAGGTAATAATTGAAGTAAAGATAATACTATAATAGATAATGAAGAAGATAGGTTGTCTTTCTTTCTAATGTCTCTCTCTAAGAATATATCCTCCACATATGAATATCATTATTAATAAACTTATATTCGCCTGACCTCATCACCCACAGACTAGGCAGAGAAGGAGAAGGAGGAGGGAAATGCAATACAATAATAATGATAATAATGGTAAAGTAAACAACTAGTCCTAACAACAGGCTTCCTTACATGAATCTCTTCGTTAGCAGCATTCAGTGTTTATAGCGTTTTCCACGTGATTCCCAACTGTTGTCCATTCGCCTACTCGTCTCTCTAAACATACGGATTCCTCCTTCTCTGCTACCCTTTTTCCTTCTTACTTCTTATTTGCTTTTTTATCTCTATTTCGTTTTATTTTTCCTTGTTCTGTTTTCAATTAATAAGATGCTGTCATGGATACGCCGATACCCAACACACTATCAGTATATTTGTGACAAACGTGCATTAAATGAAGACATAATTATAGCAGCAATTATGCTAAAATGAAATATATACATACATACATAGATATGCAGACTTGGCTTACGTATGCATGAATTTCGTTTTACTTTTTTTTCATATTCCGTTCTTTATTCCTTGCAGTGTTATCACAAATTTGCTGATAGCGTCTCGGTTATCAGATTCACAAAAGAGATAGATTGCCTTAATTTCGAGAAGCGAAATTCCTTCTTGCATATTTTTGGTGGAGTTTTCGTGTGTGTGTGTGTGTGTGTGTGTGTGTGTGTGTGTGTGTGTGTGTGTGTGTGTGTGCTTACTTGTATGATGTACAGCTGCACATTATTTATGGGAACTTTTCAAGATGAAAATTAATAACAATGTTCTTTACATGGACACAAATTTATTAAAAACTCTCCAACACAATAAAAATAAGGTCATAACATAATGATCTTAACACACAGGAACAACACAACATCCTCTAGTTATATTCTTAGAGATAAACAACAGCTTTAAAAATGAGAAAAAAATTCATGCTTACATGAAGCGCGCATCATTATTATAGATTTGCTCTACAAAATACTAATAATTACTGCTTACACAATAGACGTATCGTTACAATTGATTTGCTGTACATAGGACAAATAAATAAACACAACACAGTTTAATGTCATCACACATTTCCATCATATTATATTCTTTATGTTGTTGTCCATGCTAGGAATGTTTGCCACATTGATTAGATCATTAAAATAAACTATGAATTAGAGGTGATAGGATTTACTGAAGGCACTACTCACTGGTACTAAACGGGCAAAACCGCAGCTAACTGCAGAGAGAGACCCAACCTTCAGATCCTTGTCAGTTCCATAACTGCACTATTATACTAGCCATTATGAACATTATCCTGTGTATGCTAAAGAAAGAAAGATTAAAGTTGTGGAATCTATGCCAACTATCATTTATGGGAAGTAAAGAGAATCACCAAGTTGGTTTGACTCTAAATATATCGATATATGCGTGGCTGAGAGAGAGAGAGAGAGAGAGAGAGAGAGAGAGAGAGAGAGAGAGAGAGAGAGAGAGAGAGAGAGAGAGAGAACTGACGTAGGGCACAACCGTCTGACGTGAAAATTGCAACATTCAGATACACATAGATGAGTTTCGAGCACCAAAATCTATGTACTGTAACCTGAAAAGTTAGCCGCGCTACACACAAACACCTTCCACGCTGCTCTAGTGGCACTGGTGCACGTGGCGTGTAAGCGACTTGGTGTGTGTGTGTGTGTGTGTGTGTGTGTGTGTGTGTGTTGTGAGTTAAGGGGAAGCTCACATATCTTGCAGAGGAACTGATGTGGAGCTACGGCGGAAAGGCAGCCAGCCGGCCACCGTCTGCCGCAGCTCCTCTGACAGATAAATAACCAAGATGGGGTTGAGAGCTTCACCGTATGTACTAAGCGAACTTGCAATATCTAGAGTGATAAATGCTTCCAGAGTGTAAAAGATGGCGCTTAATAGGAAGACAATCCAGTAAACACCTTGCAGCACAGTGAAGGTGGATGCCAATCCCAACAACAGTTTGCGATTTGGGCCTTCATCCTTCATCACCTCGGGATCAGCCCTTATCTCTGAGTGGCGCGGGTTGAGCGTCAAACCCACAAACACCCACACTACCACAAGTGGCACTAAGAAGAGGAAGAACATCTGTATAGCTGCTACAACTATTCCACCATTGTAAAAAATTGGGCTTAATTTGCACTGGCCATCATTATCTAAATGTGTAAGTACAGAGGCGGCAATCCCGACTGCTACAGCCAAAACCCAGCTTGCCGCGGACGTGATGCCCCTCGCTTTGCGGAGGAACACAGTGGAGTGTTGCCGAGAATTTGCTGCCAGATAGCCGTCCAAGGTATAAGCCATCAGAAACACGAGGGTACCCACTGTAGTCCCTTGAACGACAATGCTTAGGGCCTTACATCTGGCCACTCCGATTTGAACAATACCTGTAGCCTTAAAGTGCATGAATTGCGGTACACAGAAGAGGAATAACAGGTCGACGATGGCACGCTGTAAGAATAACACATTGGGTCCAGTGATCAGGCGTGGCGAGGTGGCGAACACGACCAACAGGAGGATGTTGGCCAACAGTCCAGCTACCAGTGCTGGACTCTGCAGCACAAGTGACAGTATTGTTACCCAAGAGGGATTGTATTCCTCCGTCTCCCTAAGCTCAGGGGAGTCAGAATAGTCGTATTCCTTCATAATGTTCTCAAAAGGATCAGTCATGTTCAATTAGTAAAACTCTCCACACAAACTCTCAAGAAGGCGAAGTTGATAGATCTAGCGCGTTAGGAGCGGATGGCAGTTGATCCAGAGAATGCTGCCTTCGTACAGTTGCGTGGTGAGAACGTCAACTTCACTGCTGCTGCCTTGGACCGCGGGATTCTACGTAAGAATGAGCTCGGATTGTGTGGTGCGACACCACCTGCACCACTCTTTACCACTACTTTCCTGTACTTGGCAACCCTCGGTGGCTCAGGTGTCCCTGAACAGGATGCCTAGTGCACGATAACTGTAGAATAATCGTTTCGGCAACACATAATAATATTGGTCGAGTTCACGTTGCCTTTTTTACACATCCGTCTGCTGAGGGAGTGCATCGTAACTGACGTCACACAGTCGACGAGAAAAAAAAATGTTTTTGTGAGCAAGAACACTGTCATCTTTAAGGCAGCTACCTGATGTCACACTCCCTCTTCAGATAAACCTGTGCAGCGGACAGTGTGAACCAAGGAGTTTTAATAAATGAGGTCTATTTAACTTTTTCAGTGTGAGTAAAACTTAGTTGGAATGTGCAAAATACTGTTCAAATTGAATTAAAACGTCCCAAAATTTTTGTCGTTTGGGAATATGTGCTTACAATGTTAGTAGATGAGATTTTCATCGACAGTTTTTAGAATACATTATGAGGCATTGTAACCAGGAAATGACACTATCGTTTTCACTGATGACGACTCTTGGAACTTTTTTTCCTTCTACAATGACTATCAGTTTCTACTTGAGAGTGTAAAATATTGTTCATATTGATCAGAAGCATCTCAGGGTTTCTGTCACATGGAAATATATAAGGGAGTATTATGTGCCACTCCATAGTGGCGCATCTATGAAACAAACAAAACAGCTTCAGACACACTTCATGAGCTGCGACCCTGATAAATGATTATCGGAAGGTCTTAAAAAGTTGTATAACACACTCTCTCTCTCTCTCTCTCTCTCTCTCTCTCTCTCTCTCTCTCTCTCTCTCTCTCTCTCTCTCTCTCTCTCTCTCTCTCACACACACACACACAACAAGCGGTTTGAAAGACTGATGAAAGGTATACATAACTTTCTCAAGTATTGCAAAACTCATCAAATATCAAACCATTGTAATATCATGAAAAAAAAAAAATAAATAAATAAATAAAAAAGAAAACACACACACACACACACACACACACACACACACACACACACACACACACTTTTCGCCACTTAACAACGCGCTTAGGATTGCTATTCATTCAACACTGCCCTCCAAATTACTGAACGTTATAAAAGCTGAGAGTGAATGAATGAGTTCAGAATTGACGTGAAAAAAAGTGTGGCAACTATGTGAGGCATCTTGAGGCGCCCATTCCTGCTGAGCAAAATATTAACTTAATTAAGGAGATTATTGTCAGAAGACCTTCACCCACTTATCCCCACACGCAGATGAATTCCATACACTGATATCCTACCCGCCCCGTTAACCACTCTTAACTCCTTCAGTACTGGAACACATTTTGCCACGAGTTTTGGGTATTAGACGATCTTACTGACATTAGGATGTATGGAGGTCAGAAGATTAATGGCCGAAGTCTGCACTATTTCAGTCCCCATGTGAGTTTTGGAAGCTGTTCAAAATCACTAAATATTAAGCAGAATAAAATTAATATAAGGACGCGTCCCAGTACTAAAAAGGGTTAAAAGTCACAACAAGCCGGCTGTATATGTCTCAAGATTGCGCTGCAGTAGTAGTTAATGATCTGAACGTTAATGATGCTACAGCCTTTGTTTTTGTGGCAATCGGAATGATTTGCTGATGATAACAAGAAAATACATATGTAGCATTTACATACGGCCGGGAATCCCATATGAAGCAGCCCAAACACACACACACACACACACACACACACCCACAACATCTACACAGCTTTCAGATTCTAGTCCCTTCGGCCCCCTATTAAAAATGAATAGTCACGTGAACTTTCCTAGTACTGAAACTTAAAAACATAGCATAACCAGCAATTTATTGCCACAAAAAAAGGGGGAAATTGGAAATACTAAAAAGATTTGAAGCAATGGTGCGTAAAAGAAAACGTTACAGAAAACGGGAACAGGTACTATGGTATTTATTTTCTGCCTTCCTGTACTACGTATATCCTTCTCATTATTATTTGTATATATCAAAATTGTGGATCACACCATTTTTATTTTTCTATTTTTTGGTGAGCTTGGGAAAATTTTTCTTACAGAAAAGAATTACTACTTAGATACCCAAATCGTAAGTAAAATCGTGTTTGCTATTATTTGGCGATTTTATACAGCTTCAGAAACTCGTGTGATAATTTTAGCAGTACAAGTTGCCCATTAATCCTCTGACCTTCATAGACCCTCCCTTATGCCAATAAAATCGTCTAATCATACTCAAAACTCGTTATAAAAATTTGTCCCACTAATGAAGGGTTTAATGGGTCTTAGAACCGTATTCTGAAATACTTATGTGAACCACATCTTCACTAAATTCAAAGGGTTGTAGTTGAAGTGATGCAGATTATCAAGTATTTCTATGGACAAAATGACAACATGACCAAATTTTTGTGTTGTTAATTAGAGAAGCTTTTGAGAATCTGGCTGATGATCTCTATACTCTTTGAAAACAGACATGGTGAGAGAGCAAAGCGTTTCAGAATACAGACCAGTATTCATGGAGTAGGCAGTGGGGAGTGGCTGTGTTGCTGCAAAATGAATCTCTCGGGAGATTTACATAATAGCATTTTTATGGGATTTTTTCGATTCTTTCAGCCTGTCGAAACACAGACCCTTTACTGTATTCCTAGTGGCCAAGTGTTGAAACACTGCTCCTCCGAGTGATGGAAGTGACTGAACTGAACAGTCATCTCTCTCTCTCTCTCTCTCTCTCTCTCTCTCTCTCTCTCTCTCTCTCTCTCTCTCTCTCTCTCTCTCTCGTACAAAATTGTCTTGCCTCTCCCTTCTTCCTCCCCTCCTCCTTTTGTCCCTCCTCCCTCTCCCTTTCACCTTCACCTCGTGCGAACTTGCTTATTTTGTGACTTTGCTCTCTCGGCTTCCTTCCTTCCCTGCCTCCTTCGTGCAAACCGGTTCATCATTCCTATCTCTCCTCCCTTTTTTTTTTTTTCTATTCTCTCTTTATCCCTTACAGCTCCTCTTCCTTCTCCGCATTCCTCTTCCTTCTTCCACCCGTCCTTCCCGGGGCCACCTCTCTCTCTCTCTCTCTCTCTCTCTCTCTCTCTCTCTCTCCTGTATGCCAACTACTTATTAAACAGTTGCCACTCATTGGTTCAGCCTTGTAGCTTCGAATAGTATGCAGAAAAGAAGATGGGGAACTGTGGCTTATAAACAATTAAACCATCGTTGTGTTGTACGATGCGTTTATGTAAGGGGGACTACGGTTGCTTACCCAATGACCCCGTTCACTGACAGCACTCACTCGAATTCACGAATCGGCATCCTAGAAAAGGGCATGAGTAGGCAGGCGGGGAGGAAGAAATACAGGATACTTGAGTCTACGCAGTACGCAGTTGGGATTTCACACAATAATAACGTTTGTAAGTACAAATGCGTAGGTTAGTGAAAAACTTTTGAGCTCGTTGGTTCCAGAAAAGGTTAGGAAAAACTGAAACAGATATATACTAAGATATTCATTTTCAGCTAAACTGTAGTACCGCTGATTTTATTATTCATATATGAAGAAAAAGAATGCATCGTTAGTAAGATAATTTAAACTTATACACTCGTCAAATGTAATACAAAGCAGAATGGTTTGAGAAAAAAGACAGATCCACCTCACAAGGTACCTCCTTTTATTCATACATTTATTTACTCATCTCTCATTCTCCCTCACTTATCAAGTTTTTCACAACTTTTCTGCATTACTCTCCTATCCTTCTTTCCTTCACTTTTTATATTGACCTTTATGCTCTCGCCTCGTCTAAGATGATAATTTCCTTTTATTTTACCATTATTTGATAACAAAACTCTCTCTCTCTCTCTCTCTCTCTCTCTCTCTCTCTCTCTCTCTCTCTCTCTCTCTCTCTCTCTCTCGTCGCACACTATTCTTCTCCTTGGTTACTCCCCACTTTCCTCTTTCCAACATAGCTGCTGCTCCTCCATCCACCTTCCCCCAAGCTGACATCCCTCTGCCTCACTCCCACAAAGCCTTCTTCCCTTACTTCCTGCGTCTTTGTCCTTTATTCTCCCCTCGACCTTCTAGACTCCTATCTTCTTTTATAAGCACGAATTTTCCTATGCAGCCCAGTGATTGTTCCTTTGTCCCGTCCTTGCGCCTCCATACCTGTTGTTTCTGTTATTCTCTCTACGTGGCAAGGAAATCTCTTCGTTTGTGCTTCTTTACTGTTCGGAGTTGTAGTCTGGTATATGAAACGGTCAATTCTAACATGCACGATACACTTAACAGTAGATTGAATGTTGTGGACTTCAGTGAATTTCAAGTTTATGATTAAGACCTGTAGATGAGTTAATATATATTTTTATGTATTATAATGTATGGAAACACACAACATTACCGGGCATGAATATGTCGAGTATATAGTTGTTGAAATATTTATTTATCTGTGAAACTTTTGGTCCAGTATTCCATTAATGCTTGAGATAATAGTGCGTGAGTTGTGCTTTCTTGCGCCTCACTCCATCATATATGTCATCATGGCTCCACATAAGTTATCTGCTGTTTCCGTGCGATATAATTATCATAGGTGCATTAAAAATATTCTGCTGGGATTCCAGATTTTAATTACTTCTATTTGTAAACACTATAGTAAGGAAATGTAAGTTTAAGACAAATAACTCAATTGATAAGTTCAGTCAGGATGCATTTAAAAATAAAGATACATGTATAACCTTAATATGAAAGCCACGATAAACCTTTTGTGTCACCAGAACTTACTGGTGATGGCATGCAATGAATGTGTGACTGTTCCATAACTTAGACTGAGGCAACCTGACTGATGCTCATTTCATTAGTGCGTGAAGACTACCCTCGAACTCGTACACATTGCACAGCTACTTAGACAATATGAGGTGAATCTTTGTGGTTGGAGACACGAACCACTGATCAAGGCAGCAATAAGTCACATAGGTGCCGTGTCCGGAGTAGCTGTGATGCCCCAAGCCACTCACAGTTCCCCCAGTGGCAGTGAGGCGGAGTGGCGGTGGGACGGCAGCCAGCCAGCCACCTTCTGCCTCAGATTCTCTGTCAGGCAGATCACCAAGATGGGACTTAAAGCTTCACTCAAAGTGGGTAGAGTTATTACAATATAGTGAATGATTGCTAGCCTATCAGTATAATATCCAAAATATATTATTATTTCAAAGATCCAAAAGAGACCGTAAGTTATAGTGAAGGTAGACGTCAGGCTAAGCATTAGACAACGATTAGTGCCTCTCTCACCCGGCTCTGTTGCCTCGGCGGAAAGCGAATAGGGTTGAGGTGGGAGCGCCACACTCACTAACACCCAGGTCACTACCAACGGCACTATGAACATGACGAACAGATCTATTGCCTTAAGATAAAAGTCACCCGCAGAAAAGAATGGCCTTACGGAGCAGGCACTTCTCTTTCTTTCAGTGAGGATGATGGCGGCGATTCCTGTAGCGGCGGCTAAGACCCAGGCCAGTGCGGAAGTCATCCGCACCGATTTGCGCCGGGATGGATGTGGATGGTGCTGGGGGTAAGCTGCCAGGTAGCTATCCACACCAAACGCCATTAGAAACACATTGCTAGCCAACGCTCCCACGTGTAGTATGACACTGAAGGTGATGCACGTTCCTGTCACCATAATATCGGGTAATGCTACTCCAGCGGTGAAGAATATCATTGCGATTGAAGAAAACAAGTCGGCGATGGCACGCTGTAAGAAGATAATATTGGATGTATTGTTGAGGCTTGAGGGAGCGCTGCACAGAACCACCAGCAAGATGATGTTGGCCAGCAGTGCGATAGCTGTCATCAGACTTAAGAGCACAGTCCTAAACACCGGTGGTGAATAATGGTAATCCTCGTCTTCCCAAGTATTGGTGTGGTTTGAATAGTAGTATTCATCGTACTCCATGATCTCCGTGACCTCTCTCGGCAGGAAGGTAGTGGCAGAGTGTGTTCACCACCGTCAGGAATACTATATAGGTGAGCGTCACTATTGCTGCTGCTGCTGCTGCCTGTCACTCGTGCCGGTACTGCCTCACGATACTTGTTTTGGTTGTTCAGCGACGTTGTGCGTTGGTTATAGTAGTAGCGGCTTCTTACGCGCTTTTTCAGCAGGAACCAGACGCGCACTCTCCACTGGTTTGGGGAGTGGTGAAGGAGCGGGGAGAAGTCAGGACTGAAGGACGAACAGGGGCGTATGTGTAAGGAAAGTTGCCAAAGGTTAACGTTTGGAGTAAATTCTAAATTATCTTACATCCAGAAGGATTTATTTGAGTGTTCTGAGAGGAAATGAGAGAAGTATGAAAAAAAAGGAAAGGATCCCATTAGGCGATGCAACAGCTTAGGTAATATAGTACTGGTTTGGTTAACGGGAGAACTCTATCTCCCACACCAAACAACTATGTATGTCTGGCAAGGATACGAACCCGGTGAGCAGCCTGCAACGGAGGCCCAAGAATGAACCACCTTAACCACTCTGGCTCCAAAGAGAAATATGGAAATATCTTTTGATTTTGGCTGCTCTGGGTGAGGATCACTCTTACGTAATTGTTGTTCCTTCAATATATGATTATGTAGAATAACTCCTTTCCTTCATGCTATTGGAAGGAGAGGTACTACCGAGCGATCCTTGTGATGCGAAATTAGCAAATGAGAATGTATTGTAGGTATTTATGACGAATTTGTTGCCAGAGAGGCACGCCAAGCTTCTGCTGCTGCTGCTGCTGCTGAAGATGATAGTTGTGATGATGAGGGTGATGAAACTAATGCCGTTAGTACTTAATCTGCTAATGTTGCTGCTGCTATCGCTATCATCATCATCATCATCATCATCATCATCATCATCAGCAGCAGCAGCAGCAGCAACAACAACAACAACAACAACAACAGCAGCAGTAGCAGCAGCAGCAAGAAGAAGAAGAAGAAGAAGAAGAAGAAGAAGAAGAACAACAACAACAACAACAACAACAACAACAACAACAACAACAACAACAACAACAAGTACTACTACTACTACTACCACTACTACTACTACTACTACTACTAC
>CM035205.1:26175658-26185658 GCA_020233015.1 Callinectes sapidus | reverse complement strand
TAGTTGTATTCGTAGCAGTTCTGATTTCTTTCTCTGGTAAGTTCTGGAACTCTCTTCCTGCCACTGTATTTCCACCTGCCTATGACTTGAACTGTTTCAAGAGAGAGGTATCAAGACACTTATCCCATTCTTGTTTTGGCTACTGAATATGGACTTTCCGGGGACCGGCACTAGAGTGGGCTATTTTGTTTTCTTTTTGTTGTTGTTGCCCTTGGCCGCCTCCCTTCTACATAAAAAAAAAAAAAATTGTGTAATGCGAGGAAAAAACCTATTCTTTGACACCACGCTATCTTGAAGTCATGCAATCTAAACTCGTGCATATCAGGAACTCCCAGTATTTTAGCCCCGGTTCACTGGGGACAACGACAACCACAGACTTCCGGTAGTGACTCCTCAGGGTGAAGCTTCAACTGCCTGGGGCGTGGCGCGGTGTCAGGACGAGGGAGGAACATCCGGCTGACGCTCAAGGACTGTATCAGAGCGTCAGCATCAGAAGGGGGCGATTGATAGGTGATAAGGAAAGTGACCTGATATTGCAACAAGTTTTACATTATATTCTCTGGTTCATTTGCTTCAGAGTAACTAGAGCGAAACACAACACCTTGATGTGACTTGACTCTCTCTCTCTCTCTCTCTCTCTCTCTCTCTCTCTCTCTCTCTCTCTCTCTCTCTCTCTCTCTCTCTCTCTCTCTCTCTCTCTCAACAACTGTATTGGAGCCTGCCGGAGGGGTGAGGAGGCGTGACGTCACCAATTAACCTTCTCTTCAATTGGTGAGATGCTGCAATGGTTTCATTTTCCCCCCGTCACTATCTCCACTCCTTATCAGACTGGCCATTATCAGTATTATGTTCACTATTATCCTTATTGTGAAGATAACACCACCATCGGCCGGTGTAATTATTATCTGGCGGGGCTTATCTCCGGCTGTTGCTTCATTGGAGATAGCTGAGAGATAAGGATGTGATGGTGGTGGTGGTTGTGGTGGTGGGGCAGGTTTTGTATATATATGTTCTTTACTTTCTCTTTTTTCTCTGTCTTCTTTCTTCTTTTTATTTTTAGGAGTGATTTTTTTTGTTTGAGTTTTATATTCTCTGTGTTTTCTCTTTTCTGTTTTTCTCTGTTTTTTTTTGTGAAGGTTTTAATTTTTTGTTTATTTTGGTTTTGTTTTTCTCTTATTTTCTTTCTATTTTGTTGTTCTTTGTCATGGTTATAGCTGCTGGATCCGTCTCTCTCTCTCTCTCTCTCTCTCTCTCTCTCTCTCTCTCTCACACACACACACACACACACACACATACAAGAGGAGAAAGAGGAGATAAAATAATAAACAAAACCGACTCCTTAGCTTCCCTGGCTCGGCAAACAGAGTGGCATTAGAATCCTCATAAAAGTCTAGCTATCAGTCGCTCTTATCTTCCCGCCTTGCTTGACTCCTCTTGGCTTATCGACACGTTCGCAGTTTATAGTCCTTCATATCCTCCGCCATTTATATTGCAAAATTTATCTGGAAACTTGCAAAAACGTTCCACTGAGATGCCTATCGCCACCTACCCAGCGGAACCGCCGACTCACAGTGCTCCGAACAGCTACCAGAATGTTGACGCCGCCGCCACAGGGGGAGTGTTGGGACAGCCGGGTGAACGATGTCTTGTGGAACTGAGCATGGAGGTGGGCTGGGTGGGGCTGAGTGAGCGATGGTTTCAGGGATCGGGGCCTGGACGAGGGCTGATTGGGGCTGGAGCAAGCTGGAGTGAGAGGCCCTAGCTGGTGGTGGTGGTGTTCGTGGTGTTGTTGGTGTTGTT
Organism: Callinectes sapidus; assembly: GCA_020233015.1. Lineage (NCBI taxonomy): Eukaryota > Metazoa > Arthropoda > Malacostraca > Decapoda > Portunidae > Callinectes > Callinectes sapidus. The sequence goes on along the minus strand of CM035205.1, from coordinate 26,183,858 downwards.
ATTGCTTCTAAGGGGTGGAGCAGTGGAGTGGTGGAGTTCAGTGCAATTGTGGGTATAAGTCAGTATTTTATCTCGTAGGTAAGCCTGACGAAGGTGAATGGAGGGAGTAGGTACTAGAGAGAGAGAGAAAGGGGGAGGGGGGGTAGGGGAGGGAAATCTGAAGTGCCTATCATACTGTTATTAAAATCCAGTGTGAGGGTGGTGGTGGTGGTGGTGGTGGTGGTGGTGGTGGTGAGGAAGGTGGTGGTGGTAGTGGTAGTGGTGATGAATGATAGACCACAGTTATTCCTCCCTCTCTTTCTCCATCTTCTCTCCTCCACATCCTTCACTCTTTTCCCTTCCTTACCTTTTTATTCCCTCCCTTCTTCTTCTGCTTCTTCTTCCTTTCTTAACATTTTCCTTCCTACCTCTCTTCCTTTTTTCCTCCCTCCTTCCCTCCTCCCTTAATCCTTCTCCTTACTTATTTTCCTCTCTTTCTCCATTCTTCCTCCCTTCTTACCTTTTTCTCTTCCTTCTTCCTTCTTCCTTCAATCTCTCTGACCGGTTTAAAGATCCAATAACAACAACAGCAACAACAACAACAACAACAACAACAACAACAGCAACAACAGTTTCCCTTATCAATAGTTCATCTGTGGAGAAAGTGCACTTGATAAACTTGAAGGGAAGAGAGAGAGAGAGAGAGAGAGAGAGAGAGAGAGAGAGAGAGAGAGAGAGAGAGAGAGAGAGAGAGAGAGAGAGAGAGAGAGAGAAGTGGAAGGAGGAACGAAGGGTAAAGTGCTTAGAGTTTGCAGAATGGATGAGAGAAAAATGGAAAACAAACTACGTGAAACAAAAACAAATAAAAACAAGTAGAAGTAGAAAAAAATTGTCAGCAGAGAGAGAGAGAGAGAGAGAGAGAGAGAGAGAGAGAGAGAGAGAGAGAGAGAGAGAGAGAGAGATACCTACCTGGGGAGATAAAGTTTGGCAGGAACCACAAGGATAAATATTGCCTAAACAGTCCTGTCGTGTTCCCACCTCACCCCGCTATCCTAGTCACCCCTCCACCACCACCAAGCCTTTAACTCTCCACTAACACCTTTCACACCGTCATTCATTCATTAATCCCTTCATTTCTCGTTATGTAATAGGGGCGGAAGCTGGCCAAGGGTAATAAAAACACTGGAACGTATTTTCATGTTTATTTTGCTTATTATTTGTTCATTTTATACAGCTTCAGAAACTCATGTGGGGGATCAAAATAGTATAGAGTATGACCCATTAATCGTCTCACCTCCATAGACACTTGCTAATGTCAATAAAAATCGTTTAATCACACTCAAAAAAACTCATGGCAATAGAACAAATAACAAAAAAACAGTAACAATAAACACTAATATTTCATGACACCAAGAATACAAACCACCCCAAAAAAAAAGAAAAAAAAAAAGAAAAGGAAACAATTACATCTCTTCATTATAGAAAGACAAAACTCACAGCATCTTCCTTCTACAACTTCCCTGCCAATACTAATACTAACACTTGCATATCGGTACAGTCTTCCACCACCACGGAGGGACATCAGTTTCTTAATGAACGTTACTTATCTTCAGTTTCGTTCACTTTTCCCTTTTTTCTTCGTCTGGTATTCCCCACTTATCAAATTCCCCTCCTCTCTCAATCTCTCGCGCGACATTTTTTTCTTGTTCATTCATTTATTTCTCTGATTTTTGCTGTTGTTGTTGATAGCAGTAGTAGTAGTAGTAGTAGTAGTAGTCGTAATCGTAGTAGTGGTAGTGGTAGTAGTAGTAGTAGCACCATCACCACCACCACCACCACCACCACCACCACCACCATCAATTTGATATTAGGCTTAACAAATTTAGAGAGAGAGAGAGAGAGAGAGAGAGAGAGAGAGAGAGAGAGAGAGAGAGAGAGAGAGAGAGAGAGACTCTGCCTTTTTCCCTGGTCCATAATATCATATACATCCTCGTAAGTGTTGCATAAGTGTTTTCATAACTGCAAAGTTTTCTAGAGAGTTCATGTAAAACTTCCATGATGACAGTGTAATCTGGATGTTTTCCCACTAATATGTAGGCAAATGACATCCATGTGGTCACCTCGCCCTGGAACCTTACTTCATATTTCGATTGATTTTGATTAGGCGTTACTCTGTATTCAGTCGTCCCAACTTTGTGAGCGGGAAGAAAAAAAAAGCTTGGATCTACAGAAATATCATAGTGATACAATTGACTAAGAACATGTCATTGTTTGATGACGTTACTGTTTCTTCTGTCACTTTACTTCTTTCTCAGGCTGATTCGGGAGGTCCCCTAATTTGCTTGGGCGATAACCCCCAATACATCCTGGCAGGTTTGGTATCTTGGGGCATAGGATGTGGACAGCCTACACTCCCAGGCGTGTACACAGAGGTGAGTGCCGCATCTCCGTCCTTTCTAGGCAAAGTGATATAAAGTCACATCTATTTGCATGCAAACATTCAATCAATTTATAACTTATTATGCTTCAAATCTGCCTATGTTAGGTGTTCAGGAGAAAAACCGTCTCTCTATTATAGAGACGATTTTTATGTTGTATTTCAAAGCAGAGAACTAAAGTTTTACATGACATTCGGTGTGTAGGTAGGCCTCGGGTACGCAGAAATTTTATAGTTCACGCAACTGATTATCAAATGGGAAGAAAGGAAATGCCATGCACGAATATTCAATTAGAAAGTTTATTCTGAAATTTGTGACAATTTTTTATTTGAAGGTTAATAGTTTTTCTAGGTGTGTGGGAAACAGTTCCACATAAACAATCAGATTGGGGACATTCTTCTTTTTTTTCATCGCTGTTGAAGTCATACCTCTTGAAAAAATAAATGCAATTGTTCACTGTCAAAACATATTACAAAATGAACACGTTGTAAGTCCTTCAACAGACTTGTTCCTGTTCTACATTAAACAGGTGTGTGTGTGTGTGTGTGTGTGTGTGTGTGTGTGTGTGTGTGTGTGTGTGTGTGTATGTGTCCGTCCGTCCGTCTGTCCACCACCTACTCACACACACCCACACACACACACACCAGCTTGTTATTGGTTATTTCAGGTGGGCTTCTTCACCAACTGGATTGACAGTGTCCTGAGAAACTATACTTCTACAACTCTTCAACAACCACAACAACCACAACAACCACAACAACCACAGGAACCACAAGAACCACAAGAACCACAGGAACCACAAGAACCACAAGAACCACAACCACAACCACAACAACCACAGGAACCACAAGAACCACAAGAACCACAAGAACAACAAGAACAACAAGAACAACAAGAACAACAAGAACAACCACAACAACAACAACAACAACCACAACAGCAACAAGACACTATAATTATTTACTTCTGAGGAAAATCACGTCCAACACCAGCAACCCACTAGCACCAGGAAAGCAGGATAAAACCCTTCTCTAAGTGAATTCCTGCTGATGATTTATGGTGTGTTACATAGGGACGTAGCAGAAGCAAATACGTGTTTTCAGTCATTTGTACAAGCGTGTGGAAAATATGGGATCCTTTCTCACTAATGAGTAGATCTATTATTGTCCTTCCATGACCAAATTGTACATTGGGCATTTAACATTGTACCCACGACTATCAGTTCCGACGTGGACGAGCTTGGGAAATATAAAGCATTGCCTAGTGAACTGATGAGTCCATGTGTCTCTCAGCTGGTACTTGTGACGTCCTTTTGCGATTTCTTGCATTTTCCATCTTCTGGTGCTGTTTTTCAATTTGTAGGCCCCTTAATCAAGGCTAGTTGGTTCTCTTGTAGTAGATTTCAAAAGCCAATAATAATAACCTACCTTATAACAATGGTAAGTGTTTAGTATCACCATTCTCTTCATTTCCTATTGGAGGAAGAAAGCCTTTTGTTTCCAAGTCTATTCTCCCAATGCGTTTACAAGCTGTTTTGAAATAATCGGCCTGTTGATTTTCTGAATATATATCAATCTCTCTCTCTCTCTCTCTCTCTCTCTCTCTCTCTCTCTCTCTCTCTCTCTCTCTCTCTCTCTCTCACACAGGCGGTTTTCTTTTTGTTCCCACCTAATCATCTTGGCGCCAGACTCCTTTATCTTATATTCAATCATAAATGTTATCTCGTTTGGCTTTTTTTTATTTCTTTTTTCTGGTTATTTTTTTTGTTTCGTCGTCTTCTTCTTCTTCCTTCTCAGCTTCATTACTTTTTCTCTTTGTTTCGTTTATATATTTGCTTGGGAGTGTGTGTGTGTGTGTGTGTGTGTGTGTGTGTGTGTGTGTGGGTGGGTGGGTGGTGGTGGTGGTGGTGGTGGTGGTGATGTTACAGTAGTAGTAGTAGTAGTAGTAGTAGTAGTAGTAGTAGGAGGAGGAGGAGGAGGAGGAGGAGGAGGAGGAGGAGTAGCAGTCGTAGTTCCTCTTGGCAGAAATAGTGAAATAGTCATTATTATTATTATTATTATTATTATTATTATTATTATTATTATTATTATTATTATTATTATTATTATTATTACCATTATTATTATTACTGTGAAGGTAACAAAAATTAAAAGAATAAGATATATAATGAAAAAAAAACAATATTATAAAACAAGACATAAGAGAAACAAATAAAAGATGCGAAATAAGAAAGAAGAGAACAAAGAGTAAAAGAAATAATAAGAATAGATGCTCTGAAAAGTAACACGAAGTGACAAGAAGAGGGAAGATGAAATGGAGGTGAAAGAAGATGAAGAACAGGAAAAGAAAGTGGGGCGGAATACTAATACAAAAAAGAAATCAGAATGAGAAGAAGAACCAAATAAAAAGATGCTATTAGAAAGAAAAATTGTGATGAGGAGGAGAAAGCCGGAGAAGAAGAAGAAGAGGAGGAGGAGGAGGAGGAAGTTGTGTATAAGAATGGAGAAGAGAAACAAATAAAAAAAAATGCTGTTGGAAAGAATAATTGTGATGAGAAGAAGAAGGAGGAGGAGGAGGACGAAGAAGAAAAAAAGGAGGAAGAGGAGGAGGACAAAAAAAAAAACTGAATGAAGAGAGACAACTAAAAAGATGCTGTTAGAAAGAGGAATCATAATGAGGAGGGGGAGAAGAGGAGGAGGAGGGGGAGGAGAAGGAGGAGGAAGAGGAGGAGAAGGAGGAGGAAGAGGAGGAGAACAAAACAAATAGAATCAAGTGAAACAACTAAAAAGATGCTGTTAGAAAGACGAATCATAATGAGCAGGAGGAGAAGGAGGAAGAGGAGGAGAGTAGAGAGTAGAGAGAAGAGGAGGAGGTGGAGGAGGAGGAGGAGGAGTATTGGTAACCACTCATCACCAAGGATTGAGGCAGATTACTGGTAGCTCCTGGTAATGGTGGTGCTTGCGGTGGTGGTGATGGCGGTGGTGTTGGTGGTAATTGGCGGGTCTTGATGGTGACTGTAAACATTATCGCTCCAACCACCCATCTACTTCCCATCTTTTTTGTCTTTTTTTTTCATCTTTTTGTTCTTTTACCGTTCTTTTTTTCCTTCTTTCTTTTCTTTTTATTTTTTGCTTTTGTTTGTTTTTTCTTTTTCCGATGTTCATTTTTTTCTTTATCTTTTATTTTTTTTACTATGTTTTTTCCATTTTTTTCAGTAATTTTATTTTATTTTTTTCAGTAGTAGTAATAGTAGTGGTAGAAGTAGTAGTAGTAGCAGCAGTAGTAGTAGTAGTAGTAGTAGTAGTAGTAGTAGTAGTAGTAATAGTAGTAGTAGTAGTAGTAGAAACAAAGCAGTAATAGTAACCCCATTCCTCTCCATTACTAAACTAACAAATTTCATCCAATCTTACATTAAACTACTCGAACCCAACAAAAAGTATTTCACGTCACTCCATACTTCCCCCTCCCCCTTTCTTCCCTCGCACTAACCTATCAAATCTATTTCTTTTTTATCTATTTTTATACAAACCACACCTCATCTCTCCATCCCTTCACCAGTAAGTACTTCGCGCCTCACTTGTCTCTTTGCCATTACTATTACTACTTCTTGCTGTTCCTTGCTCCATTATCCTGTGCTAATAATCGGACTCAGTAATCATATTGTTAGAGGTAAGACAGTGGGGGGCAGTTTTAAAGGAAGATTAGACAAGGTTATGGATGAGGATGATGGGTGGAATTAAGCTGTGTTTTTTATATTTTGGGGGATTTGTGTAGTGTCTTCTTACTTTTTTGTGTGTGTATGTGTGTGCATGTTTGATTAATTTCTTTATTTCTTTCAGTGGTACCGTGTGAATGTGAAATGGTTACTATTATTTTCATTATCTATTTGTTCTTTTGTGTGCATGTGTGTGTGTGTGTGTGTGTAGTTAGGTTAGGTTAGGTTAGGTTAGGTTTGGTTAGGTTAGGTTAGGTTAGGTGTGTGTGTGTGTGTGTGTGTGTGTGTGTGTGTGTGTGTGTGTGTGTGTGTGTTCCTCCCGCCCGCCAGCAATTTGTCCCAGCGCGGCCTCGGTGGCTTCCTTTGTCTGTGTGGCGGCGCACTGCATGGCTTTCCCTGCACGTATCACCTTCGCATCCATTTATATTCCATCTGATAAACTTTGAGGCGACTCCCCCCCCACCTACCCCCTCACCCCCCCTTACCTCTCCCTCTCTCCCACTCTCCCTCTTTCCTCTCCCTCCCCGTCCCTTCTCTCTCCAGTTGCCTCCCCGCCACCCACGTCCCTTAAACCGGACTCACAGACAGCCACGCATCTCTCCCACCTGCGTCACGATTCAGTCCCTGGCTTTTCATCATGTGCTTTTATTCTTCCTCCTCCTCCTCCTCCTCCTCCTCCTCCTCCTCCTCCTCCTCCTGTTTCTTCTCCTCTTCTTCCTCTTTTTTTCTTCTTCCTCCTTTTCTTTCTGTTGCTTCTGTTTCTTCTGTTCCTTCTCCTGTTCCTCTTCCTCCTTTTTTTCTTATCCTTCTTCTGTTCCTTCTCCTTTTTCCTCCTCATCCTTTTTCTTCTCTTCCTCCTCCTCCTCCTCCTCCTTTTCCTCCTTTTTCCTCCTGCTCTTCTACCTCCTCCTCCTCCTCCTCCTCCTCCTCCTTTTCTTCTTTTTATTTCCATATTTCTTTCTTTGTATTCTTCTCTTCTTGTTTGTGGTTTACTCGTACAGGAAGGTTGATAAAATAGAAGGATGTGTGCAGAGCTCTCTCTCTCTCTCTCTCTCTCTCTCTCTCTCTCTCTCTCTCTCTCTCTCTCTCTCTCTCTCTTAGCGATTGAGATAAATACGCACCAGTAATTGAGCTTCGGTGCCGATACATGCAAATTACCTCTTCCCTCTGATAAGAAAATCGAATGGGATCAAGAGAGGTTTTAGAAAGTGCTCCCTCTCCCTCCCCTCCCCTCCCCTCCCCTCCCTCCCTCCCTCCCTCCCTCCCCTCTTGTGTGTGTGTGTGTGTGTGTGCGTGTGTGTGTAGGTTCGGAAACTCTATATTATGTCAGACTGGTATTCTTAAACGCTTCTTTCTCTTATATGGACTGTGTTCTTTCAAGGTTATGGAAGTAGTGAGGTTGGGGTTTACTTCTTTGTATTTTTTTCTATCTTTTTTTTATTTATTCATTTTTTTTAGTAATGATAATGTAAGTTTGTTTGTTGAGGTTTTTAAATAGTCTTCTTGGCTGGTGATGGTTAAAAGTGATGGAGGTTCTCATGAGTGTGTGTTTTTTCCTATGAGTAATTATAGTTGTCTTATCAAACTGTCCTTAAGAACCTGGCATGTCACCTTGAAAAGATCCTTATTATTAAACCTTCTCTGGCGATTGTCATAAAAAAATAAGAGTAGAAGTTTGCATTATGTTCTCTTCTATCAACAACCATCACTAAAATCTAAAAAAATTAACAAAATCCAATAACTTCCTTTTTTTGAGTCAGTTTAAGGTAGTGGAGGTAAGTAGTCTTGTTTCCTCTCTTATTACTGACGTGGGTTTCCTGTCAAGCTATCACTGGGATCCTGAAGGGCCTCTTGAAGACCCCTAATAACGTCCTCTAGACCTTGTTAAATGTAGGAGAGATAACACCGCCAAACCTGTGAGAATGCTGTCCTTGTCTAGAGGGAAGATTAATAAAATGCATCATAGCCCCAAAGTATTCTTATAACACCTACTTGTAAATTCCTTGTCTTGTAAGTGGCTTTCTTTATTCAGAGGTACTTCAATAATAAGTAGTTTCTGAATCTGTTT
>CM035205.1:26114911-26126080 GCA_020233015.1 Callinectes sapidus | reverse complement strand
CGCTTCATGAGGGATGCATAGAGAATGACATTGGTATATCAAGGTTATTAATTTTTACTCCTACTGGTGCGCATTACTACTACTACTACTACTACTACTACTACTACTACTACTACTACTACTACTACTACTACTACTACTGTTGCTGTATCTATTCTTCAACGATCACCATTACTGGCATTACCGCAGCTATACGGTCGTCCCCTACGGCTGTCGTGCCATCTCATTCTCGTGTACCCAGGAGCTGATACGTACTGTACACACACACACACACACACACACACACACACACACACACACACACACACACACACACACACCTATACTGTCTCAAAACTACTAAATTTATGCCGATGTGGAAACGCCGAAGAATCGAAAAAAAAGTTAGCGTGTACTCTTTTCCACTCGCAGACTTTACACAGACGCTCGATTTGCATACGCTGATTAGGCGAGCGAGATTTACAGACGCGTGAACACCCGGAAGTTTGCCGATACAAGCTGCAGGCGCGGGAGGTGCGGTGCGGTGCGGCGTGGCGTGGCGTGGCGTGGCAGTGTGTGGCTTGACTCTGAAACGCTTCTTCCCCACACCCACACTATTTGAGAAGGATCTAGTTGAAGTTACACGTTTTTTTTAAGGGCGGGGGAAAATTTATATGGATCTAGTGATAGGAAAAGGCTTTTTACATTATTAATATTAGAAAGACTCTTGAAATCACGGCTAATCACCGCTGTGGCCTTAAAAAGTCAGAGAGAAAGCAAAGTCTTTCTAAATATAATCTTTATATGAAATAGTAAATAAAAATAAAAAATAAACAAAACTGTTCTGCTCTTTTCACGAGAAACGAAATAACTACATTTTTTATTTATACATATTTTATTTATTTATTCATTTATTTATTTACTATTTGGCATTAATGAAATCTAGAAATCTTTTTAATCTATCACTAGAACAATTAGAACGCCTTTTAAACCCTGCACAACTTCAACTAGAACCATCTGAAAGTAGTGGAGATGCGGCCAGAAGTGTTAAAGATCTGCATGGTGAGTGTGGCGTGGTGAGCGTGGTGAGAGTGGCATGTGTGGCGTGGTGAGCGTGGTGAGAGTGGCATGTGTGGCGTGGTGAGCGTGGTGAGAGTGGCATGTGTGGCGTGGTGAGCGTGGTGAGAGTGGCATGTGTGGCGTGGTGAGCGTGGTGAGAGTGGCATGTGTGGCGTGGTGAGCGTGGTGAGAGTGGCATGTGTGGCGTGGTGAGCGTGGTGAGAGTGGCATGTGTGGCGTGGTGAGCGTGGTGAGAGTGGCATGTGTGGCGTGGTGAGCGTGGTGAGAGTGGCATGTGTGGCGTGGTGAGCGTGGTGAGAGTGGCATGTGTGGCGTGGTGAGCGTGGTGAGAGTGGCATGTGTGGCGTGGTGAGCGTGGTGAGCGAGGAGTGTGTGTGTGTGTGTGTGTGTGGTGCGTGTGGCTGCCGCTGGTTGGTTGGGCGCGTCCGTCAGTGGAGAGCGAAAAAGGGTGGTGTAAAAAGTGTCCTTCACGAGATGAGACAAACTGACAGGCTGCCGCGGATAGATAGGACAGCCTGGGGAAAAACGTCAAGGGAAAAAGTCAAGGGGAAAAATGAGTAGCACCTGATGGGCCTTCGGGGAATGATCAGGTGGTGGTGGTGGCGGTGGTGATGGTGGTGGTGAACAGCGAGCGTTGCCACTTGACATTCATTAAAGATTGCTTCATAGAGTTTCATGGTCAGCAAACACAGGATAACTATTAGAGTGTGATGTTGAAGTTAAGTTGAACTATGTATCCTCTGCGAAACATGATTTTTTTTAGGACTTATTGATTTTAACTAAGAAAAACACCAGAAAAACAACAATAAAGAAAAAAAAATAATGACGAAAAAACAAATTCAATTGTATACTTTTCCCAACACTAATTTATCTTATGCAAAGAAAATATGTATGAAAAAAGAAAAAAATAGTAAAAGAAATAAAGAAAATCTACGGTAACTAGAGCACACTGTAGGAAACCACCACGTATTGACTTCCCAGCACGAGACAGGCACGAGGCTCTGGCGGAAGTCCCTGTCGTGGTGTGTTGTGTTGCGTTGTTGCTCAGAGGATATTGTCTCACGTGACCTTGAGGACTGAGGCGCCAAGACACTGTTGTTATGTAATGGCGCAGCGCATTACGTAAAGCATTGGTGAGCGTTCTTAGTGTTAGCAATCACAGTTGGCTTAAAAGGACTTCAAGGTCAGCAAAACACCATAAAAAAATATGACGTAAAGCTGCTGAATAGTGAGAACATTGTGACAGTATGGGGCAAGGTGGTGAAGTTTTGTTGTGTTTCCCGTTTTCTTTCCCTTTGGTATTCATGATCATTATAAAAAGATACACAAAGATGAATACCCGAGTTCTCAAGACTACCTTTTCTTATTAATAACATAAAAATCCCGCTAATCTATAAGTAGAATAATGAAATTTGTTGTATTTCTCGTTTCCTTTCCATTTCGTATTGCTATCTCACCATGACATAAAAAAAAAAAAAAAAAAACAGATATGAATAGGCGAGTTCTCAAGACTATTTCTTTTCTTATTAATTACGTAGAAATCCCTGTTAATCTGTCAGCAGAATAATACAATAATCACCTTTGAATCCCGCGTCACTTCACTTAACTAGACACCCTTTAACCAATGTAGCGGTGCGGCCAGGAGTGTTTCAGCAGTGATGGGATCCTTTACACCCACAAGACTGGAGTGTGGTGAAGTGGTTAAGTGGATTTCATTTCCTATTTTTCTCCTTCGTCCAAGATTTGCTCAGTAAATTTCCTCTTATCTGCCTCCCTGTCATCCCGCCTTCCCCTCTCCTTCCTCCCCGGCTCCTCCCATCCGCCTCTCCCTTCCTTAACTCCCTCCTTCCCCTCCTCCCCTCTTTTCTCCTCTCCTTTCACCTTTAGTTATCACTGAAGAAGCAAACTAGTAGCGATTTCGAGTGAGAAAAGTTAGTCTCTCTCTCTCTCTCTCTCTCTCTCTCTCTCTCTCTCTCTCTCTCTCTCTCTCTCTCTCTCTCTCTCTCTCTCTCTCTCTCTCTCTCTCTCTCTCTCTCTCTCTCTCTCTCTCTGTGTGTGTGTGTGTGTGTGTGTCCTATGATGCAAATGATATTTCACAGTGCAATGGATTTTTAAAGGGTGATTATAGAAGTCAAGAGTCAAAAAAAGGTACTTGAACCGATCTGTAACTATTACTTGCTCTTGTACCTTATCGCCTGCTGCGTCGCCACATACTCGTGCGTGAAAACTTAGGCTCTTCACGCTCTGGCCCAGGTATTGACAGGCTCCTCACGTGTTGCTGCCGTGTTGAAGCAGAGAATGACGCGCTGTGAATCACCGGTTGGTCTATGCTGGCCTCCATTAATGAAATATGACCAGCGTGTGTGGAGGCAGCCATGGTAACGGCAGTTGGAAAAATGTGACGTATTCTAGTAGTAGCTAAAATTAAAAGGAAGGCAAGGGAGTGAGTTAGAATGACTCCATTGTCGTTTTAGGATTCTCGGAAACTTCTTTTTCAGTGTTTTTCAAGATGTTTGTTTATTATCCTTTTCTTTTCTTCATATGAAAGAAGTGAGTCACGGTGACAAAAAATTAAGAGTATTGAAATTATCATTTTAGTAAATCGTTACATATAATATACTCAAATGATATAGTTCAGATGTTGTGTTATTCTTGTAAACAGTCTATCATTTAATTCAAAGGAAGGAGGCAAAACAGAGACAACCACGAATGATTTTTTTAGTTTCAGTCATAAAGCTTTTCGCCAGGCTGTGAAAATTGACCGCAGCGAAAAACTGTAAGCTGTCGTTTATTCTTCTGTCAATCTTATAGCATCCTCGTTTTTTTTTTTTTTTTTTTTTTTTTTTCACTCTATGATAGTATATTCTTCAGATTTAATATAGTCATCGAATAAGTATATTTCTCTTCTACGTTTTCTGACTGATGTTGGCCATGCCGTTAATAATAAATTACCACACAGAACAATTCAGCATTTGTGTGAGTCTGCTTTTAAAATGATTACAGCACTAAGTTCATAAGTGGCATTTGAGCTAATGATATAATGGGTTATAATGTAAAAGGCCTACATCATAATTAGTAAGAGGTGTCCCGTGCTGGACTTGTGCGTACTTGATACCTGTAAGTCTCGTGTTAGTTCCTCAGTGACTCTGAATGTTACCTGGAAATGCTTGTAACACGCACTCAGTTCTAAAGAGAAATAAATCATAATTAATTTGGTCTTTCCTACTCGTAAACACTTCACTGACGATCATGCCTCTCAGTTTGTGGTACGAAGAATGGACTTCCAAAAAACGATGAATATCAATCAGAGTTTAATACAGAGGGTGTGAGGTGTGCAATGTCAGGAAGGATCTAAGAGGATAAGAAAACAAGGGAAGCAACAAGAATCTATCAGGCTTACACGTAGTGGTTCTCATATAAAACTGACCTACCTATTCCTACCAATTATCATTAACCCCTTCAGGACTGGAACGCAATTTCATATTAATTCTGCTTATCATTTGTCAATTTTATACAGCTTCAGAAACTCATGTGGGGATTGAAATAGTAAGTAAAGAATACTCTGGCGATTAATCTCGTGACCTCCATACACCTTTCCTAATGTCAATAAAATTATCTAATCACACCCAAAAATTCCCGGTAAAAATATGTCCTAGTACATGAGAAAATAAGAAAATTAGGGAAGGTACAAGAGGCCTCATACACTAACGGACGGTGAAGAGTGACGCAACAAACTTCCCCGCACACCACAACACGCCAAACAGTCACGTACACAGCAGGGAAACTCAAAAATCCGTTGCTATTCAGTGAAAGCAACAAGGTGAGTCAGTCCTCTTTAGCCTCCTCCTTCCTTACCCTCCTTCACCCTCCCAGCCACACGCACCCTCTCTCCCTTCAAACGGTAGAGGTGGGCGTGCTTGGGGTGAGAGGGAAGGGAGGCGAGGGTGGAGAGTTCTTGGCAGCCGGATGTCTTGTTCTGCTGACACGCAACGCCCAGTGCTCGTTCTCCTCCCCGCCCCTCCCGCCACTCCAAGACGTTCCCTCAAGCACCGCAAGGGGGAAGAGTACAGTGCGTGGCTACTCTAACTTCCTCCTCTTGTCTCTCGTTACCTTTCTTTAGTAGGGGAGAGAAAAGCTCTTCTCTGGTGTCTAGAATGTCTTTTGTTTTCTTTCTTTCTTTCTTTCTTTCTTTCTTTTTTATAAAGGAGTCTTTTTTCAGGGACAAGAAAAGGTGGTTATTTATTTTTCTTATTTTTCATTTGGTTTATTCATGTTCATTTGTGATTTTCCTCTTAAATCCTCTCCAATCATTCCAATAAAGCAAACTTCACTGTGTCATAGGCAGTCAAGAGTTAAGAGGATTTTAATTCCCACAAAAGCTGACTGCAAGATTTTGGAACAAAAGTATTAACAATTTCTAAGGTCCAGACCAGTCCAGTGGTGGTTGACTTTTTCATTTATCTTCGTGTCCTGGTGTAACTTCCCTTCTTTTTTTGTTTAAATAATATTATCGTTGGAATAGCTTTCTTTATCTATTTTCATATCTGAAGATAATGGTCTGACCTATAGTTCCTTGGCTCTGTGTGTGTGTATGTATGTGTGTGTGTGTGTGTGTGTGTGTGTGTGTGTGTGTGTGTGTGTGTGTGTGTGTGTGTGTGTGTGTGTGTGTGTGTGTGTGTGTGTGCGCGCGCGCACGAATGTACCGGACAAGAATTATTAAATGCAAAATGTGTATGAGCGTCTCACAGTGTCTACTAGTTCAAGGTCTGAAGTGTACCGTCATATGAATCCCAATTATATGTTTCACGGTATATACAAAGAGCGTCATACGGTGAACGATCGTTTTAGGAAGGCGTTTACTTGCTCCGTGTATCGACTCATAGGTTTTGTATTGAAACAGAAAGGTGGAACAGGCGTGGCCGGGGTCAGCTATCAGGAGAGGAGCGTGTGTGTGTATGTGGAGAGGTTCAGACAGAGTGGCATGTTGATGAGAATTGTCCCGTTACGAGAGGTATTAGGCAAAGTGTAGGTTTAACTAGGATCGAAAAACTGTTCAGTGACAAATACACATTCGATGTTGTTCGTAAAATTATCTATGAGGTTCTTAAATCATATCAGTAATGAGTAAAAGGGATTTTAGGTTTCTAAAATGGTAATGACGGAATAGTTTTTTTTTTCTTCTTCTTCTTTCTATTGCTGTAGCAGTGGCTGTCATTTAGTCTAGGTTGGAAAGTTTATACTTTTAACATATAGTAGTCTGTTTTCATATTTAGATTTAAAAGGTTTTCGTAATTTTTGTGGATCGCATAGTTACTTTTCTTTATTAATGTTGTTTTAGATTTTTTTTTATTTGGCATGATATGTAACTAAGATAGACAGGGAGGAGAACCGATTCAATAATAGGTTCTCGACATAAATTGGAAAAAAGTTGCCATGAAAATAACGATGGTCGATAATGAAGAGACAGTATTGAATAAGACTGTATTCTTTAAAGTTTCGGCTTATATAAAAAACTTAGAGATTCCTCTAGAAATGATTACGTGTTTGCATAATAATAATAATGATGGTTCCAAAAGGATTTTCCACATTGAATAGGTTGTAAAGAAAGTCACTTGGCTATTCTCAAAGATACTATCATGATTTAGATCATTTCACAACGTTTCTAAACTGAAGAGGTTGCAGTAAAAGTTATCGAGAGTTTTCAGTGTTTGTTATGAATGTTATGATAGTTTAACAAAGAATCTACAATGAAGAAGCTGGTGAGAAAGTTATTGAACCTCTTAAGGGTGTTTACAAGAGTTTAATAATGGTTTAACAAGGATTTCACGTCATCGAAAGGGAAAAAAAACATTTATGAAACCATGATTACTTACTTCTATAACTTTAGAAAATAAATAATTCAAACAATAATCCAAAGCGTGTAAGAATGCAAGTCCGTAAGACACCGAAGAAAGTGAAGGGAAGGAGAGTTGATGAGACTAGTAGCCTTTGACTCTATCCTGTTCATAAGAGGTGAGGGAGTGGTGGGAGTGGAGGCTTAGCACAAGAGACGAGCACTCCAAACACGGGTGGACAAGGCCCCTGCCCGGAGTCAACTGCTGGGAGGAGGAGGAGGATGACTGACCGAAATGATACAGACCATACTAGCTTCACTGCTTACCAAGGTTGTTAGGGAACGACAACCCCGAAAATGTTGTGTATCGTGCAAGATTTCCAACTGAGCGTTATTAACCCTCTGAATTATTTACGACGTCTTAAGCTTAATAAAGTGTTGTGGTGCGAGTTTACAGTCCATTTTTCAAGACATCTTTGACAGAAAAGCTATTTGCAGACTTTTCATTGCATGTATCGCCATATTTGTTCAGTATATTCGAATTCTCGGTTCCTTGAATGAAGTAGCAAATTATATGATGACACAGCATTAGCGCCAATCTGATCCAGCAGTGGAGATGGAAAAAAAAATACTGAATCATTTTCAATATTTTGTTTGGCAGTATGCAGTGATAGAAAAAAAATGGATTAGTATGAAATGATGAACGAAGGAATGGAGGAGATATAGCTCAGGGTGTGAATGTAACGCAGAGAGAGAGAGAGAGAGAGAGAGAGAGAGAGAGAGAGAGGAGGAGGAGTTTGTGGAAATAAATATCTCTTGTTTGACAATCATCTGTGTAAACTCCTGTCTCAACACTGGTAGCGTGAGGGCAAGCAGAGTTCAACCAACACTTCCAAGCTTTTAGGAGGAAGAGAAACTTGATGTGATGTATTTCATCAAACTAATGAAAATCACTTTTATTTTTACACTGAATGCTTGCTAGAGAATAAACAGGAAATGCGTGTATAATGTAGAGAAAAGATTAGTCTTTCTCAATTATATCTACAAAACTTGCTAATTCTTCTGTATGTTTTGTACTCAATCTCCTAATTTTTGTCATCTTAGCTTTTTTATCTTACTCTCTTTTTATTCCTTGCATATGAATTTTATATTTATATTTACCTTTCTTCTCTCGCCTCATTTTTAGCCTTCAAGTTTTCATGATCACTTTCCTGTATTTCCTTACCACGTTCGTTATCACCCTTCATTGCATGTCATTATCTCTACCACCCTCCTACTTTCTTCATCACTTTCTACTAAGTCATATCTTTTATTTATATTTCCCTTCCTTACCTCCGTTATCTCTAATCATCCCCATACTACTTTATTTCTCCTTTCTCTTCCACCAATATCCTTAGATCCATTTTATGAAGCACTTTGTTTTCTCACCACCACCACTTCTCAAAGACTCTAATCATAGCTACTCCTGTTTTAAACGATATTCTTATGGTTCTGGTGACGGATTGGCAAGATTTTTAGTGTATTATGAAAAGAAACTATCTTAGAAACCCGTCTAGTCATCTCTGTACCCTTGAAAAATTATCGTGTGGAGACAGCAAATTGTTTCTGAATACGGACGTTAATCTTTTCTTATTCTTCTGTCCCGTTCTCGCCCCTTAGAGCAAAAATTCAAAAAGCCAGCTCACCTTCGCCACGCCTACCCGCTCCTCGCACAGGCCAGCCTTACCCCACGCTGTCTCCGCCTCGCTGGCACCGCGGGAGTGGGTGGCGGGTAGCGGGTTGGCCGGGAGGGGCTGTGTGAGGTGAGGAGAGGCGGGGCTGCACGGGGCTGAATAGAGCTAGGGAGGGTGGAGCAGGAAGGAGCACAGTGAGATGGGGTGGGGGTAAGGATGTGTGGGAGGAGGAGAAGGAGGTGGCAGTGGTGGTGGTGCTAGTGGTGGAGGAGGAGGAGGAGCAGGAGGAAAGTGAGGGTATTATTATTATTATTATTTCTTTTGTTTCGTGTTGTGCAGAGACGGAGTGCTGGCGCCACACACACACCTACACACACACACACACACACACACACACGCACACACACACACACGGAAGCATGCATGGTGTGTGTGTGTGTGTGTGTGTGCGCGTGCGTGCCTGCCTCAACATAACACAACATCATGTCACAGGGTTAACTGAACAAACACAAAAGGAATGCCATTAACTTACAGATACTTACGTGCCTTCAGATGCTCTTGTGTATGGCCTTCTTTTTCCTTCATCCCGCTTACTACAACATCTCTTAAGTCAAAAAATACTCACTCCACAACCTTTTCGAGCTTCTCCTCAGCGTCTCCCCTCCCCCCCCCTCCTTCCAACCTCTCCCCAAAGCTCTCCACAACCTCCTCCAACCTCTTACAACGTTTCTCCACTCCCCAATGTCTCTTGAACCTCTTTCAGTATCCCCTTAACCTCTTCAGTACTATCTAGTCTTCCTAATTGACGATTCTACACAGCTTCAAAAACCTATGTAGGAATTAGAATAGTGAAGACTGTGGCTATTAATCTTCTGACCACTAAAGAGATCTCCTAATGTCAATAAAATCATCTAATCGCACGTACCCAGATCTGGAGGTAAAAAATGCGTCCTAGTACTGAAGCGGTTAACATCTCCACAACTACTACCCCCTAACCAACCGTTCACCAGTGTCTGTCTGTCTGCTCGCCAACTAGCAGTCATGGCCGTACACACACTCCGGGGGAGATGGATGGAATGTGTGTGTGTGTGTGTGTGTGTGTGTGTGTGTGTGTGTGTGTTCGTGTGCGTGTGTGTGTAGTCCTGCCCAGTGGATAAGCAAAAACACTTACCTCGACTCACATAATGGCATTTTGCTTTGCTCGTTGTGTACACTCGTGGAGGCAAGTGTGTAATTGTGTGTGTGTGTGTGTGTGAGAGAGAGAGAGAGAGAGAGAGAGAGAGAGAGAGAGAGAGAGAGAGAGAGAGAGAGAGAGAGAGAGAGAGAGCGAGAGAGGAGAGAGACGAGGGAGAGCGGATGGTTGTTTGTTCGTCTCCAATACCAAGTCTCTCTCTCTCTCTCCTCTCTCTCTCTCTCTCTCTCTCTCTCTCTCTCTCTCTCTAGCTGTCCTGGGCGTTGGTTGCTTAACACACCACACAAAATATGTAAAATTATAGAATACTGAGCCATATGTGGGAAAAAAGTACCGCAGCTTCAGAAAAAGGGGAATTGAAAAAAAATAATAAGAAAAGAAGGCAGGCTGCATGAAGTCATTAGGCATAGTGCATTTTAAGTGTGTGTGTGTGTGTGTGTGTGTGTGTGTGTGTGTGTGTGTGTGTGCGTGCGTGCGTGTGTGTGTGTGTGTGTGTGTGTGTGTGTGTGTGTGTGATGGACAACAGGACGCACACACACACACGCACACACCAAGAGAGAGAGAGAGAGCATTATTGCAGGATCAAGTTACTTTCATGATAAATCGCACACGAGCAATAGAATGATGATAATGAAATTTTTCGGGTCACTGAACTACATGAAACCCGAAATGCATGTACTCGTAATGGCAAGGCAAGCACGACTGTCACTCTTGATATGTTGCGCACTGAATGCAGAACGACAAACACTAATGCAGATCGAACAATAGGCGAGCGGTTCACAGAAATAATGATGACAATAACAAAGCAAGAAATTAGAGGATTAAATCAATCAGTGAGGAGATAAATGAATGGGTAAGAGATATATTTGACTGCCTTGCTTCCTTCCTTTCGCCTTCATTTCGTTCTCATTATAGCACCATTACTACACACGTCAGTATCATAACAGAAACAACAGGTACGCTACTGTGACATCAGCTGTCTTCATTGCTATTATTGTTATCATTACAGCATCAACACATCAGCAACAGGAACTATTAATACTACAGTAACAACACGTGCTCTCATTTTTATCGCTGTTATCATTACAGTATCAATACAACAGCAACAGATGCTATCAATACTACAATAACAACAGTCGGTCTCAATGTTATTGCTGTTATCATTTCAATATCATCACATTAGCAACAGGAACATTTAATACTGCAGTAACAACAGCTGCTTTCATTGTTATTACTGTTGTGAATAGAAACTGCCATGTATTAGCTAAGACTACTACTACTACTACTACTACTACTACTACTACTACTACTACTACTACTACTACTACTACTACTACTACTACTACTACTACTACTACTACTACTACTACTACTACTACTACTACTACTACTACTACGACTACTACTACTGC
>CM035205.1:26050610-26067398 GCA_020233015.1 Callinectes sapidus | reverse complement strand
TCTCTCTCTCTCTCTCTCTCTCTCTCTCTCTCTCTCTCTCTCGCCAGGATTAGATCGGCGCGTCACATACAAGATTCAAAAAGACTTCAAAAACTTAAGAAGAAACACTCGAAATAAAACTGAGCCAGAACAGGTAAACTTTTACATAGCTGCCACAAACACACACACACACACACACACACACACACACACACACACACAGACACACACACACACGCACACGCACACGCACACACACACACACACACACACACACACACACACAATGAAGTAATGTGGATACCAAGAATTTATTAAAAGAACAAAGATAATTTATCGTGCGAGAGAGAGAGAGAGAGAGAGAGAGAGAGAGAGAGAGAGAGAGAGAGAGAGAGAGAGCACCCACAAATCACACCTATAAACAGTGACGGAGCGAGCGAAGAGACAACAGAAAATGGGCCAAAACACTACACAAATAGAAAACGAGATAATAGTTTCTCGACCGAGCGTCCGGTGAGTGAGGGAAGGTAGAAGGTGACCACAGGGAGCGCATCTACCCCCCCCCCTAGCTCCCCCCCCCCTCTCCTTTCCTCTCCCTCGCCTCTCCCTATTTCTGGCTACTGCGTGTTACCTCTCCTTACTTCAGCTACAGTTGGTCCTCTCTATGCTAATGACTGATGTACGTGTAGTAGGGAATAGTGGTGGGTGGTGGTGGTGGTGGTCGTGATGGTGGTGGTGGAGGTAGTGGTCGTGGTGGTGGTGGTGGTGGTGGTGGTGATGGTGGCGGTCAGTGATGCTTGAGTAAAAGTGATGTTGCTATAATTTTTGTAAGCAAGAAGGGCAAAAAGCAAAGGTCCCTTAAATGCTGTATACAAGATTGAAGGTTTTTTTCTTATTTTTCTTGTTTTTATTCTTTTCCTTACTATTATACCTATTACTATCTACTTCATTGGTTAACTTCCCCTTTTCTCTCCTACATTCATAACATTACTGGCCTATTTCTACTGCGCCTTCTCTGTGAGGTCACCCATCCAGACACTAACCACACCCAACGCTGCTTAACCTCACTGCCGGTTGTGTTTTGGTCAGCGATACTCTTTGTCCCTTCCTATACTGAGTTATCCATCACCTTGCCTGCCTGCCTGCCTTTTCTCTGCCTGTTTGGAAGGGTGTAGGATTACTAGAATCACTGCAAAGGGAGACTGTCTAAAAAGATGAAGGGGATGAGGAGCATTCCGTACGAAGCGTGATGAAAGGGAGTAAATTTGTATTCTTTGGAGAGACGTAGGTTAAGAGGAGACCTGAAAGAAGTATTGAAGTTTATCTGCTTGTCTGCTGCTCTCTCTGCCTGCTTCTTCCCCGTTGTCCTGCGCCTACACTGTTGAGGCAAGCCACCACTAATAAGATGCTCGAGATGCTTGTCACGCGTGTATATTTTCAAGGTCATCAGTGTAGCGGTGTGTGTGTGGACATTTTAATGGTGTGCTTACCTTTGCTTGCGTGAACAGACCAGTAACCATGCGGCGAGAGAACAGAGAAGGTGCAAGGTAAAATCATGTAAATAAATAATAAACAAAACAGGCTTTCAAATATGCAGTGTTGTCTAAGAGAGAGAGAGAGAGAGAGAGAGAGAGAGAGAGAGAGAGAGAGAGAGAGAGAGAGAGAGAGAGAGAGAGAGAGAGAATAGAATGACGATGGCATGCGGTGTACCTTTCTTTCCTGGCCAGTTGCTGCAGCTTGAAGGGATGCACTTCGCCGCCCGCCTCGCTGTCTGACGTCTTCTTGCCGCCGAGGTGCAGGCCTTGGCGGATCTTCTGCATCATCTTCTGGCCACTGTACCTGCGCCCCACGCGGAACTGGTGGCTGGAGCGGCGCTTGAACCTGCGGCCGCCGCCCTCGCCATCCTCGTCCCCGCGGGAGTCAATCACCTCGCTCTGGATGCTCAGGTTGTCATCCTGGTCCCGCGGGTGAAGGCTGACCGCGTCCGTGGCGTCCTCGCCTTGTGCCCGGGGCCTCGCCTCCTGGTAGCTGTGGGTCTCGCGGGGCTGCACCTCGTGGGTGATCTCCGGCGGCGCCTCGGACTGCGCGCGGCGGTGGCGGTGGTCGTGGCGGGAGTTGGAGCTGAGGAAGACACCGCTGTCCTCCCGCCTGTGACATTTTCTGAAGCCTTCACTGCCACTGCTGCTGCTCTCGCTGCTGCTGCTCCTACTGCTGTGACCCACCAGCGTGTCGTCATCACTGTCCTCGTGCTCCTTCTCCTTCTCCTTCTCCTTCACCTTCTGCTGCTCCTCCTCCTCCTCCACCTCCTCGTACACAGTGAGGTAGCTGGTGCCCGAGTCTCTGTTGCTGCTGGGGACGTGCACGCCCTTGCCTGGCTTGCGCCGCTCCACCACCTCCTCATCCTCCTCACCCTCCCTCCGCTCGGCATCCACCAGCACACTCTTGATGGCGTCCATCTTGCCCACATGCTCCTCCGCCGGGCTGCTCTGTCCCGCGGGCATGCTGGCCTCCCCTTCACTGGCCGGGGGCAAGTGGCACTCCGGCTCCACTTCCTCAAAGTCAACAGCAAACCTCACTACAGTCGCACCTTCAGGAGCCCCCGCTTCTGTCTCACTGCACGGCACCTCGCTGAAGTTTGTGTCCTCTTTCTCTACCTCCTCTTTATCCCCGTCCTCTTCTTCCTCTTCTTCTCTTTCACTCTTCAGGTGGCCAGTACACATTATCTGATCCACATCACCGGGTTGCTCCTCCACGCCAAGGTCTTCTCCTCTTTCCCTTTCACCTTCCGCTGCCTCGATCTCAGTGCGCGTCAGGTCTTGGTCACTGGGGTCTCCTGCCTCAGAGTAAGTCCCCAGGGTTGCGTCACCACCCTCCTCCTCCTCCTCCCCTTCCTCCTCTTCTGCTGTATGGTTTAGTCCGTGAGTTGCACAAAGCCTCTGCTCTTCACTAATGGTGTAATGTGGCGCTTGTGTTACTCCACTACTCCACTCTCCACTTTCCACAATCAATCTTGGTGTTGCGTGCTCTTCCTCCACCTCATCCACCTCTTCTTCGCTGCTTAAGTCAACGGACACCACCAATTCTTCTTCTTCTTCTCCTTCTTCTTCTTCTTCTTTTTCGTCAGGGCCTCCACTCCACGCCTCCACCTTATTCCCTTCCACGTCACTGATGTTCACTTCCTCCACTTCCTCAGTTTCCGCACACTGGGGTTCACTTACTGCATCACCACCACTCACTTCACCACCACTCGCCTCATCACCACTCGTCACCACATCATCATCACTTCTCTCACTCTCATCACGACACTCTCCCTCCACTCTGTCGTCACTCACTTGTTTGTCCTCCTCACCCTCACCGCACACTTCTAGGATCTCATTACCATCCTTGTTGCTTTCACTCTCACTTTGCTCTCTCAGGATATCCTCTTTGTCCTTCTCATCAGCAATTTGTTCTAGTTCTTCGTCACTTTCCTCTTTATCCCCTTTCTCTATGCACTCTTTTACCCCCTCCTCGTCACTTTCTTTGTTTTCACTCTCACTGCTTTTATTCACGCTTTCCTTCTCACTGTTACACTCTTTTCCTAGTTCTTCGTCACTCACATCTTCGTCTTCAAAATCTATCGCGTTCTCCTCTCCTTCTTCGTCTTCTGCAGTGGCAGCCTCTCCCTTCGGCGTCTCCAGGCCCTCGTCACCGGAGCAGACAAGCACTTCGTCAACAGCAACTTCTTCGTCTTTGTCTCCTTCCTCCCCTTCTTCAGTCTCACAGTTTGTCTCCACGAGGCAGCTTTGATCTTTCGTGTGCTCTTGTTCGTCTTCTTGTGTCTCCTCTCTCTCTTCTTCCTCAATGTCTTTGGTAGGTAGCTCTTCTTCCTCCTCTTCCTCCTTATTCGCCTCCTTCTCCTGCTCAACCTCTTCTTGTTTTTCCTCTTCCTCCTCCTTTTCAATTGCGTCTTGAATTAATTTTTTACTTTCTTCCTCACTGTGTTCCTCCTCCTCCTCCTCCACCTCCGCTTCCTTACCTTCCTCTTGAATTACCTCCTCCTCCACTTGGCTCTCTTCTTGGACTAACTTTTCTCCCTCCTCCTCCTCCTCCTCCTCCTCTTCCTTCTTTTCCTCGCTCAGCTCCTCGTTTTCTTCCTTCCTTTCCTCTGCAGCTGCTTCCTCCTCCTCGAGTTCACTCTCAGAGTTCACATCAAGTTCAATAGGAAAGTTCGTATTCCTTTCGTTTGCCTCCTTCTCTTCTTTTTCGTCCTCTGCAGTGGCTTGCTTGTCCTTCGTATAAGCCGAGGACTCTCCTGAAGGACTCTTTGTCAGGTCACTAGGATGCGGAGGGCCCTCTTCAGGATCTGTGTGGGAGGTGTCTGCGTTGTGTTCGTTTGGCGTGGTTGTGATATCAAGGGATGTGTGATGCTCTTGGTGACAGAGAGTGCCTCCCGGTGCACCGTCCACTACCTCACTGCTGCTTACGAGCGTTGATTGGTTGGTGGTCAGAGCAGGATGTGTGGTGCCAGATTTGCTGTCACTGTCGTGCCCCGGGACAGGATCAGCCTCGCCAGCGACAGTGCCATCAACAGGTCTGCGCGGCGCGAGGCCATCTACTGAGTGTGGCAAGTCTGCTAATTCACGGGCGTCCACGTTATCTTGTCTCGTCACCAACCAATGCGATTCCTCAGAGTGGGTGAAAGTTGACGGCGCCTCCTCCTCCTCCTCTTGCTCCTCCTGCTGCTCCCCGACGCGATCCCAGGGCGACGCTTCCTCCGCGAGGCAGGTTACGACAATGGCAGATGCGTCAGGTGCTTCCCAACACTCCGCCAACTCTCCATCATCTCTGACAGACAGACGCGAGTCACTCAGGAGTAAATGCACTGCTTCCTGCGGCTCGAAGGCTTCATCTTCCTTGTTTATGTCAAATTGCCAGGAAGGCAGCTTATCCCCACTTCCTTCTGCCTCCACGCACAGTGGGAGGCCGCCGGCTTCCTGTTTGTACTCCTCCGAGTCTTCTCCCACGCCACAGTTCTCATCTGAATTCACACAGTCGGCACTCACGCCTTCTGCTGCGTCCTGGGTGTCTGTGCCTGTCGGGGGCGGCGCGGGGGCTGCGGCACTGTGGCCCTCCTCGTGACACACGGGCAGAGCACTGAGGGCTTTCCCACCGCCACCCAGCTCACCCGGTGCTGCGTAATAACTCAGATGGTCCTCGCTTATTAACTCATTTAAGCTTTGTGTGGCCGCCTCTTCCGACCCTCCACCACTGATCCCGCCAGACCCTTGACCCTCACCCGCCCCGCTCACGGCTCCCTCCCAGCCCTCGCCCACGCCGGCTGAGGGAACACTTGCTGGTGGAGTGAAGGCTTCGGAACAGGATGTATCAGTGGTGGTGGCAGATGGAGTGATATCAGGGACGTCAGCGCTCTCTTGGATGTCACTCAACGAACTGGGCGATATGAAACCATCCTCCTCACTCTTCTCCTCATCCACGCTTGCCTCTGTATCCATTGGGTGGTGGTGGTGGTGGTGGTGGTGGTGGTTATCAGTATCGTCCACCAAGAAGTTGCTCTCGTTCTCAGCCTCCTCCACCTCCTCCACCGTGACGCAATCCACCTCTGATCCCTCCACGCCACATCCATCATCATCATCAGAGGCCAGTTGTGTTATGATACTTTCCCTTTCCTCTTCCCCTTCTTTATTCTCGCCCTCTGATGGTTCTTGTCTCTTTTCCTCTTCCTCCATCTTCTCAATCTTCTCTTGTTCTTCTTCAGTCTTTTTCTCCTCTTCCTCCACTTCTTTCTCGATTTCCTGTTCATTCTCTTCTTGTTCTTGTTCTTTCTGTTCTTCATTTATCTTCTCTTCCTCCTCCTCCTCCTCCTCCTCCTCCTCCTCCTCCTCCTCTTCTTCTTCCTCTTCCTTCTCAATCCCCTCCTCAGTCTTCTGTTCTTCCATCTCTTCATTTTCTTTCTCGACTCCGTTTTTCTCATTGCTTTCTTGTTTCTCTTCTTCTTCTTCTACCTCTTCCTCATTCATCTGCATCTCTACTACTTCCTCTGTCTCCTTCTCCTCTGTTTCTTCTATTTCTTCTTGCTCATCTCTCTTTTCTTCCTCCTCCTCTTGCACGTCTTGTTTTTCTTCTTGTTCATCTTCCTCTTGTACTTCTACTTGTTTATCTTTCTCATCACCTTCTTCTACTTCTTCTTGTGTCTCCTCTTCATCTTCTTTTTCTTCCTCAGTTATATATTCTAATTCATTTTCTTTTTCTTCTTCTTTCTCTTCCTCAACCACCTCTTCTATCTCCTGCGGTTTTTCTTCTTCTACTTTTTCCTCATCTACCTCTTGTTTTCCTTCTTCTTTCTCTTCCTCTGTCACCTCTTCAACCTTTTCTTCTGTATTCTCTTCTTTTTCCTCTTCCTCTATAATTTCGTCTGTGTTTTCTTCATTTTCTTCCTCTTTTTCAATAACTTCATCTATCTTTTCTTCTTTGTTCTCTTCTTCTTCTTTCTCTTCTTCAATAGCGTCTTCATCCTTTTCTTCTAATTTCTCCTCCTCTTCCTTTTCTTCTTCTTCCTCAAAATTAAGAAGGGATTCCTGGATTTCCTTCTCTTCAACTTCCAGACACATTCCGATTTCTCCTCCCTCTGTTGCATTACTCTCCTCCTGTACAGTACTGATCTCTATTTCTGTCTCCTCTCCCTCCTCTTCTGTCTTTTCTCCCTCTTCGTCCCTATCCCCCTCACCGTCTCCCTCGTCGCTTCTCTCCTCCCTTTCTCCTTCTCTCCCCTTGTCTCCCTCTTCCGCCTCATCTACCTGGGTTATGTCCCGTCCTCTCGCGCCATTAACTTTGGGAGTGACCTCGTATCTCACCTCCTCTGTCTCATTACTTAGGTCGTCACGTGGCGCATCGTCCGCCTCCTCCTCCTCCTCCTCCTTCTCCTCCTCCATCTCTTTCTCCTTCTCGCCATCTTGTTCTCCGTCCCCATTCACCGTTTTGTCATTCTCTCCTGGTTCTTCCTCTTCTTTTTCCTGCTCTTGTTGTTGGTGGTGGTCTTCTTGTTGCTCTTTCTCATCTTGGTCCTCCTCGTCATCTTTCTCAAGTTTCTCTGTGTCTAGCGCGTCATCAATCTCGCTTTCCTTCCCCGCCGTGGCTTCGATCTCCGCCCCGCCCTCGTCTTTCCTGTCCTCATTCTCTATATCCGCTACCCGTGACGCCACACACCACGGCGCAGTGTCCTGGCCGCTGCTCGCCCCCGGGAGATGTTCCCACAGGTTTGAGGGCTCCAGGGATTCAGGGACACCGTGATCTGACGTGCTCTCACTTCCTTGCTCGTGTGGGCGGCAAGAGAAAAGAGGAAAGGCATCTATCACGAGTCCGTCGCGACCCACATCACCGTTTTCTTCTTCCACGGCACCCCAGGGGTCACGGAAGGCCGGTCCGCCCCACGCAGAGGGAGGCCTAGCGGGGTCAGTGTCTGTGTCACACAAAGAGATGAGGCTTTCCACGGTCACTTCGCCAGGACTAATACCTCCGTTAGTGTTTTTCCCTGAAGAAAAAACCTCCGAGATAAATGTACCACTGTCTGTCAGGCCGGGCGCCTCCGTGTGTTCCGTGTGGGTATGACGCCCATCCCCGCGGCCCACCTCTCCTCTTAGCTCGTCTCCACCCCTCGTGTCGCCCTCAGCTAAGTACTGGACAGGCACACACAGATTGGGAGACTCGTAAGCCTCAGTGGGCGGCGGCGCGCTGCTCTCTTGTTCCTCTGAGGTAGGACTGATGTTTGGGCAGGACAGGTAGTGTGAGGGCGGCACCAGGTACCCGATGCCCTCGCTCTCCGCCTCGCTGTCCCCGCAGCTCTCACTGATCACCGCGTCGTCGAAGTAATAGGTGGTGTCCTCGTCAGGATACCGGCCAAACACCGGGTTGGTGGTGTCCTCGCCGCTCCGCGTGTCTTGCGGCGGCTTGGTGAAGGATACAATAGTCTGTGGTGTGAAGGCTCGCTCGCCGCGCTCCACGTTTTCTGTAATGAAGAGCGGCGGACGCGCAAGGAGGGACTCTGATTTCTCGTCCTCGTCCGTGGTTTCACTGTCATCCTCGTCGACGCTGATCACCTTGGCCAGGTACGCCCTGCACCGGCCGTGGTCAGCGTCGGTGCACCAGGTCACCAGGTCATCGGGGTCAGAGGCACGAGGCAGAGTTCTCACGAATGGGTCAAAATCACTCTCCATTGTCTCATCACTGTTGTGTCACTCACCACTCGCACGCACTCAGTCACCAACCTCACTGAGCCGCGTCATCATGAGGTGTGTTCACGTGGTCACTTCACTGAAAAGTCCTTTATATGTACAAATCCTGAAATAAAGACAACATTACAACCAGCACTCAACCCGCACGAGAGGCGGCGCTCATCACGCGTCATGCTGCCAGGCCCCAGCCTCAACACTTCGCCGAGATAACACTGACACACTTCCTGAACACGTCGCGCGGCGGAGAGGCGAGGCACCTTGCGAATGCAGGTGGCGGCAGGTAAGGCACTGGGGCGTCACCGGGAACACAGGTGAGCGGCCACCAACCCACCACTGCCCGGCCCAGCCAACGTCACACCACTAATAAAAGTAGCACGCATGACTGCACGCACACCCGCCCAGCCAGCACATGCACGCACTGCTAAGTTACGCCACACACACACACACACACACACACACACACACACACACACACACACACAGACACACACAGTCATTAGATTAGCAGATGGCGGCTCCACGCAGTAAAATCCACCCTGACAGACGCGAAGGTTGCCTGCTGTTCTTCTGTTCCTGCTGCGCGTCAACATCCCGTCACTGCACTAGGCGAGGGTCACCGCCGCGAGTGTCACCATTTCACTATAGGACTCGGGAAGCGCCTCCGTGACGGCCGCCAATGCAGTGACACGCCACGCTTGGGTTTGTTTCTGTTGCCTTCAGCCTTACACACGTCACGGAGCCATCACTGTGATCATCGTAGCAATAACACCACTCGCAACAATCCGTCACCAGGCCACGACACACAC
Organism: Callinectes sapidus; assembly: GCA_020233015.1. NCBI lineage: Eukaryota > Metazoa > Arthropoda > Malacostraca > Decapoda > Portunidae > Callinectes > Callinectes sapidus. The sequence continues at coordinate 26,058,382 of CM035205.1, read as the reverse complement.
ACACACACACACACACACACACACACACACACACAGAGTCTAGGTGGAACTGTCACTGGTTTGTCTCAACTCTTCACTCCCACCTAGTCTTATCTTTCTTATCAGTGTCCAAGGCATCGTTCAAATCCTCCATCTTATCAGTTACCTCAACACACACACACACACACACACACACACACTCTCTCTCTCTCTCTCTCTCTCTCTCTCTCTCTCTCTCTCTCTCTCTCTCTCTCTCTCTCTCTCTCTCTAACATGTAGATGTGTTTTTCTTTTCTAATTTTCCTAAGCAATACTATTTTCAGATTCATATGCACTTATGACGATAAAAAACAAATTATCCTTGAAATAGCGGAAGTAAACACTCGTAATCCCTCTTCCTAGATATGCGTGTGATACTGAAGCTCTAACACACATTAAGTAGATAAGAAGGGTTTATAAAGTGTTACGTGTTCCCCCCTCCCCTCCCCCCTCATTTTGGCGGTGTTTGCTTGAGTCATCCCTCCTCAAGCGGTCCGAACGAAAACGTGTCTCGATGTGCAATAGAAATCGTTGCGTGGGATTGTCTTCATTACTTTATCAGTGTAAGCATTCCTCGGTTTACGCCACACCGTCACCACGCAGCGAGATATTGCAGAAAGGAGAAGACGAAGAAGAAGAAGAAGAAGAAGAAGAAGAAGAAGAAGAAGAAGAAGAAGAAGAAGAAGAAGAACAAGAACAACAACAACAACAACAACAACAAGTAGAAGAAGTAAAACAATAGCAACAATAAGAGCACGAAAAATCCTTCCAATTATAAAATGAATGACCAAAAAACAGAATAAAATAAAAAGAAAGAAGTACGAAAGACATACATAATAAATAAACATAAATTAAAGAAAAATGCGAATAAATAAATAAACAAACAAATAAAAAGACCACGAGTGATGTATAACGCAGGATTCCCACTAACAACCACCACCACCACCACCACCACCACCACCGCAGCCAATCAACCTCTCTACACCTTCTCCACTCATCCGCGGCTGCTGTCAACCTGAAGCCCGCATCCGAAAACGCTTTGCTTTCTCACCACAACTATTTTCAAAGGCCACGGAGACGATTACTCAGATTTTGCAGTGTTTCTCCTGTTAACAACACAGAAAAATCACTTATCTGTTACTATACCATAAAACACTCTTAAAATCCAGCGTCACTTCATTTCAAAGGTTGTTAAGAATGTTTTTCCTGTCAAAAACACAAAAACCTTACTAAAACTACCCAAAATACCCTTAAAATCCAGTCTCACTTCATCTACGGATTTTAAAGATAGTTTTTTCGGTCAATAACACATAAATCTCGTTAATCCTTCACTCGAAACGACAAAAAAAAGAACCCTTAAAATCCACTACCACCTCAACTACACGTTATTAAAAGCTCCAAATAACACAACATCTCGCAAATCCCTCACTAGAAACGTCAAAAAACATCCCTTATTAAAAGCCAGCGTCCCTTCAAGTAATGGTTATCAAAGGCAATCAAAAGGTGGACAGACGTGAATCAGAATGTGGTCGTCAGATAAGTAGGGGGAGTCCAGGAAGCGGCGGTAACGGAGTGCTCTGCTTCCTGCGCACTTCCTGCTCCCCGCGGCGCCCCGAGTGACTTCCCCGTGACGCAACCAAGGCCCTCGCGATTGTTGCCTCCCTAGGGCGCCTCGCAGCAACTCCATGGGGGAAGTGACGCCAGGGTGAAATTCATATGTATGTATAAAATAGTATTGTGTGTGTGTGTGTGTGTGTGTGTGTGTGTGTGTGTGTGTGTGTGTTATGTTTCGTGATTGTTTTTCTTTCTTTCCCCTTTCTTTTATTTTTTATTTTTGTTATATACATTCTTGTGTTTCGTTTCTTGTTTGTGATGGACTTATTTATTCATCTAGACATCTATTTATTTATTTGTTTTTAGTAATGTAATTCACGAACCTTTAAGTTCATTTATTAAGTATTCCTTTATTGGGTATTCATTTTTTTTCTTTTATTTCTTACCCTTGGCCAGTTTCCCCCATCTTACATATAAAAAACTGTCGATGTTTTTTTTTCCCTCTTTTCAACACATGACTCTTGACTTTCATTTCATTTTCTCGGTAACGTGACGATCATATGATTAAAAAAACGACACGTGTATTCCTGTTTTCACTTGAACACACAGACACACACACACACACACACACACACACACACACACACACACACACACACACACACACGTCTTATGAAAACCAAATTGTCCTGCGTAATACAGTGACAATATATTCAGTGTACATGAGCATTGTAAAACTGCACTGGTCCGGTAAACAATGCATCGTGTTTTTCAAGGTCAGCGCAGCCCAGAGGAATGCGCGGGCGTGGCGGTAACAACAGCAGCAGCAACAGCAACAATAACAAACCTAACCTAACCAATGATAATGATGACGAATGATAACTACACCAATAATAACAACAACGACAATAACAACGAATCATTTCAACGAGAGGAAGATGAAAAAAACAACAGCATATTTTTTACCACCACCACCACCACCACTAACGACAACAACAACAACAACAACAACAGCAACAACCCACAATCATCGCTTACTTTAATAACAATCACAAACAAAGGAAATAAACACAATAACAATAACAATAACAACAACGAATTATTTCAACAAGAGAAAGAATGAAAATAAAGAACAGCAATTTTTACCACCACCACCACCACCACCAACAACAACAACAACAACCCACAATCATCACTTCCTATAACAACAAGCACAAACAAAAAAATAACATAGAACGAAACAAACACCACCACCACCACCACCACCACCACAAACTTTAAAGCTCCGAAGCCAAAACTCAGAGCCTCAAACCTGCTTCACACTGCTGCTGGCTACCGCTGCCCTCTCTCACCTCACTCTTCCCTGGCACGTTTCCCTCTTTCCCTCACTCTCTCTCTCACGTCCACCACGCCTCTCACTGCCCCAGACACCTCTCACCTCGCCTCTCCTTCCCCCTTCACCCGCCAATCTAGTTTGATCACGTTACATCAAAGGAAACACTAAAAAAAGAAAAAAAGAAAAGAATAACTGGAAAATGCATGCAGGGAAGGAATTTACTGCTTTTTTTTCTTGTGTGTGTGTGTGTGTGTGTGTGTGTGTGTGTGTGTGTGTGTGTGTGTGTGTGTGTGTGTGTGTGTGTGTGTTGGCAGTCAATTGTCTCTCGCCTGAGTGGTAATAATGATTCATGAGAGGGTGGAAATGTATGTTATTGCATGATAAGCCTGTACATATGCATGATAACCCTCTCTCTCTCTCTCTCTCTCTCTCTCTCTCTCTCTCTCTCTCTCTCTCTCTCTCTCTCTCTCTCTCTCTCTCTCTCTCTCAATTTCATCTTTTCTTTCTTCCTGATATACTTCTTTCCTTAATCACGTAATTTCTTCTTTCCTACTTCCCTTCCTTCATCTTCCCTCCTTTGCTTTCATCCCCATTCACTTCCCTTCCTTATTTCATCATCCTTCCCTCCCTTCCTTCCCTCTATTATTTCCTACTTTCCCTTCAAACCTCCCTTCATTTTTTACCTTTCCTATCACTTGCTTCCTTCATTCCTTCTTTTCCTTCATTCTTCCATCATTACTAGTCTCCTTCAAGCTCTTTTACGTTTCCTATCACTTGCTTCCTTCATTCTATCTTTTTCCTTCATTCTTCCCTCATTATTAGTCTCTTTCAAGCGCTTCTACCTTTCCTTTCATTGACTTCCTTCACTCAATCTTTTCCTTTATTTCTCCCTCACTATTAGTCTCCTTTTGTACCTTTCCTATGACTTGCTTCCTTCATTCCTCCCTCACTAATAGTCTCCTTCAAGCGCTACACAATGTCCATCCATCATCCCATCTTCCCAAGGCCCCTCCAGTCAAGGTAATGCTATATAACTCAATCAATTTTTTCCCTTCCTTGAGTTACTGTAAGCGTGAGAACAGTCTTTGGTTTCCGAAGTTTCTCTTGGGTTTCCCTGCTCTTTTATTTCATTGATTTGTTTTTGTTAATTTATTTTTTGGGTTGTAAATTGGATGGGATTGTCTTTTTTGTTTTTGTTTTTAGGGACTGTGGTAGTTTTTTTCTTCTTTCTTCGACTACAATGATTTTTTGTTGTTTAATTAGGTTGGGATGACATTTATATTCATTTATCGATCTATCGTTTTTACTTCATTAGTTTGTCTTTACACTTGACACATATTTTCGAAGTTCGCTAAATGTGATAAATTATTTTCTCTCTATTAACTTTTCTTTCTTTGTTTCTGAAGCAACAGGTGATAAATCTCTCGTCTATTTGTTTATTTATCTCTTTTGAGGTCAAGAGTTTTCAAGGTCCACTGAATACATTATAATTTTCTCATTCTTTATTAATCCATTTTTTCTCCTTTTTTTCTCAATCAACAGGTTTTCTGGATTCACTCAATAGGCGATTATAATTAACTTCCTTGTTCTACTTTGGTACAATTAATTATGTATCTTTTTTGTTTGGTCTGTCTGTCTGTCTGTCTGTCTCTCTCTCTCTCTCTCTCTCTCTCTCTCTCTCTCTCTCTCTCTCTCTCTCTCTCTCTCTCTCTCTCTCTCTCTCTCTCTCTCAATGTCCACTTTCAGGAACCGGTTCTTCTCGGACTTTCGATGACCACCCGTTTAAAAATAACACTCAAGTTTCACCTTCACTTTCATTTTCTTATCAGTAATTTTCACGAGACACACTCACACACACACTTAAAGAGAAACACAGTTATCTACATTCCATCACCTGTTTCTCTACGATATACACGTGTCACTGATAACAATACACCGGTGCACCTACACACACGCGCACATGTACACCCACACGCACACGCACACACGCACACGCCACGTCCACCGGGCCACCAGCAACCCACGACTGTTGACTCCGATCTTGTTCTGGCGAGTCTTGCGTCAATCACTCCCCTCCACTCCCCCCCCCTCTCTGTTCACCCTCTTACGCACTCACTCGCTTTTTTTATCACTCATCCTCTTATGGGCGCCTTTACAACATCATCGTATGGTTTTAGATCCTTTATGTAACGTCTTGATGGCTTGTAAGATTTGATGTTTTGTATTTGGCGAGCTGGGTTGTCTCCAGGGCTTGTGTGGGTTCAAAGGAGCGTTGTTTTGCTAAGAGGTTAGTGTCAGTGGGCAGGTGTCAGCGTCAGGTGTGATGGAGAGGCGTCAGTGACAGGTGTCGGTGCAGGTGACAAAGGCAGCGAGGCGTGACACTTTCTCTCGCCGCGGCAAAGGTGAGGGAGTGATTGATTGAGTGAGTGATTCTTTTCACATCACCGCCACACGCTGCCCGACACTATATCAACTCCCTTTTGTGGCGCCCAGGCCCAAGGGGAGGAACTGCTTCCCACATTCCTTCCACCTTCACCAGCTGACCTGCTTCGCGGCGCCCTACACACACACAGACATACATGCGGCAGCCTCGTGCTCCCCTCACACACCCCAGCGCTTCCATCCCAGCGCCGCGCGTCGCAACGTTCACTTTCCTGGTCACTCAAGGCGATATGCTTCAGTCTTCCGACACACTTCCTTCCTTTCCGCCATTTGTCAAATTGCCACACACACTCCAGCACCCCGCGTCACCGCCGCACAATACACTCACACACACTCCACTCACACGCACCCTGGCCGCCGCGCACCGCGGGGCTGCAGCTCACAAGGCGGATCGAGAAAGACTGCATGTTTGGCCGAGGTTTCTTCTCCGGCAGGATGTCCGTGCCTGGCCAGTCGTGTTGCCCGGTTGGCTGGAGGCCTTGAGGCAGTCACCACAAGACCGCCACACACACACACACACACACACACACACAGCTACAACACCACCGTCATGTCACAAACGGTAACACCTGCGACCGCTGCCTCCACGCCCCCTCGGCCTTGAGGGAACACGGGGCGCGAGAGCACTCCCAAACACGCGAAGGTTCAGCCTTTGACTGACAGCTTCTCGACACGTGCTGGTCAGCGACACAGCGACAGAGAGTTCAGACAGTCTTCACTCGTCACAGCGGAGGAGGCGATGATGACACGGCCTTTACTTCTCGGTAGTCAGGAAATGCCCCGATAAATGAAGGAAAAAGCATGCCAGCCACGCACCTCAGGTATGCCCGCGGCGCCTCACCACCGTCTGTCCTAACTCTGCCCCGGGTCAAAGGCAGCTAAATTAAGTAAGATTCCTTTGGTGGAACTCACAGGGCCTTATCGCAGCCACGCCACACACTGTTTCATCCTCACTAAACCCAACCCAGAGAGCGTTACCTGGGCACAGACAAGGTCATTAGTGGACTCATCTACCGCGCCACCTGACTCATGCCTCCCCCCACTCTCTCTCTCTCTCCACTACCTCCTCCTCCTCCTCTTCCTCCTGGTCTCCCACTCCTCCATTCAGTTTCCGCCTCACCGCCCATTCCCACACACACACACCCTCCCCTCCCCTGCCCTCCCCTCCCCTCCTCCCCTCATCTCACGTGGTTGTTTTTAAGAGTCGTCATGTGGGAAACCAGGTCATGATTAGACTACATAAAAAGGAAACATTCTTTATACTTTTATTATTATTATTATTATTATTATTATTATTATTATTATTATTATTATTATTATTATTATCATTAGTACTGATACTAATACTCCAACGATAACAGATAAATATGTTTGTATTTGTTTGTTTGTTTGTTTAACGTATCTCTACTTGCCTCCCCCCCCCCCCCCCCCCCTCTCTCTCTCTCTCTCTCTCTCTCTCTCTCTCTCTCTCTCTCTCTCTCTCTCTCTCTCTCTCTCGCGCTAAGTAAACTCAAATAATAGCAGACGACGAGATAATACAAACCAAAACAACAACAACAACAACAGCAACAACAACAACCACTACTCTCTCTCTCTCTCTCTCTCTCTCTCTCTCTCTCTCTCTCTCTCTCTCTCGTCCTCCGAGGCAGAGGCGCCGTCGTAGAGGTGAAAATAGCGCTAATTAACACGGAAACGGCCTCTCTAACTTAACCTCTAAATGCCACACAGGAACACAAAGGAAGAGCAAATGCCAGCAGGGAAAGAATGCGGTGGAAAAGTAGAGAAAAAAAGAAAGAAGACAATGAAGATGTAGAAAAAATGAGAAAAGAAGGAGGAAGAAGAAGAAGAGGAGGAGAGTCGGGTTTTATTGTATGAGAAGATGTTTTTTTTTAAAGATGACTCCTCCTCCTCCTCCTCCTCCTCCTCCTCCTTCCCCTCCACCATAGACAATAAAGACGTTTCCACCTTCAAATCACCTTCTCATTCCACCTCCTCCTTCATCCTCTTCTTCCACTCCTCATGCTCACAACATCTACTCTTCTTCTTCTTCTTCCTCCTCCTCCTCCTCCTCCTCTTCCTCAGATCTGTTATCTATTCTTATCAGTTTATTTTTGTAAAGGTTTTGTGTGTTATGTTAGATTTATTTGTGTCTCGTTTCCCCTTAACTTTATCTTTATGTGCGTGCGTGTGTGTGTATGTGAGAGTGTGTATGTGAGAGTGTGTATGTGTGTGTGTGTATGTGTGTGTGTGTGTGTGCGCGCATGGATTCCTGCCTTGAGGAATAATAACAATTGCAACACGTGCAGAATAACATCCAAATGGAAAGTGATGAAGTCATGAATACCACCCTGGAAACCCACACGCACACGCGCACACACACACACACACACACACACACACACACCACCACCCCCACCACCACC
>CM035205.1:25981362-25999388 GCA_020233015.1 Callinectes sapidus | reverse complement strand
AGAGAGAGAGAGAGAGAGAGAATATACATATACAAATCCACAAACCCTTACTCTTAACAGGCTTATACCTAAATTATTCACAGACAAGAGAGAAAGAGAAAAAGAATGAATGGGAAGGAGAAGAGTAAAAACTGAGTCATTTACGGTTGTGACTGTGAGACAAAGGGTTCACAAAACAAAGCCCTTCCCTCACTCATTCATCTTTCAGCCCTACCCAGCCTGGCCCTCCTGCGCAGCCCCTTAGGAAGAAAAAGATTACATACGGGGGATTACAATAATAGGGAAATAAAGACTAATAAGTGGATGAAGTGTGTGTGTGTGTGTGTGTGTGTGTGTGTGTGTGAGCTGGAAACGTAGGAAAAAATGTGCTGCTCTGTCATTTCTATTCATTTATTTCACTTCAGCGGATAAATTAAAATAGATGACGTATTTTCCGGTGTTGTTCTGTTCTCTTTTTCTTTTTTTCCTCTTTTTCTTTCTTTTCTTTCTTTTTTTCTTTACATGCTGTTGGCTTGTTGTCTGTGTTTACAAATTGTTCCTCACGGCTCCTTCACAATTTCATAAAACCATAAGTGCAAGTTTTCCTTCTGTTTTCTCCTTCCACAGATACGGTTTTCAATTCCAAAAAACCAAAGGACACATGACAGGGAAGCGTTTCGCCGCCGCCAAGTCGATAAAACCAAGAGAAGAGAGAAGAAAAGTTACACAAAACAAATGCAGGAACAGAATGCGCAACTAACTGTAAAGAAAGAAAAAGAGACATGCATATTTTAAGATGGACAAAGAAAGGAAAGGAAAAGAAAGCATATGTACACGTGATAAGACGAGAGTGGTGGTGATGGTGGTGGTGGAAATGTTGGAGAGTAGAAGGCAGGAAGGAAGGCGAGAGAATACAATAGATTAATGGAAACACATCCCATCTGTACACACCTTAAAGTCTAGAGAAAAGGGAAGAGAAAAGAAGAAGAAGCAGAGGAGGAACGCGGTGGAGTGAGAGGAGGTACGGGGCTGTGACTGACACCCTTATTGTGACCACCACTCTCCAACCTCCCCACATGTGATAGACGGTGGTGTGGCTGTAGTCTTACCATGATTGTACTGCTTCTGTCTCCGCCTCTCCAACGGACTGAGTGAAGCAACGGATGTATGTAAGTTTCGTTATTATTCTTATTGGTGGTGGTGGTGGTGGTGGTGGTCTGGGGGGCGGGAGGGGGTGTGAGTTACTGTGTAATTTGAAGTGAGGAGGAGAAAAAGTTGTGATGGCTCGTGTTGGTTCAGGAGAGACGAGTTTGAAGCGTTATTGTCAATGGTTTGTGGTTTGTTGTTGTTGTTATTATTGTTGTTGTTTGTTGTTCGATTTCTTCTTCATATTCTACTTGTTAGTTTCATTTATCTATTTTTTTATCTTGTATTCTTGATCTTTTTTCAATTTGTCGCTGTAGCATGACTATCATCACAGTTATTGCTTCATCCGGCCTTGTTTGCTCCCTCCCTCCCTTCCTCTGCCAAAGGAAACACAAAACCCTTAAGTAACCATTCTTACACCCGAACCTTCTCAACTCATTACCTTTTCTTTGACCATCACTCAGTAAGGCCAAGCAATCTCCGGTGGCCTTTATATAGGTGTTGTTTCCTTATCGCCCGACCACCTGTGGACCTAAACACACACGCCTTCCAGATATCAAAGAACAAATGCAGCAATGAAACAAGCGAACGCGTTTTTGTGTATCGGCCAACTTATGTATTATCTGTCATGTTTGTGTTTAAAGTTTTCTTTGTTTCTAGTTTAAGGGGTGACTAGTGCCTCGTGTTGGCGTGCAGCGATGGGAGTTTGATAGTTCACGGCCAATATCCCCGCGAAAGTATTTGACAATAACTGCTGTGCGTCGCTGCAACACACGGCAATGGTGCAAGCGACCCTGCTAGCGGCGGCGGCGGCGGCGGCGGGGGCGACGGGGTGGCAATGGAGGCACGGCAAGCTCTTCTGATACAATTACACCCCCAGTATTCTCGGCCGCTGTTCGCGAGGCTTTCATGACGCGGAAAAGTACGTGAATGTTGCGCGTTTGTGTTTGAGTGGGATGCTAGTATTACTATTATTCATTTCTTTTATTTCTAAGCTGGATGGAAACACACGTTCTTATTTTAATCCGACGGAAGTGAAAATGATGCAATGCTTTGTGTAAAAAAAAAAAGCAACGGAGGAGTGAGTGGGATGCTGATAAATGGATGAAATGTGGTGTATGTCTCAATATATTTTCATTTGTTTACGTCTATGTATTTCCTAACAACGATCCTTTCTTTTTTATCATAGAGGAAGCAAGGCATGATGATTTGATCAAACGAGCAGTAAGCAAACACGTCACATTTACCGCTGCGGGGGTCATCATTCTGAGCGAAGCAAATATAAAGAAAAAAAAGGAAAAAGAAAAATAATAATGGAAAAAAGGCCGTTGCAGGTGGGAGTGCGGCGGTGTCTGGAGGGCCGAGTAATGTGGCTGGCGACATGCGCCTATCCACTCCACGTCAGCATTTGTATTCCACGGACGAGTCTTTCCTCTCTCAGGCCTCCCCGCATCATAGGCGTGGGAAAAAAGTGAACTGCGTGGGAAAAAAAAGTGCCCAGGAAAAAAATATATGCAACGTCACTTTGGCAGGAGTCAGGAATAGTTCATTTGTCACCTGTGTGTTTTTCATCATCGGCACCACCGCAGTGCGCGCCGCGTGACCCTCGCTGTCCGCCGCCTCGCACACACCAGCCGGGGGAAAAATATAAAAAAATGCACATATGAATTTCCAGCAAATGGACTACAACAATACGCTAACTCGATATAGCAAAGAGTGGATATTCATTTATGGTCAGGAGGATCCATAAATTAATTCCCATCTGCCATTCATTTCCTACGATGGGTTGGTCGCGATAAAGGGAACACCATTCATTTTGGGCGGCGCGTTCTGCCTATTGCCTCTCACTGACAGCGCTCCATCCATCCGTCTGTCAAATTTGCTTAAAAAATGCGACCCATAAGCACTGATCCGCCCGTGGAAGTGTCGAAGTCACAATCTGGTGAAGGGAACAATATGTCTTGTGTCAGTTGGACCTGTAATACCTCGCACCATTAGTCAGCTTTGGGGAAAAATATATATATACGAAAATACACCGCCGTAAAGCGAAAAAGGCAGAAAAAAAAATCATGTCCTACGATTATCGGAGTAATGAAAAAAGTTTTAGCTTGTGTGTGTGTTTTTTTTTTATGGAGGTGCGTTCCTTGTAGTCGAACACGATGTGGTTTGTCTATTTGTTCTTTTTCGCAGACTGAATTCTCTGTTGTACCAGTAAAGCTTTCCTCACACACATAACAGTGATAGCACAACGTTTATTTTTCACATCTTATCCTTTTCCCTTCCCTAAGTTCTCTGTTCTAACAATAACAGTGACAACTCAGCATTCACCTCTTTTATTTCCTTCAATCTAACCAACTCATGCTTGTTACTTGTTACCTTCACGTTTTTATGGCTCTTGTGTGACAGAAACTCCATTCACTTAGGAGTTCTCGTAGTGGAACAGTGGAGGTAGCGGGCAGAGTCTTAGTTTCCCTCCCTCAAGGTCTTGGAGCCACGTCACCCGCCCGCCCAGACCAAGCCGGTGCACAAAAAACATTCATCACAGACAAATCCTGCAGTTCGGAACCATCGGAAACAGGATACGGAAGAAATAAGACGAAAGTTAAGCTGAATCTCCAGAAAAAGAACATGGGTGATTCTTGAAAAAAAGGGAGGAAGAGTAGGCAGAGATAGAAAAGAGAAGGAACAAGAGTCAGGCCAAGCGGGAAGACCAAGACGTCGTTAATGAGAAAACTTTCCAAATTTGGTTGGAGTTGAGAGGATAAAATACTTTGGAGAAGAAAAATCACACAACTATCTTTTTAGCAAGGCAGGAGGATGTGTCGCAGCGGCACAAACACGTGGCTTAGGCGACGGTGAAGCGGGAAAGTTGTGATTCACTCGGTTCTTTCATATGCTATAACGGTGACTGAATATTTGCTGGTATTTGTTGGTTTCTATTTAGGAGACGCATCTTGAAGTACTGCCTGCTGTCTCGGAAGGAGGGAGGGAGGGAGGGAGGGAGAGTATGGGACAATATCTACATAACCTACCAGACACAGCAACATGGAAGCCCTAAATAAGTTACAAGATGTCTGTCATCACCACCAAAACTCTGGCTCGACTTGATTCAATTTCTGATAAAAAAAACTTCGGACAACACAATAGTCTTCCCCGAAAAAAAAAGTTTTGCGTAACGATGATAAGAACCAACAAATTATATAAAGCTTTACCTCAGAAGTAATCCAGGCTTCCATTCACATGATTGAACACACTGGGACGAAATAAGAAAATCAGTTTATAATTAGAATCAAAAGCCACAGATTTTTTTTAGTGTTTTAACTGTTTTATTCAATTATTATCACAGAATGCTTGTTAAATCATCACAGGAGTCATAAAATGTACCCTTGAAACCCCCAGTAACTTCCACGACACCATCTTCAAAGTAGTCGTTAATAGATACGTAAATGTTGAAGCAAACTAACTCATACGTATCTGTCCCACGAGAGTGATAGCAAAGTTCAAGACAGGGAGGAAAGGTGAACTGCAGATAGGGGAGAAGGGGGAGGGAAAGTGAACTGAGAGAAGGAAGGAAAGGTGAGCTGCAGATAGGGGAGAAGGAGGAGGGAAGGAAGGGAAGTGAATTGCATGCAGGTGAGAGAAGGAGGGAAAGTTAGCTGCAGATAGGGGAGAAGGGGGAAGGGAAGAGAAGTGAACTGCTAGAAAGTGAGAAGGAATGTCACTTGGCTCATGAAGGCTGTGGTGATGTTCCCTGACTGAACGTGTCATGTTCCCACCACATTCACTTCACTTTCCTCCAACATCTCATAATTTTAGCCTCGCCTTTCATTTCTCCTTGCTTCGCCTTGTACTCTCCCCGGGCGTAGCTTTCCCCGTCTGGAGGCAAAAGTAGAAGCAGCTGGCCTTTCTCAGCGGGCGCGAGACACCAGCTGCCTCCTCCCGCTGGGCCTCCTGCAGCTGAGATATTAAAAAAGCGTGTCACCGCCCCTGAGCCTCTCCCAAATCCTCTCCCTTGACCCCTGACACACCCGAGGCTGGAGATTCTGCACTTTTCTTCCTTTCTTTTTGTTTTCTTTATCACTTTCCAGGTCGAGGATTTCTGGCTATAGCACTTTTGAACGTTTGTCTGCCTGTGTGTCTGTCTGTCTCTGTGATTGTGTCCTTCCACTCTCTTTCTCTCTGGTATGGAATGTGGAAGCGAGTCGAGTGGTTCCTTCACACAAAACAACATGCATTTAACTTTCATTTTCTTTTTTTCTTTTTTCTATGTTTTTATTATTCTGAAACGATCGAATATTTTATCCTTATTATTTCCAGCGCTTGGGTAAGGAACCATAAGCTAAACCATAAACATCAGTACATTTTTTAAACCCATTTCCGACACTGGATCAACAGAATAACAAAGACACTCAAGAAATACCAAATAACTTCCATATAACACCAGCAGCTGAGGCAACAACGCTCGGACGGATCCTAAACTAATCTTCTAACCAATTGCATGTTTTTTTAGCCTTTTAAGTCTGGAGAATGGTAAGAATGGGAGAGACAGGCGCGCCACCATCACTCTCCTTGCTCGTCCTTGCTGTGGCGGCGTTAAATTAGTCATGGCGGACGATAAATGACGAAACTTTGCGACGCTCACGACTCTTGGGCGATTAATTGGGTTTTGGATGAGTGTTATATTTTTTCCCTCATTCAAGTCTTCCATTAATCCGCCAATAGGTGCTCGGTATGCTCCTTTAGCGCTCCCTCCAGGCTCCCGTCACGCTCCCGCCACGCTTCCAGTCATGTACCCCACGCTTGATCTAGCCGTGTTCTAGCCATGCTCCAGCAGCGCCCCAACCACGCTCCAGCCACGCTCCAGCAATGTTCCAGCAATTCTCCACCCACGCTCCAACAATCTTCCATCCTCGGTTTAGCCACGCTCTCTCTCTCCCCACATGCTATTTTATGCACTGACATCCATCCCTCAAAGTCACGAAGCATTGTAACTGCAGGAGCATTTTTCAACTTGGATGTTTCTCGCGGAATGCTAATATTATAGTAACGTATCACGTGATTAATCTTGATTTTTCTTACCCATTACTTCGCTAATAGTTTCTTAATGCATCTCATAGACAGGGTTTCCCTCTCCTCTTTCCTTCCGTGTCCCTGATATTGATATGGTTTTAATATTACAGGTAATTGATCTTTATTCTTATTTTTCATTCACAATAGTTTCCTAATTCATCATTCCCTTTTTAATGAGGATTGTGTAGCAGCAAGGAATTCGTATTAACTTTCTGACTCCTTTCACAAGTCGTGTTTTCTTTAATACATAAGGTAAGTTTTTCTTCTTTATTAGGGGACCGATAGACGAATGTTACTTTGAGTTCTGATATAACTATATTTCTTATACATTATGCACACATTACTTCAATTAATACCATGCCAACTCTTCTCCAATTGACAGATTAACTAACCTTATCTCAAGCTCTAATCAATCTCAAGTTTTCTCCCCCATTACGTATATAAAAACCTCTTAATACAATGACAAACTTGTTTTCCTTCACTTATTTATTTATTTTTTGGGGGGAAGACAGATGGACGAACTGCAGCAGAAACTAATGGATTTGGGAGGGACAATTTCCATTAACTTTTTGACGTGTTTAAAAGTGTCTCGGTTCCCCTCTCCGCGCAGCCAAGCATGACCAAGCAGCGATGGGCGGAAGTGTGTGAGTCTTTGTGTGTGCAGAGATAGAGAGAGAGAGGGAGGGGGAGGGGGAGAGAGGGGAGCAAAAAGAATGGATGGTTGGTTAGGGTCAAGATGAAATATGTTGCCATGTTTGCTGTGACATGATACACCAGCCCGACCTCTCCTTCCCTGCGTGTCCGTCTGTCTGTTTGTCTCTCTGCTGAGTCCTGTAAGTTTCTGTCTGTCTGGATGTCTAGATGGCTGGCTGGTTGTGTGGATGGGTGCATGGGTGGATGGATGGTTGGAAGGATAGATAAGATAGATAGATGGATGCCCCCCTCTGTGTGTGTGTGTGTGTGTGTGTGTGTGTGTGTGTGTGTGTGTGTGTGTGTGTTGGATATATCTCTTCACGCACAATTTCTGGCATCATCGACCATTTTCCAGCGGAGAAAGAGAAACTTCCGTCCAGCTGAAATCAATCCCGAATATCTGTGACGCAGTAAAACGATATGCCGCCGCCGCCATGCCAAGTGAATCACGACGGAGAGCAAGGTAAAAGAAGAAGAAGAAAAAAAGAGTAGAAACCATTCACTTAACGTCTTCATGCTTTACTCAGGAGGAAGAAGTCAAGTCTAGCAAACCGTCATGCGCTGTCAACTTCATCTTAAGCGCCTGGAAACGAGAACCACTTAACGCAATTAACTCGGAAACATTCAGCCGGTAGTCCCGTGCCACGTCGCCCACAGCTGCGGTAAAGTCTGTCTGGCTACACTGCTGTCAACATGCCCACGACTCGCCAACACCACCCCTTGCTTCCACTGCTGCTGCTGCTTCTGCTATTGTGGCTTCACGTCGGGGGAATCCAGCAGGTGCATTACAAACGGCAGTTCTCGGAAGGAAGAACTTTTGTGGGGAATTTCAGTACCTACACAACGTCGACCATACTGTGAGTTGACATTAATTTGAGTCACTGGTAAAGTAGCGTAGACTCCCCTCCGGACTTGACGGCGAAGTATTAGGCAGTCGCAGTAATGAGATGCAGCATTCACTCACACTCGTACGAATAATGATGTGCCTGTGCTGTCCCCTCATTCCCTCCTTCATGAATCCAGTTTAGTGTTGAATTTACATATATTTAATAGCATCATCCAAGCCAAGCGTCGCACGTGACTTGTAGTATACCACATATGCAGAAAATTAACAACATCCAATCTTGAGTTAGTATGAGAAGTGTGACATCTCGGTCAAACCCCACAGGCGATGCTACGTACTACAACCTCTTGCTTGCAGGTGCGCCTCTTTCTGTAATAGCGTGTCGTGCCCCGCCTGGTCCTGGGACTCGGCTAAGAATGAATGCCTCGTGTACACATACCTGGAGGGGTCGATTCAGTCTGCCTCCTCGACCTGCAGCTCCTACCTCCCCATGCACACCTTCATCCCCCTCTGGCCAGGAGGCATCACCTGGAGCTGGATCGAAGCAATGATCGCCTGTAACACCATCTGGGCAACACAGGCTTACGTGAGTGACGAGGAGGAGAGATCAGCCCTGGAAAAGGAGCTAGGCGGTGCTTACTTCGTGGGGCTGAAAAAGGTGTGTGTGTGTGTGTGTGTGTGTGTGTGTGTGTGTGTGTGTGTGTGTGTGTGTGTGTTTGTGTGTGCATTCTTTCTCCCAAGTTTAAGAAGTTGTGTCTATTTTTTTTCAATATGAATGGCTTTTTAAGAAACGAAATGATCACATTCTCTCTCTCTCTCTCTCTCTCTCTCTCTCTCTCTCTCTCTCTCTCTCTCTCTCTCTCTCTCTCTCTCTCTCTGTCTCAGTCAAACAACTTGTGGAAAGACTCTTCAGGGGAGATCGTGGCTGACCCAAAGTGGAGTTTTGGATACCCCAAGAGCGAAAAATGCGCCTTGTACGGGAACAACGGCCTGCAGGACGTGAATTGCTTTGAGAGGTTCAGTTATGTCAGCATTTGTATCGTTACCAAGTAGTAAGTCTGTGCCATTGAATCCGTGCATCATAAGTCAGTATAATCGTAAGTCAGTAGAGTCATAAAGCCGTAGTGTCTTTAAGCCCTGTAATGAAATGAGTTGGCGGTAACCTGACCAAACTAAAGGAGGATGAATGATAAGTAAGACCCACTACGCATTTGCCATTGATTATTGCTTTATTTCAGGCATTAGTTTGTGTCTGGTCAGTTCTGAGTGTCTATTGAATACTGGTAATACTTGGTGAGCTCTGCAGCCCTTCACCTGATGCATGTCACGTCTAAGTGTAGCAAGAAATATAAGTGATGATTTGACGAGTGAGTCTGTTTTTACCCTTTACTTTAGAGAACTTGCTTTCTGGTATTTTTTCCCCCTTTTCTTGCACTTATTTGTTCAGTTAGATTGGAAGCAGTTCTTTGTTTCTCATAGTCTTTTGCATCCCACCGGAGAATCTTACATTCCCATTCTACCGTTCATATTTTGATACACTCCCGCGCCACACCACTGTATTCACAAGGCTGTAGTTGATGTTACACGTGTTTCTCAGAGTATTCTCACAGTTCTGGTGAAAAAAAAAAGCTTTGATGCACAATTGACAGCCCAGGTTTCATACGTGTGGCCTTAGAAAACAGCGGTGGTAAGAGAGAGAAGCATTTCAGAATACAGGCTACGTCGTGGAAATGAGGAGTGACATCCCCGCATAGCTCCCAGAGTGACGCGCCCCCAGTACCATCTCTCGCCTCACCACACGCCAGCCAATCAGAGCAAAGCATGTCTCTCCGCGCCTCGCCTCCGTTTGAATGAGCAAGCCTGTGTTACCAACCAATTATTACCATCAGTGGAGGTTAATGATGTTGTCACCACCACAACACGCATCAAGAAGATTCTGTAGCCGCATGGAAGTTCAGTACTCGGCTATCATGCTTAGGGGACCCCAAGAAGAGGTGAACTGAAGCTCCACATAAGTCTCGACGTGCCAAGCGAGAGAATCATGACTACTACGCTTCCGGACACACACACAAAGAGAGAGAGAGAGAGAGAGAGAGAGAGACGTATCATCATCAAGTGCAGTGAAGGAAACCGAACTCGAACAGTAATCTTTCAGTGCATTTACAAGATAGGCCAGATTACCAGGCAGACTCGTCACCGCTCACCGCTCTTCCCTCAAGGTCTCCATAAGGCTCCTGTCTGGTGAGTATCTGCCGGGGATGAGTTAGGGGCCCAGCGTGTCACTGGCTCATGGTGCACACGCGGGGAGGGGGAAGGGAAGCGGCAGCGTGGTGCGGTACATGGAGGCTTAGTAACATACAGAGACATCTGGGGGCAGAACTGCATTGAGAGAGAGAGAGAGAGAGTGTGTGTGTGTGTGTATTGCCGCGCCGCCGTGCCCAGAGCCATGCTTGGGCTGTTATTGTTTCCAGCGGCGTATTCTTGTGCGTTGAGGTGGAAACAAGGAAGTAAACGTGTTATTATTATTGTTACGCAGGAGGTATTTGGGTTTGTTTGTGCAGTGCTGTGGTCCTCCAGATTGTGGCGACTGTGTGTGTAGCGCTGGAGGAGAGAGAGAGAGAGAGAGAGAGAGAGAGAGAGAGAGAGAGAGAAGGGGGGTATATTTGTGGCCGTCCTTTTTCCGTTACCCAGATAAGAAACAAATAAACACACCATTGGAGGAATGATATCTTGATTCGAGATAAGGATGTTTGTTCCTTATCGATACAATGTAAACATGTGGCTTGTTAATAATAACCTCTCTCTCTCTCTCTCTCTCTCTCTCTCTCTCTCTCTCTCTCTCTCTCTCTCTCTCTCTCTCTCTCTCTCTCTCTCTCTCTCTCTCACACACACGAAAGTCAAAGTTGTTATCATATCAATCAAATTTCTTGAGAGCATTGTCGTATAGAATCTTACAAGGCAATTCTTAAATGTTTGAAGGTGATTGTTCTTTCAGATTGAGATTGGAAGAGTTTACGATATTAAGTGAAAACGCGGGAAATACATGTGTGTGACAAGTACATGGATGGGAGTTATTGGTACAACTCTTGACGATGTTATAAAGTAAAGAGTGATTGAGGAGTAATGAACAACTGTAGGCAGAAGTGTTACGTTGAACTAGGAGAGGAATATAGAAGATAGAATAAGTGAAAGTAGCACGAGTTGATGTCAGATACAGTGCGAGACAAAGGAGAGAGGTTCCATTCTTCTGAAGGAAAAGAATCAAGAAACTGAGTACAGGTTTTCTTTATTCGAGACTAACTTTTATGTCTCCAGACGCTGCCTAAGAGAGATGGCGACGAGAACTTACTAATGCATCGTGCTGAGATTGTGAGAGCATATCATTATTCTCCTTAGAAGTTGTAGTAGTGGTGGTACACTTAGAAAGGCTCCCTAATGGATCACGTTCACCTAACAAGCTTAAATAAATGATTAACGAACTGACGCTTCGGCACACGAGCGAAGAAATGTCATCGAAAATTTACCTGCAGTGTATTATATTTATGCCGAGCTGCCTGTCTGCATTAATATTCAACGAGTAATAATGTTAACTGAAGCCAGGTGAATATTATGTATACCGTGCGTCGTTCACCTAATTAGATAAGAAGGCGTTCCGGGCTGAGGACTTTATTAAGCATCCGTGAGGGAGTTGCCGGTGATAAAGTCAAAACGTGACCATCAATGTTTCGTGCTAATGAACGACTGTTATGCATGAGGCTGGCGGCCATTAATTAGGTGCCGCGATAAGACTGTGTTCCGGCGGCGTCTCGTCCCGGGCGGCGCTGCAGGAGGCTGTGGGATTGTCGCTCTGGGAGGCTGCAGCTCATTTCAGGCAGTGCTTGATGAATGACTCCTTTTCCTCAAGTAGTGGAGGGAATGTGGATGGTGGTGATGGTGGTGGTGGTGTTGGTGGTGATGGTGGGGTGGTTAATACACTTCCCCGTAACGACCAGGAAAGACCGCTACTAGAGAGCCTTATCCTCCTCTCTCTCTCTCTCTCTCTCTCTCTCTCTCTCTCTCTCTCTCTCTCTCTCTCTCTCTCTCTCTCTCTCTCTCTCTCTCTCTTTCTCTCTCTGTACGTCACTTTACCACGCAATACAGAGGGAAATCACAGCCACGACAGCATCTTGAGGAGGAGGAGGAGGAGGAGGAGGAGGTGGAGGAGGAGGAGGAGTGAAGGAAGAGGTACCGATATGGGATCAACTTACAATATCTAAAAGTAAAATCACGACCGTCACAGGACAAGAGAGAGGGAGGAGGAGAAGAAGAGGAAGAGGGAGAGGGAGAGGGAGAGGAAGAGGGAGAGAGGGAGAGAGAGATACCACTCAAACAATACCACCTCAATCCATAACAACATCTTCACCACACCATCTTATTCATGCCACGCCTAATAAACCCACACCTACACCCCCCGCCCCCCACCCACACCACCCCAGTCCCTCCAGCCGGCAGGTAACGCGCATGTACCTGTTTGGGAATCATGGGTAATTGAATTGGACCATCCGTAACAGCCATCCATCAGACAGACCAGTGGGAATTAAGAATTATTTGTCCTCGCCCACCCGCGGCTGTGTGTGTGAAGCGTGTCTGACTCTGATAAACGCTTGTGATCAATCAGTGCAACAGGTGACAGGTATTCCAGGCCTGTGAGGGGGAGGGGAGGCCAGGAACGGGTCAGGTAAGGGGCGGGAAGGGGTGGGACGTTATGGGAAGGGATTGTCTAAGGTTGCTGTTCCGAGACAAGGTTGGAAATGGAAGGATAGAAAAATAGACAATGCGAATGAATAGAGGAGAGAGAGAGAGAGAGAGAGAGAGAGAGAGAGAGAGAGAGAGAGAGAGAGGTGGGAGAGAGGGGGAGGGACTATATCGAAATCTAGGTCAAGGAATGAAAAAAAAAGGAGAATAAAGAGATGGAGAGAAAATATTGAGAAAAAGTTTTGAGGATTTAGTGAAAGTATGAGTCCCGATAATGACAACAGTGAAGCCAGTGACGATAATGATGAGGAGCCGTATTAACAGAGATTCTTATGTATGTAACCTTTTCTTAAACGAATTCCTAGTCTTGAAATCCATCTTAACCAGGTGTTGTACTTCAGCCTTTATCTCATCATCAGCTTCAAATTTACTGCTAATGAGATCATGACTAAATTACATTACCTATTTTCTGATGTTAAGATGTATCGTAAGACTAAAAATCCGTCTAAAAAAAATGTTACATACTCGAGAGTCCAAAGGAGTTTTAAGTAAAGATTGGACAACTTTATGGATGAGGATTATAGGTGGGAAGAGGCAGAGGTGTTCACGTACTGACTGCCACGAATAAGTCTAGCGGCCTCTTGCAGCTTCCCTCCTTTTGTTATGTTCTTATGTTCTAAAGGGGGTCACAAAGGTTCACAACTGTTCAAAGGTATTCACGAGTATTCACGAGTGTTTGCAGAAGCGCTTGTCACTACTGAGAGGATTCCATGCAGGCAGTCGTCACGCAAGAAAGTGAGCGTCCAAGCCTTCCCGAGACTGTAGCTCAGTATTTCCCCTGTGCCAGCTTAATCTCCCTCCGCTGAGGTATTTGGCCCCAGCGGTACAAAGCTCAATTTCCCTTTTCTCTCCCCATGCACATCATCCTCTGTAAGCCCTGCCACCATCCCTCCCTGCGTCTTTCCCTGCCTAAGCTAGTTATTTCCTCTCCTACGCCCTCTCTTCAGCTATATTTTCCCTCTGCGTTGAGTTAAATAAATTCTCGTCTGGATAAAGAAAATACAACAGGGAGTGTGTGTGGGAGGTGCAAAGGTCAGCCTGTCAGGACACTCTTCCTTCTGTTCGCTGGTTTGAGGACGAAGGCGGAAGCTTTTGTGTGTCTTGATGTTCTTTGATGACCTAAACGGATGGCTGAAAGGGGAAAGGGAAGAGAGGTGTAGGAGGAAAAATGGAGGGAAAGGGATAGATTAGGAGGGGATTGAAAGAGAAAGGGAGGAAGGGTGGAGGAAATGGGTAAGGGGAAGAAAAAGGGATGGAGGATAAAGAGGAAAGGAAGAAACCCTCCCCACTGCTGCTCCTTTCCTTCCTCGCACCGCCCCCCCCCCCCACCCCACACCTCACTGCTCCCCTTGCTCGTCTCTTTTGCATTGCGTTTAAGGGAAATATTGTGGCTTGTTTTATATTCATTGCGTGTATTAAAAACGTGTATTAGAATCGTGTCATTTCGAAAGGATAAAATGATAAGGTTGTGCTTTTGCTTGATTAGTATTTTTGGGTGAATATGTATGGAGTTCGTATTAAGTATAGATTATCAGGAGACATTTTATATTTGTTGATGATTTATTAGAGTGTGACATTTTCTGATATACATTGTAGGTGAATGAATAGTGTACGAATTATTTTTATGGTTATTAACGTTAGTGGTGGTGGTGGTGGTGGTGGTGGTGGTAGTGATTACTTAATGCAGTATTAGATGCATTACATTACAGCGCTTCGAAACACATTACTGTACGCTATAATTAATGGTGTAGGCTCTCTATGATGTATTACTTTAGCGGTGCAGAATATTAATATTGAGACCTGCCTGTTAAATCATCAATACAAACACACGCACAAAGAGAACAGCATAACACAGCACATTACAGCAAAGTACACGAAATAAAAATGAATACTACTCTCTCTCTCTCTCTCTCTCTCTCTCTCTCTCTCTCTCTCTCTCTCTCTCTCTCTCTCTCTCTCTCTCTATCTCTCTCTCTCTCTCTCTCTCCCTCTCCCTCTCAACGTTCCCCCTTCCTTTCAATGAAAATAAAAAGCAGTATATTCATAGTATGCATTTTATTCTAACGTATGAAAAGTGTATTACGAATTTTTACGGGCCAAGTTGACGGAGACCTCGAAATGAATTCCTGGTCTGCGAATCCCAAAATAGGTCTCATTCATTTTTATTGTGAGTGGAAAAGGAGGAGGAGGAGGAGGAGGAGGAGGAGGAAGAAGAAAAGAAGAATTTTTTTTTTTTTTTTAGTCTAACCACGTATTCAAAAACCTTACACTCTCACCATTATTAATTTCCAAGGCCATTGATATGATTAGCTGTTGTATTTCTCCTTCTAATAACGAAAAAAAACTCATTAACCTGACACATGAACTGTAGAAACACCCGTAACCCCTTCATTACTGGGGAGCATTTCTGTATTTATTCTGCTTATCATTGGTCGATTGTATACAGCTTCAGAATCTCGTATGGGGATTAGAATAGTATATACTCTTTTTTTACCCTTGCTGACGTCAATAAAAGCTTCTAATCACACCCAAAAACTCGTGATAAAAATGTGTTCCAGTACTGAAGGGTCTACGACCGCGAGTCACTGAACTAAAGCCTTTCAAAAGAATAGGGTAAGGCTTAGGTGTTTCAATTTAAGGTACTCTCTCTCTCTCTCTCTCTCTCTCTCTCTCTCTCTCTCTCTCTCTCTCTCTCTCTCTCTCTCTCTCTCTCTCTCTCTCTCTCTCGTGTTCAAGGGGATAAGAAACAAAATAATAGCTTAAAAAGACGTGATTTATTGTTTTCAGCCTTAGTCTTAAAACAATTCATTTATGGCACCTCAAAGAATAAGAGAAGTGTGTAATTAATGTATGGCGCGAGATGGAGTCAATTGTTTCCAGTGTTAAAGATGCACAAAGCTTGCTGTCCGATGGGAGATGATAACCCTAGCTGTATCATATGACCTGAGCTGTTGTGGTATCTAATGGAATCGTTTCAATTATTCTTAAAAATCAATGTAAATGATATGTTTTATGCAAGGGGGAACTGGCCAATGGCAACAAAAACAATAGAAATAAAAAACTCCCACTAATTTCCCAGTTCTCGTAAAGATTCAAAGAGTTATCGGAGAGGTAATGTTATTAATTCTCATGTACTGTTACCCGAGGCTTCCTTGTGTGTGGTCATTCCCGCATTGCTCCACTGTGCTTGTGTCTGACAGGTGATGCGGTTAATTAAGTCTTAGTACACGGAAACACCATGCAGGATATGAACGCAGGAAACAGAGAAATGAACGAAAGCAAATGTTGTTGTAACGTAGCACGGGTTTCCATTTCTCTGTTTTTTTCCGTGTTCTTTTCTCTTTCTTATGTTCTATTTGTAATGTTTTTTTTCCCCCACTCTTTTCGTGTCTCTTTTTATTTCCTTCTCTCTCTTTCTTGTTTTGGTATACACAGACTTGTATTTTTCGTACCTACTCAGTACACACCTTTGAAATATGTCATATTTTTAGCCATTTTTCTTACCTCGAGAAGCACAATGAATCCGCACCCCTCTCTCTCTCTCGCTCTCTCTCTCTCTCTCTCTCTCTCTCTCTCTCTCTCTCTCTCTCTCTCTCTCTCTCTCTCTCTCTCTCTCTCTCTCTCTCTCTCGGTACCGCGACCTTCTTTAGGCGTCAGGGCATCAGGCACATCAACTTTAACTCTTCCATTAATTCTCTCTCGCTAATACCTTTAATCCCGGCGAGGGTCTCCACCTGTTGCAACACACCACCCACTCGCCTTGGAGGGTGTCACTGCCTCCTCCTGCACATCCCATCCCACGCCGCCTCCCTTGTGCATTTTCCTTTCCTTTAATGTTGCCTAGCTTAACTCTTGCCTACTCAAAACCGTCTCTATCATCCATCTTCTTGCACTGGACGTTACCTGCCTCAACTCACATAGTCTAATTCCTGCGCATTCCACACCCACTATCGGGAAAACTCAGATGTAAGTGACGGAAATTGAAAACAGTGGGTATATTCTGTGTTTCGCTCTATACGTACAGTAGTTCTAAGCCACAGGTATAGAAGATTTCCTCGTGAAAGACTTCCTCTCTCTCTCTCTCTCTCTCTCTCTCTCTCTCTCTCTCTCTCTCTCTCTCTCTCTCTCTCTCTCTCTCTCTCTCTCGCGGTAGTAAAACGAGATTAATAATATTTCTACACTTGCACCTGCCGTCTGCCGCGCTGCTCTCTCTACAAAGAGGCACAGGCAGAGGAAGTGTGTGTGTGTGTGTGTGTGTGTGTGTGTGTGTGTGTGTGTGTGTGTGTGCATGAGAGTGGTCGAGAGTTATTCTACATTTAATTTGCATATATTTCAGCCAGCCTTAACCTAAACTAACATCACTCAGCCTCTCCAAAACTAACTTAACCCAACTCTGTTCCTAACTCACCCTGACCATGATCACCACCGCCCTAACTTAACCTAACTCAATCTTAACCAAACTTAACACAATCTTAACCCAACCTCACTTCCTCTTACCTAACCCAGTCAATACTTAAACAACCCAAACCAAACCTAAAAACTAAGAATGAAGCCAACATTTCCCCTTATTAATACTCTTTTCTAGGGACTCCACGAAGCTTCTCTCCCTCACACACCACACTCCATACACAGCTCACACACGTCACCCCCTGAAGCAAGTTACAATTACACACTGCATGGCATATATCACACAGCGCGGCACCAGAACTCACTACGGTTCAAGATAACAGTTCTAAACGGTATGAGTGTCCAGTGAGTGTTACAAAGGATATGAATAATGATAAAATGAACTGCCGGCTTTAGAGTGTAGGAACAAAAGGGTGTTTAAATGCACCACCGGCCCTACTACTACTGATTAATTCCAACGGGCGGTGTGAATTACTCAGGAGATAAACGAATGAGGTAGTAAAGTTGTCCAGTAGTAGTAATAAGTTTCACCAAGCATGACTACTACGACTCCTCCTCCTCCTCCTCCTCCTCCTGGTGCCTAACTTTCAGCACTCTCCCCCTCTCTCCCTCTCCCTCCCTCTCTCTCTCTCTGGAACTTTATTTTACCCTTTTTTTCAACTGTATCAAATCCCCAAGTTATTTCTCCCTTCAGTTTACTACTTCCTTCATTCCTTTACTCTTCTTTCCTCCCGTTCCTTCATATTCTCTTCCTTCATTCATTGCCTCACCCTTCTATTTCCTTCTTTTCCTTTCCTCTCACAGTCCTTTATTTTCTCTCCACATCCCCTCCACTTCTGTTCCATCCACATGTCCTAGGTGGTGACAAGCCATGGGAAGGAGGAAAAGGAAGGAAGGAAAGATGGAAGGAAGGAAGGAAGGAAGGATGGAAGGAAGGAAGGAAGGAAGATACGTTTTACTTTCATTGGGTTTTCATCCACAGAAATATTTAGTTTTTCCTTTCCTTCATGTTAGGGAGAGAGAGAGAGAGAGAGAGAGAGAGAGAGAGAGAGAGAGAGAGAGAGAGAGAGAGAGAGAGAGAGAGAGAGAGAGA
>CM035205.1:25922972-25945472 GCA_020233015.1 Callinectes sapidus | reverse complement strand
CTCTCTCTGTGCACCTGTTGGCTCCCCGCGCTACAACACTAACTTGGCTTCCCTGGGGCTGCCTGTTGCGCGTATCGATCCGTCGCCGCCACTGCAACAAGTATAATTTTGTAGAGATGTTGAGGGAGTCAGCGAGAGCGTGTGGCGGCGGCGCGGAGCTCAGCCAAAGGGATACAAAGGGCGGAGCGTTGAGTCAGCACCAAACCTATCCTATCTGGAGCGCGGAGAACGAGAGGTATTCCTGTTTTATTCAGCCCCTCCTCTTCACAGCAGACGGTCGCCGCGAGGACATATAAAGGCGATAAGCTAATGCCGTTGGTTATGTATTCATCAAAATTACGGTTTTCTCTCATCCACTCCCGCGCTCCATATTCTCCGCTTCCCGATTCCAGGCAAACTAATTTCCACCTGAGCGATAAGGATTCAAGTTTCTTTTTCCTAATCATCACAGGTAATTAATCCTCGCCCGTGAATTAACAGCAAATTACCTGGGCGGAAATGAGCGGCGGAGGAATATCTTGACGCCGGGTGTTGCCTTGCACGGGCCTCATTCAGCGGGCCTCTATTCGCCCTCCATTTCGAGGCGGCGGCTTGTTGGTGCTAATCTCATTATCGTGTTGAGCACCTCGGGATGACAGTGCATTGTTCCCACCTGCGCCGCGCCCTCTGACGAACACCAGCTTTCCTGTACTCGTGTCGCTCGTTCATTACTCCCTCGTGTTGCCTTGTGCCTCCTCCTCCTCCCCCTCCTCCCTCCTCCCTCCTCCTCGTTCCCTTGAAAGCGTCGGAGAGGACAGGTGAAAAATTAGTGACAGGAAGGAGAGAGGGAAGTGTCTCGGGAAAGGAATGTGCGTTCATTCCTTAAATGACTCCAGTTCTACATTTTTCATTCCCTTTCTCGCCTGCAGCTTCGTTTGGTGCATGCAGCTTTGAACTCTGAATGTGAAGCTTTTATCTTTTTTTTGGCTTCCCTTGCTTCCGAAATGTTATCTGAAGAGGGCGCGCCGATGAGTGTTGTCTGTTTGTTAATTTGTTGGTCGTACCTTGTTGTGAAAGCGTGAAATCTAATGCCGCTTTGCTCCCTTATCCCTCGTCCTTTACTGCAGCGAAAAGTAATGTTGTCTGATTCCATTTTGCTTCGGTTCATGTAGGGAGTTAGCCGGTGTAGTCTGCTCCCTTCCTTGCTGGTTCAGTGATGAGTACCGCTGCTGGCCTCATCCTCTGGTCCTTCTCCTTTATGGCGAGAGAAGTACTGCTGCTTCTCTCCTTTGTTCTTTGTCCCATTTGTGTTCGGGGAAGCTGTATCTTCTCCCCTGCCCATCATCTCCCTAACACTCGCCACTGTTGTGTTGTTCTTTAATTCTGCACATTCTCTTCTATTTCTTTGATACTACAAACAGTGTGAAATAAATAGCTTAAAAATTAGCCACTTAAGTCCAATCACACTCTTTTGGCTAAATTTCATTCTTTAGACACTGACAGTATTATTGGTTAATGTGTTTGTTGTATGTTGCTGTCACGCATCATTTTAATAAAGACTTTGAATGCTACACTTTCTAGTACACTAATAGTTAAACAAGAATTCTACATCATCACCAGGAAGAAATATCATACGTATCTCTCTCATCTTTGAAAGTGATTAATTGAAAGCAGGTTATTTAAGAGCACGGGTCTGTCTTATCCCAGTAATGGCGATGGGTGACGGTTTTCTCTCCACTGCTCTATGTAATTCCCGTCCCGAGGCTCGCAGTGGCCGCCCATCAAATCAATCAGAAACCTGCAACACACGGAGTAATTGTTCCATGCATCCCTGCTCTTTTCTACTCTGCTGTATTCTGCCTCCATCCACGGCCCGCCACGCCCCGCTACGCCAAGCCAAGCCAAGCCAAGCCAGATGATGCCTGGTGCAGTGACCGTGCGCTCATGGCAACACTTGACCAGAATTACCAAACATTTTGCTCTTCTACCATGACGGTTTCCGAAGAACGCATGAATTCTTAACCAAGGTCTCAAGAGTACTTTTTTATGGAAATAATGTAAATGTATTGTTATTTTCCACTACACATTTCACTTTTAATGGAAAAATGGAAAATGATAATCCACACTTCATTATTTGACATAAAATTAAAATATCAACATTTTTCCTACTTTTCATGATTCAAATTTTGCAAATCTAGTGAGTATTTTAATGGTAAAAGTATTTGTATTTTTCAGGTGTGCAGGTAATTATATTCAATTTGTCAATAGAGCTCTGAGGCACCATGAAAACCCATTTAACTTCACCTTTTCGTAGAGGAACACAGTGTAGGTGGTGCGGAGAAGCGTTCCACCATAGGGTCATTGAAATATCGCTTCACGCCCACGCCACCGCCAGATTCTTCACACCACGCGATTTTACGAGACTATCTTGAGCTCACACGAAGTAGATTTATAGCGAAGAGCTGCTTGTTATTCCAGCGGCTCGTGACGGATGGGTGGACCGCGGTGCGAGGCCATGCAGGGGAGCTGAACCCCTCACATTTTTGTGACGAGGACTTTTTGATCGAGTTTTCTCATTATTTCCTTCTTTTCTGCTTTCACGTTCCCCTTTTACACTCTCTCCCTTGCTCCTCGTAACTCTCCTAAGTGCCCTTTTACTGCTTTACATTCACTATTAATGCTTTTTTTTTTCTTTCGCTCTATCCTCCTAATTTCCTTTACACGCTTACAACGCCTCCGCTTCTGGTAAATTCTACACCCATTAATTTTCTAAAGCATTAAAAGTACTCGTGAGAATAACAGAAGCAGCAGCGACCGCCTCTATCAACACTAACACTTGGAGGAACTCTCGGTAACAAATAAGATCATGAGAACACCTTGTTACTTTTAACCTCCGCACCTCATTAACTTTTATCCTTCCTTTTATCCCTTTGCATCCATTACCGTTATTACTGTTTATAATAGCCAAGCGTTCCTGATTCTTTAACTAGCATTACCAGCTTAAAAGAAAAGGAAATTCAAAGCCACTTACCTGAACTTCCCTCCTCTTCCTCTCCCATCCTCCGCTTTGCCTAATATTTTTTTGTTTACTTATTATTTTGCCTTTCCCCGTTTCCCTTAAGAAGAGTAACGTTATTTTTCTTTCCCTTAGCCGTTGTATAATACGCTAACCGGACCATGTTTTCTCGTAATAACGGTTAAGTAAGCGCTAAGTGGCGAGGCGGATAAGACGACGAGAAACTTGAGGAAACCACTCGAGTGAAGTTAACAGCCATTAGCGTGTGGGAAGCGGCCTCGACATTTTAGCGAGGCAGTAAGTTGAGATCGCCGCCCAGACTTAGGGACAAATACTTATTATTATCACCCAATGCTGGTCTTCCTGGCTTATGTGTTCTCGTCTTTTGCTTTGTTTGGCCGGTGTTTTTTGTTGGTTTTGTTTTGTTGGTGGTTTATTTTGGGGTTTTTGCTTTTTTTGGGGGGTTTCAAATGATAGAGTGAGAGAAATTACGAGTGTGCAACCGGTAGATGAATATGTTAGATTGTCTCGATGGAAATGGCTACGACACGTCTTCAGAAGGGAGGGAGTGATTGTACGGGGAACGCCCGGTTGGCAAGTGCAGGGTAGAAGAGGGAGAGGAAGGCCTAAGGAGACGTGGATGCGCACAATGAGGCGAGAAGCTGGTGAAGAGTGTTGGGAGGATTTGGAGGAGTTGGCACAGGATAGATGGTGGTGGCGTGAATTCATTGAGGCCCTATGTATCCCTCAGGGTGCCACAGGAGTTGATTGATTCTTTTTGTTGTTATTATAAATCGAGCAGCCAGCAGGGACGTGATTGGTATATTGTAGTTTAGATTATCCGCGCTCCTTTCCAACTTGAATTTTCAAAAGTTTAATTGTTTGATCAAGAGTTTGACACCAACACACACGTTCACGAAGATTGATAAACCCTCACGTCCCCCCACCAGCCCCGCCCACCCTCCCCACTGCTATATTACACACCCACCCACCCACCCACCCACACACACACACACACACACACACACACACACACACACACACACCTACTACAGCGTCTAATGTTAAACTATCCGGAATCAATTATTGGAAACTTTATAATTGAATCCCATTTATCTACGTATATTCAGATGTACAATTAACATAGAAAACAAACCCAAAATAACATTGATACCTCACACATCTAATAATTAGCTTCTGTGATCCCATCTTTTACCTTCGTTTTTATTTAATTTTATCCATTCACGTTTATAAACTTCCCACAAGCACACGAGGAAGGGGGTTTGTCCTGTAAAAATACCCACTTGAGGGAAAGAGATCCTCAATAAAGGGATTTAGGGCATTAAACCCCTTCATTTGACGGGAAATGAGTGTAACAAGGGATTGAAAGCGTTTAGGGTCCTTCATTGGAGGGGAATTGAGCATCAGGGAAGGGATTTGAAGCATTTATCCCGCGTTACTTGAGGAAATGAGGAAGACGAGAGAGAGATTCAAGACAGCCAAGGTTCCGGTAGAGGAGAATGAAGGTACGGGAAGGTAATGAGGTTACCTGCCTATTTCCTCTGCCTCCTGCTGCTGCTTCTCCTTCTCCTCCTCCCATCTTCTCCTTCTTTATTGTTTATTCTTCATCTCCTCTTTGGCTTTCAGTACTTTCTCTTATATATCATTCCCTCATTTATCCATTGGCGTCTATTTCCTTTCATTATTCCGTTTGTATGTTTGTATGTTGTATCTCGCTCTATTCTGCGTCCTTCTAGTTGCTTTTCATCACGCGTGTCTATTGTTCAAGTAGTAAAACAGTGAAGTTTGCCGGGAATCCATAGAAAAGTAGTGTGTATCTCGAAATCAGAGAGAGAGAGAGAGAGAGAGAGAGAGAGAGAGAGAGAGAGAGAGAGAGAGAGTAGAGAGCGCACACCTCCACAAAAGGACGGGTTGTGGGCAGGGACGCGGTCACTGTGCCCTGCCAAGGAGTGGGGGAAACTTTCTCCAGGAACCAGATGAAGTTTAGGTCAGAAGGTCAAGTTCAGACTCATCCTGGCTCTCCTTCCCCCTCACTCTGGCCATCCTCGTCCTTGAAAACTGACCGCCGGATGTTGTTAGGGTAGCCAGCGCAGTTCCATCAGTATTGCAGGTGTGTGTCTGTTGTGTATTAGGAATTGAGATGAGGTTAGGATGTGTGGCTATGGAGAGACACAAAGGAACACGAAGGAATGATAAACACGATCTCTCTCTCTCTCTCTCTCTCTCTCTCTCTCTCTCTCTCTCTCTCTCTCTCTCTCTCTCTCTCTCTCTCTCTCTCTCTCTCTCTCGCTCTCGCTCAGGTTAATTAAAACTACTTTAAATACTTTACCTTAATCTTTACTGTTTATGTGATAGTTTACATCGATAAAGTGAGATTGAGTTGTGACATTGCTTTGAGTAAGTAAACCTTCTTCAGAACCACACTCGTCTCACTCTCCCGGACGCAACTACTAATAACGGCAAGTAACACCCTACAGTTCTTTAACGTACGCATTAACTTCATTATATACCTAACTGTTCCTAACCTATCTTAACTTAAATGCCACTTACAATCTCCTCACTGCCGCTTATACTGTCTTGTTACCGTTCTGTATCTTACTGTTTTGTCTATTTTTATCTAAGTAATGTGGGCTCTTTACCAGAATTTATGGGCTAAAGGAGACCATCTAATCCCACCCAATTGAGAACCGTTACCCCGAGTGGATGCCCAATTTCCTATCAGACCGTGGCCAGGATTCGAACCCATGCTCTTAGGGATATCAAGGCCCCCAGAGTGCATATGATTCCACTGGTTTCTCATCCTTATACTTATTCCTTATCTTTGTGTCAACTGTCTAGCGGCTGGTGCAAAAGACTGGTCATATGAAATAACTACTCTATCAGAAACGAAATAATCTGAAAAGAAAAGACAAAAAAGTAATGGTATTTTGTATGTGCTAAAGTTACTTGTATATCACAAGCATCCTTCGTAGTGAGACGGGTGTGATTCAGAAATAATGCCTTGATTTCAATGCAGGAGAGGTTCTAACTAACTGGAGATGAATATTTGGAGCTTAGAAGTACAGACACAGCACGTAGTCTTGTAACCTGACATTTTCACTTCCACTGTGCTTACCCTTGTATTCAGAAACATCTTCCCTCTCTCACCATAATGTTCTAAGGCCTCAGAGACAACTAGGCGGATTTTCAAGATACTTCTCATATTAATAAACTAGAAATCCTGCCAATCTATCACCAGAACCATAAATATACTCCAAAAAAACACGAATATCTTCAACGAGAGCCTTTGGAAAGCAGTGATGGTGAGAGAGTTAACCGTTTCTGAATGTGAGCCTCAGTGTCCTCCTTCAGTCCCACGTCCTCTGATCTCCTTAAGGAACCTTTTACTCGTGAGGCGTGTGAGGTGACGGGCAGCACATTGGAGGACTTACGGTTGACATGAAACAGACGAAGTAGTGGAAAATGTGAATAAACTTGTGGTCGAGACTGTACATGTTGGGAATGAGAACTGACCTGATTGTGTTATTGAGAAGGGAATACCGGCGGGACATTTCCAACCAGTCAGGAAGTGTGAGTGAAAACAGACTGAGAATCCAATCATCTCCTCGTCTCCCTTTTCATCTAATCCCTAAAATAATAAATAAATAAACAAAAGACAAGACAAACATCATCACTGATCTAGTCAAGGGAGTTTCTTGATCATTTTTCCTTCTCCTCTAAAACTGCTCGACGAGGAAGCCAGAGAAGGTGGTGTATGCTTCATCGTAAGGGTGTTCGTAGAGGCTTCCGTCCTGCAGCTCAAGGTACACTCTCTCCCCGGCGTTAAGGAAGATCAGGGCTGAGTTTGACCCTTGCTGGTAGTCAAATCTGCTGCCGTAAGCCGTGACCTGGTACTTGCCCTCCTTCATAAGCGCCAGGCTGTAGGTGGGACAAGGTGCAGTTATGTTAAAGGAATGAAAGAACAATATTAGGCAAATGAAGCATGCACTTAATGGGTGATGAAAAACGTATGAGGGGAGAAAATCTTAGATGTCTGGCTGTGTGTGGGATGAGGTGCGAAGTTAGGTTATAGGAAAGAGAGACCTGAGAGCATTAGACAAAGGAATCACATACTCTAACCCCTTCAGTACTGGGACACATTGTTACCACGAGTTTTGGGTGTGATTAAATGACTCTATTGACATTGGGAATTGTCTATGGAGGTCAGAAGATTAATCACCAGTACTGTACTATTTTAATACCCACATGAATTTTTGAAGCTGTATGAAATCGACTTATAAACAGAATAAATAAGAAAATGCATTCCAGTACTGAAGGGGTAAGGTAACATGAATAAAAATATGTGTTGGAGAAATTAATGAGTACCAGTATGTAAGTGGAATGAAATGGGAAGTCAGATTAGAGGACGGGAAGACTGGCAGGAAGAGGTAAGGCAAAGCAGGTACATACAGTGAGGGAGTGGAGAATAGAACATGTGGGTGGGAGAAATTCATGAGTGCAGAATAGATGCAAATTGAGCTGGAGGAAGGAAAGGCCTGGAACCACTAGGCAAAGCATGTAGTGGTGCATAAAGCGAAGGAGTAGTGAAGAACTTGTGCGTAGAAGAAACAGAAGAAACACACTTGCAGAATGTGAAATAATAGATACCTAGAGACTGAGGTAATTGGTGAAGCTGGTATGGATATTCTATAATGCCAGAAGGCTCAAACCCTTCAGTACTGGGACACATTTTTATCAGGAGTCTTTTGGTGTGATTAGAAGAGTCTATGGAAGTGAGGAGATTAATGGCCGGAGTCTGTACTATTTCAACCCCCACATAAGTTCCTGAAACTGTATAAAATCGGCAAATAATGAGCTGAATTAAGAAAAAAATGTACCAAATATCAGTCAAAGGGTTAAAGGGAGACCCACACGACTTTCTTTCCCCTTCCGGCAAGGTGAAGAGGGACAGGTTATGATGCTCCTACTCAGTGTACCTCAGCTGAGTGGAAGTTAAAGAAGCAACTTTCCGAATAAGGTGTAGAATGGTGATGTATATATAGTTTGGGGTTGTATAATTTTGTGTTGTCAATAAATTCCTACTACTACTACTACTACTACTACTACCACTTGCGACCGAAATGCGGCACTCTACTTAATGTGATGGACAGTTACTTTTTATGTAAGATGGGGAAAGTGGCCAAGGGGAAGAAAACTAATTGAAAAGAGCCAACTAATTTGCCAGTCCCCTTATAGGATCAAAAGAGTTACTTTACAGAGGCCAGGAGACTCATAGAACTAGTGATGACTTAGGAAGAAATAGAGTTTAAGTTCTGCTATACTAAATCATCAATACAAGCACACACACAAACACAACAACATAGTACAGCACATTACAACACAGTACATGAAATAAAAATGACCCCGCCCCCTCTCTCTCTCTCTACAGGTAAACTCACGTGAAATCTCCTTGGTTCCTGGACAGGGCGTGGAAGGTGAAGAAGTAGGCACCAGAACACGGGGCCTGGAAGTCACTCTCGCTAGCAGACCACCCGCCCAGGTTAGTCAGCACTTCCTGGGGGGGAATGAAGGTGTCTTGGTTCAGGTTAATTAAAATCTTGATCCACTTTACTATTCATACCATCCCAGTCTTGTCTCTCTCCTCCTGTCTAGATCCTGTAGCTAATTAATGCTCTTCCTCATAACATAGCCTTCCTGTTTCACGTTGAATCAAAACAATGTAACTTTCTGATACTTTAAATGACACTATGAAACCCAAAACTCGTGCATATGTAACAATAAGATCGGTATTCAGAAACACTTTACTCTCTTGACTACTTTCCAAGACTGCAGAGATGATAAGCGGGGTTTTCAAGACTGTTCCTTCAGTTAATAATATAGAAAATCTTGTCACTCTACCTCTACAACTATAAAAACACCTTAAAAACTCATGTCAACTTAAATAATGCCTTTTGAAATCGTGGAGGTGTTTAAAAAATACAAACCGGACACGAGGAAGGTGATACACG
The DNA here is from genome assembly GCA_020233015.1 of Callinectes sapidus. Taxonomy (NCBI): domain Eukaryota; kingdom Metazoa; phylum Arthropoda; class Malacostraca; order Decapoda; family Portunidae; genus Callinectes; species Callinectes sapidus. Next base: position 25,936,448 of record CM035205.1, on the reverse strand, counting down.
GGAGGGGCCGCGCGTGTCTTGTGTCAGGGGGGTGAGGGATGGGGTGAGGGAATGTGGGGGAGGGAGAGCGGGGCACGGGGGAAGAGGGGGGGGGGTGCAGCTTGGGTAGCGTCCAGTACGGGTGACCTAGATTCTCCCCCACCGGTATGTAGGGAACGGGGTCACGTGATGGCGGATCTTAGCCAGTCAATCCATCTTTCTATTTTCCCCTTCTTGGTTCCTTTGTTCTCATGATTCTCCGTATAAAGTCTCTCGTTTTTCCTGTGTTATCTTCCGCGTAAGGTGATCAGATGCCTTTTTTTCATCGTTTTTTAGCAATGGTAGAGATTTTTTTAGGTATTTCGTCATTTTAGGATTTGTCAATGTGATGTATGTGTCTTTAGGGTCGTTAATAAGATCTTATATCGTGTTGTTTTGTTAGTAATAGTAGTGGCTTTAACCCCTTCAATACAGGGACGCATTTTCATATTCATTCTGCTTATTATTTGTCGATTTTATACAGGCTCAGATACTTGTGAGGCCATGAACCTTCTCACCTTCATACACCATAGCTAATGCCAGTAAAATCATCAAATCACACCCAAAACTAATGGTAAAAATGCGTCCCAGTAATGAAAAGGGGGTTAATGAACTTGCCTTGCTGAGCGTCACATTTCTTCCAAGCTTCACATCCTTCAGTACCCATCACGCACTCTTTTACCCATCCACTCACCCACTCACTCACCTGAAACTTGAGTCTGGAGGGCGGTGAGGTGGTGGTGGCGGCGGAGGGATCAACCTTGCGTACGCTGAACCCGCCGGAACACCTGTATGGGAAGGAAGACAGGTTAGGGCGCCCTCCTGCTTACTCATAGCACAGTGGTGACAGGATCGTTTGGGATCATGTGCTACAAACTTGTGCTCACAAATTGTGTTGAGAGAGAGAGGGGGGAGGGGGGAGTAGAGTAGAAGTAGTAGTGATCATAGTAGTAGTAGTAGTAGGAGGAGGAGGAGGAGGAGGAGGAGGAGGAGGAGGAGGAGGAGGAGGTGGAGGTGAAGGAGGAGGAGGAAGACAAAAAAAGAGAGGAAAAGAACAAAAAGAAGGAGGACGAGGAGAAGAAAAACGAGAAGAGTAGTGTGGCAGTGCCCGCGCCTCAGTTGGCAACCGCGCCCCAGGACTCACAGCTCTAACGGATCATACTGGCGCGGCGTGGGGCGGGGCGCTGCCTGACGGTCCCCCTGCCCCACCACCGCCACCGTCAGCGCCGCACACACCAGCGCACCTCGCACCCACATCTGGTAACACACGCCCACTTCACTAAGAGTTGTATTCAGAAACGCTTGGCTCTCTCACCACACCTGTTTCTGAGGACCACTAACACTATTAGCTGGGCTCCCACGAGTGTTTCTCCTGGTAATATGTAGAAGTCTTGTTAATATGTCACTGGAACTATAAAAACATCCTTAAAACTCGTGTCATCTCAACTGTAGCCCTTTAAAATTAGAAGGGGTGAGATGCAGTTTTTCAGAATAGGGTCAAACTGAATGATGTTTGTTTCTGATCAGCAACACAGGAGAGGAGGTCAAGTTTTCTCTTCTATTACCATACACTGAGTATTCACGTTTCGTGTTGCTTGATTCTGTTTGTCTTTCACACACGACACTGAGAACACATCACGCCAGTACTCGCCACAGCACCGCCACTGTCACATCAACACAGGGGCGTCAAGGAACACACAGAATGTCACTTCAAGCCTCCTATCTCAGTAATTTAGGTCTTCACACTCTCCCGCCTCGCCAGACTGCTTGTATCTTCTCTCGTAACACTGCGGCTTTCCCTCCAACCGCCGGCTGTATATATATGCCCGCCCCCGCCTCTCCCTGCCCGGTCTTGTGACGTCACTTGCCATCCTGCCCTGGGCGTCGGAGCAAAGGGGGCATGGGGGTGGCGGGGCAGGGGCACGCCACCACGCTGCCCCGGCCGTCCTCCAGAGGGTCAGATATAAGTGGCCTCCTCCCAGCACGCATCCTTGAGGGAAACTCCGGACTGACACCCTTCCTGTTTATTGCCTTTTTATGACTTTGACACTTTATGAGGCGGGGAACATCTGCGTCATAGTGGGGCGTCACTCTCTTGTTCTTTATTTTCACCAAATTGTAATGTTTTCTTTGATAATTTCTGAATACGGCAAAGATGTTAAGGATTAATAAAGAAACATTAGAAAAAAAAAATTTATCTGCTTCTCTTATGGACTATTCATTATTCTTTTCCATGTGTTCTTTCTCTACCGGATTTTCTTTGGTCTGTTTTATCCGTATGTGAGATTATGGGTTGCACTGTTCGGGTGATGCTGTGTGTGTGTGTGTGTGTGTGTGTGTGTGTGTGTGTGTGTGTGTGTCAGTGAATTAGCTCCTGAGTACGAATATTTTTCATTGTTTCATTAATCATAAACCAATTTGTATATGTTCGTGTTCTCGTGCATCAGAGAAAGAGGAATATGAGAAGCAAGCAACAAACTGGTAAAAAGTACAACAACTCCCATCTAAACCATACCCATTTTCCGATACAATATGCGTGTGACGTATGGCAACACCTTACTCAGCGAAGAAACTCCCTCTCCTCACCCTCCCTCCTGTTCTCACTATTCGAATCACTAAACCACGATCCGAATCTTAATCCGAGCCACACGTGACGCGCTCCCGGGATGGCCAAGTGTCAACCCGCGCCGCTCTCTCGCAGCAGAAGAGCCGGAGGCGGTAGGAAGTTGCGTTTTGCTTTGTGGTTCTTGTTGCGGTCGTCGTGGTTGCATTTGTGGTTTGCAAAGGCGACGAATGGACCTGAATGGACCTGTTTGTGACGCTCGCAGCAGCAGAGACACGTGAGGGAAGGTGAGATGAAGCAGTGATGGCTTGAGATGTGATGTGCGGCTTGCTTGGCGGTGACTGGCTTGCCGCTTCGCTACTCACTTCCTTGGGTGAGTGTACGCAGTGAAATCTTTGCTGAGTAGTACAGGAAATTAATATGTGATAGTTGATGTCTGGGCATGTAAGTCACCACGTTATTACTTTAGTATGAGCCAAGGAAGCAATGGAGAATTTGCATGCTTGATAAACTGACACCAAGGCAAGAGGGAGAAAGCTAATCAGGCGCGCGGTGACAGTTGCACAGGCAGTGGTGGTGGTGGTGGTGGTGGTGGTGATGCTGGTGGTGATGGTGGTGGTTGCTAGCACGATATCACAAGTTTACTGCTCATATTGACTCCTTCAGTACTGAGACGCTCTTTATATTGATTCTGCTTATCATTTGGCGATTTTAAACAGCTTCAGTGATTCAGGTGGAGATAAAAATATTACAAACTTTACCATTAATCTCCTGACCTCCATAGACCCTGATGTTGTCAATAAAATCGTCTAATCATACCCCAAATTCATGGTAAAAATGTGCCCAAGTGCTGGAGGCGTTAACAGTGAAGCTGCTGTAATGTTCTTGCAATGACACTGTTCTTATTATCTAAGAGGGAGGTTTTTAAGACATTTCTTCCTTACTTTCGTCTAATTCTTCTGACCTCTAAGGGTACTGGCAAAGTAGTGGGCTTTTTATTGTCACTGTTTGTGTTGCCCTTGATCAGCCTCCCCTCCCTATCTTGCATTACAAAAGTTAAGGCAGCACATTCCTTTCCCACGACCTTCAGTGCCAGCTAGCGAAGAAGGGCAGGTGGAGGAGACAGGTTGCTCTGCCTGAGGGGCGGTGATGGTGGTGGTGGTGGCGGTGGTGGTGGCGGAAGTGGTGGTGTTAACTCTCGTATTCTCAAACACTTCCATGCTTCACCTCAACTATTTTGCTTTGCTCCAACTAACACGTGTTTTTTCCATGTGTTTTTAAAGGTTATTGAGGTAGAGGGACGAGATTTCCATATTATTGACTGGGAAAAAGATTGAAAATAACGGTAGTCATCTCTGTGGCCTTTGAAAACTGTCGTGGTGAGAGAGCAGAGTTCCTGAATACTGACCTTAGAGTGAGATTTAAGGTTATTGAGGGAGAGTTAGAGATTATTGAGAGTAGATTATTGAGATAGACTTAAGGTTATTGAGGTAGAATGACAAGATTTCTATATTATTAACTTGAAAAACACACTTCAAAACAACGCTGATCATCTCTGTGGAGAAAGAAGTGATGGTTACTGTGAAAAATATTCCGTACCTTTTGGGGTGACTAGACGAAGGCAGATTATTACGTGTAGTTATGGGACTCCTAAAATTTTGTTGAGTAAAAGAAATAAATAGATCAGCAAATTTATTTAGATACCCCTACTTTTGTAAAAGAAAACCTGCTCTATAGAAAAAAAACGAAAACATTTAATGGGTAGCTCAACTAGTTTAAAGGGATTCTTTCCTTATGCCCCCCGTCTCTCTCTCTCTCTCTCTCTCTCTCTCTCTCTCTCTCTCTCTCTCTCTCTCTCTCTCTCTCTCTCTCTCTCTCTCTCGCTCTCGCTCTCGCTCAGGTTAATTAAAACTATGATTACTTTACCTTAATCTTTACTGCTTATGTGATAGTTTACATCGATAAAGTGAGATTGAGTTGTGACATTGCTTTGAGTAAGTAAACCTTCTTCAGAAGCACACTCGTCTCACTTTCCCGGACGCAGCTACTAATAACGGCAAGTAACACCCTACAGTTCTTTATCATACGCATTTACTTCATTATATACCTAACTGTTCCTAACCTATCTTAACTTAAATGCCACTTACAATCTCCTCACTGCCGCTTATAGTCTTGTTATAATTCTGTATCTCACTGTTTGGTCTATTTTTATCTATGTAATGTGAGCTTTTTACCAGAATTTATGGGCTAAAGGAGACCATCTATAATCCCACCCAATTGAGAACCGTTACCCCGAGTGGATGCCCAATATCCTATCAGACCGTGGCCAGGATTCGAACCCCATGCTCTTGGGGATCTCAAGGCCCCCAAAGTGCATATGATTCCACTGGTTTCTTATCCTTATACTTATTCCTTATCTTTGTGTCAACTGTCTAGCGGCTGGTGTAAAGACTGACCATCTGAAGTAACTACTCTATCAGAAACGAAATAATCTGAAAAGAAAAGGCAAAAAAGTAATGGTATTTTGTATGTGCTAAAGTTACTCGTATATCACAAGCATCCTTCGTAGTGAGACGGGTGTGATTCAGAAATAATGCCTTGATTTCAATGCAGGAGAGGTTCAGACTAACTGGAGATGAATATTTGGAGCTTAGAAGTACAGACATAGCACGTAGTCTTGTAACCTGACATGTTCACTTCCACTGTGCTTACCCTCGTATTCAGAAACATCTTCCCTCTCTCACCATAACTTTCCAAGGCCACAGAGACAACTAGGCGGGTTTTCAAGATAGTTTCTCATATTAATAAACTAGAAATCCTGCCAATCTATCACCAGAACCATAAATATACTCCAAAAAAACACGAATATCTTCAGCGAGAGCCTTTGGAAAGCAGTGATGGTGAGAGAGTTAACCGTTTCTGAATGTGAGCCTCAGTGTCCTCCTTCAGTCCCACGTCCTCTGATCTCCTTAAGGAACCTTTTACTTGTCAGGCGTGTAAGGTGACGGGCAGCACATTGGAGGACTTACGGTTGACATGAAACAGACGAAGTAGTGGAAAATGTGAATAAACTTGTGGTCGTGACTGTACATGTTGGAAATGAGAACTGACCTGATTGTGTTATTAAGAAGGAAGTGATGGGAATAAAAGACGCCGGGACATTTCCAACCAGTCAGGAAGTGAGTGAAAACAGACTGAGAATCAAATAATCTCCTCGTCTCCCTGTTCATCTAATCCCTAAAATAATAAATGAATAAACAAAAGACAAGACAAACATCATCACTGATCTAGTCACGGGAGTTTCTTGATCATTTTTCCTTTGCCTCTAAAACTGCTCGACGAGGAAGCCAGAGAAGGTGGTGTATGCTTCATCGTAAGGGTGTTCGTAGAGGCTCCCGTCCTGCAGCTCAAGGTACACTCTCTCCCCGGCGTTAAGGAAGATCAGGGCTGAGTTTGACCCTTGCTGGTAGTCAAATCTGCTGCCGTAAGCCGTGACCTGGTACTTGCCCTCCTTCATAAGCGCCAGGCTGTTGGTGGGACGAGGTGCAGTTATGTTAAAGGAATGAAAGAACACTATTAGGCAAAGGAAGCATGCACTTAATGGGTGATGAAAAACGTATGAGGGGAAAAAATCTTAGATGTCTGGCTGTGTGTGGGATGAGGTGCGAAGTTAGGTTATAGGAAAGAGGGACCTGAGAGCATTAGACAAAGGAATCACATACTCTAACCCCTTCAGTACTGGGACACATTGTTACCACGAGTTTTGGGTGTGATTAAATGACTCTATTGACATTGGGAATTGTCTATGGAGGTCAGAAGATTAATCGCCAAAGTCTGTACTATTTCAATACCCACATGAATTTCTGAAGCTGTATGAAATCGAGATATAAACAGAATAAATAAGAAAATGCATTCCAGTACTGAAGGGGTAAAGGTAACATGAATATAAATATGTGTTGGAGAGATTAATGAGTACCAGTATGTAAGTGGAATGAAATGGGAAGTCAGATTAGAGGAAGGGAAGACTGGCAGGAAGAGGTAAGGCAAAGCAGGTACATACAGTGAGGGAGTGGAGAATAGAACATGTGGGTGGGAGAAATTCATGAGTGCAGAATAGATGCAAATTGAGCTGGAGGAAGGAAAGGCCTGGAACCACTAGGCAAAGCATGTAGTGGTGCATAAAGCGAAGGAGTAGTGAAGAACTTGTGCGTAGAAGAAACAGAAGAAACACACTTGCAGAATGTGAAATAATAGATACCTAGAGACTGAGGTAATTGGTGAAGCTGGTATGGATATTCTATAATGCCAGAAGACTCAAACCCTTCAGTATTGGGACACATTCTTATCAGGAGTCTTTTGGTGTGATTAGAAGAGTCTATGGAAGTGAGGAGATTAATGGCCGGAGTCTTCACTATTTCAATCCCCACATAAGTTCCTGAAGCTGTATAAAATCGACAAATAATAAGCTGAATTAAGAAAAAATGTACCAAATATCAGTCAAAGGGTTACAGGGAGACCCACACGACTTTCTTTCCCCTTCCGGCAAGGTGAAGAGGGACAGGTTATGATGCTCCTACTCAGTGTACCTCAGCTGAGTGGAAGTTAAAGAAGCAACTTTCCGAATAAGGAGTAGAATGGAGATGTATAGTTTGGGGTTGTATATATTTTTTGTTGTCAATAAATTCCTACTACTACTACTACTACTACTACTACTACTACTACTACTACTACTACTACTACTACTACTACTACTACTACTACACTTCTATTACTTCCATCTGCGACCGAAATGCGGCACTCCAGTTAATGTGAGGGAAGGTGGCCAAGGAGAAGAAAAATAATTGAAAAGAGCCAACTAATTTGCCAGTCCCCTTATAGGATCAAAAGAGTTAGTTTACAGAGGCCAGGAGACTCTTAGAACTAGTGAGGACTTAGCAACAAATAGAGTTTAAGTTCTGCTATACTAAATCATCAATACAAACACACGAACAAGCACAACACAACACAAGCATAACACAGCACATTACAACACAGTACACGAAATAAAAATGACCCCTCTCTCTCTCTCTCTCTCTCTACAGGTAAACTCACGTGAAATCTCCTTGGTTCCTGGACAGGGCGTGGAAGGTGAAGAAGTAGGCGCCAGAACACGGGGCCTGGAAGTCACTCTCGCTAGCAGACCACCCGCCCAGGTTAGTCAGCACTTCCTGGGGGGGAATGAAGGTGTCTTGGTTCAGGTTAATTAAAATCTTGATCCACTTTACTATTCATACCATCCCAGTCTTGTCTCTCTTCTCCTGTCTAGATTCTGTAGCTAATTAATGCTCGTCCTCATAACATAGCCTTCCTATTTCACATTAAATCAAAACAATGTAACTTTCTGATAGTTTAATGACACTATTAAACCCAAAACTCGTGCATATATAATAATAATATCGGTATTCAGAAACGCTTTACTCTCTTGACTACTTTCCAAGGCTGCAGAGATGATTAGCGGGGTTTTCAAGACTGTTCCTTCAGTTAATAATATAGAAAAACTTGTCACTCTACCTCTACAACTATAAAAACACCTTAAAAACTCATGTCAACTTAAATAAGGCCTTTTGAAATCGTGGAGGTGTTTAAAAAATACAAACCGGACACGAGGAAGGTGATACACGGGAGGGGCCGCGCGTGTCTTGTGTCAGGGGGGTGAGGGACGGGGTGAGGGAGTGGGGGGGGGAGAGCGGGGCACGGGGGGGAGGGGGGGTGCAGCTTGGGTAGCGTCCAGTACGGGTGACCTAGATTCTCCCCCACCGGTATGTAGGGAACGGGGTCACGTGATGGCGGATCTTAGCCAGTCAATCCATCTTTCTATTTTCCCCTTCTTGGTTCCTTTGTTCGCATGATTCTCCGTATAAAGTCTCTCGTTTTTCCTGTGTTATTTTCCGCGTAAGGTGATCAGATGCTTTTTTTTCATCGTTTTTTTTAGCAATGGTAGAGGTTTTTTAGGTATTTTGTCATTTTAGGAGTTGTCAATGTGATGTACGTGTCTTTAGGGTCGTTAATAATATCTTATATCGTGTTGTTTTGTTAGTAATAGTAGTGGCTTTAACCCCTTCAATACAGGGACGCATTTTCATATTCATTCTGCTTATTTATTGATTTTATACAGCCTCAGATACTTGTGAGGTGGTTGAAACAGTGAAGACTCTGGCCATGAACCTTCTCACCTTCATATACCATAGCTAATGCCAGTAAAATCATCAAATCACACCCAAAACTAATGGTAAAAATGCGTCCCAGTAATGAAAGGGGGTTAATGAACTTGCCTTGCTGAGCGTCACATTTCATCCAAGCTTCACATCCTTCAGTACCCATCACGCACTCTTTTACCCATCCACCCAATAACTCACCTGAAACTTGAGTCTGGAGGGCGGTGAGGTGGTGGTGGCGGCGGAGGGATCAACCTTGCGTACGCTGAACCCGCCGGAACACCTGTATGGGAAGGAAGACAGGTTAGGGCGCCCTCCTGCTTACTCATAGCACAGTGGTGACAGGATCGTTTGGGATCATGTGCTACAAACTTGTGCTCATAAATTGTGTTGAGAGAGAGGGGGGGGAGAAGAGTAGAAGTAGTAGTGATCATAGTAGTAGTAGGAGGAGGAGGAGGAGGAGGAGGAGGAGGAGGAGGAGGAGGAGGTGGAGGTGAAGGAGGAGGAGGAAGACAAAAAAAGAGAGGAAAAGAACAAAAAGAAGGAGGACGAGGAGAAGAAAAACGAGAAGAGTAGTGTGGCAGTGCCCGCGCCTCAGTTGGCAACCGCGCCCCAGGACTCACAGCTCTAACGGATCATACTGGCGCGGCGTGGGGCGGGGCGCTGCCTGACGGTCCCCCTGCCCCACCACCGCCACCGTCAGCGCCGCACACACCAGCGCACCTCGCACCCACATCTGGTAACACACGCCCACTTCACTAAGAGTTGTATTCAGAAACGCTTGGCTCTCTCACCACAGCTGTTTCTGAGGACCACTAACACTATTAGCTGGGCTCCCACGAGTGTTTCTCCTGGTAATATATAGAAATCTTGTTAATGTGTCACTGGAACTATAAAAGCATCCTTAAAACTCGTGTCATTTCAACTGTAGCCCTTTAAAACTGGAGGGGGTTAGATGCAGTGTTTCAGAATAGAGTCAAACTGAATGATGTTTGTTTCTGATCAGCAACACAGGAGAGAAGGTCAAGTTTTCTCTTCTATTACCATACACTGAGTATTCACGTTTCGTGTTGCTTGATTCGGCTTCTCTTTCACGCACGACACTGAGACCACATCACGACAGTACTCGTCACAACACCGCCACTGTCACATCAACACAGGGACGTCAAGGAACACACAGATTGTCACTTCAAGCCTCCTATCTCAGTAATTTAGGTCTCCACACTCTCCCGCCTCGCCAGACTGCTTGTATCTTCTCTCCTAACACTGCGGCTTTCCCTCCAACCGCCGGCTGTATATATATGCCCGCCCCCGCCTCTCCCTGCCCGGTCTTGTGACGTCACTTGCCATCCTGCCCTGGGCGTCGGAGCAAAGGGGGCATGGGGGTGGCGGGGCAGGGGCACGCCACCACGCTGCCCCGGCCGTCCTCCAGAGGGTCAGATATAAGTGGCCTCCTCCCAGCTCGCATCCTTGAGGGAAACTCCGGACTGACACCCTTCCTGTTTATTGCCTTTTTATGACTTTGACACTTTATGAGGCGGGGAACATCTGTGTCATAGTGGGGCGTCACTCTCTTGTTCTTTATTTTCACCAAGTTGTAATGTTTTCTTTGATAATTTCTGAATACGGCAAAGATGTTAAGGATTAGTAAAGAAACATTTAAAAAAAATTATTTGCTTCTCTTACGGACTATTCATTATTCCTTTCCATGTGTTCTTTCTCTGCCGGATTTTCTTTGGTCTGTTTTATTCGTATGTGAGATTATGGGCTGCACTGTTCGGGCGATGCTGTGTGTGTGTGTGTGTGTGTGTGTGTGTGTGTGTGTGCCATTAAATTAGCTCTTGAATACGAATATTCTTCATTGTTTCATTAACCATAAATAATTTTGTATACGTCCGTGTTTTCGTGCATCAGAAAAAGTGGAATATGAGAAGCAAACAACAGACTCCCAACAACAGCTCCCATCTAAACCATATCCATTTTCCAATACAATAAGCGTGTGACGTATGGCAACCTCTTACTCAGCCAAGAAACTCCATCTCCTCACCCTCACTCTTGTTCTCACCCGTCACACTACTTGAATCACTAAATCACGATCCGAATCTTAATCCGAGCCACACGTGACGCGCTCCCGGGATGGCCAAGTGTGAACCCGCGCCGCTCTCTCGCAGCAGAAGAGCTTGAGGCGGTAGGAAGTTGCGTTTTGCTTTGTGGTTCTCGTTGCGGTTCTCGTGGTTGCATTTGTGGTTTGCAAAGGCGCCGAATGGACCTGAATGGACCTGTTTGTGACGCTCGCAGCAGCAGAGACACGTGAAGGAGGGTGAGATGAAGCAGTGATGGCTTGAAATGTGATGTGCGGCTTGCTGGGCGGTGACTGGCTTGCCGCTTCGCTACTCACTTCCTTAGGTGAGTGTACGCAGTTAAATCTTTGCTGAGTAGTACAGGAAATTAATATGTGATAGTTGATGTCTGGGCATGTAAGTCACCACGTTATTACTTTAGTATGAGCCAAGGAAGCAATGGAGAATTTGCATGCTTGATAAACTGACACCAAGGCAAGAGGGAGAAAGCTAATCAGGCGCGCGGTGACAGTGGCAGAGGCAGTGGTGGTGGTGGTGGTGGTTGTGGTGATGCTGGTGGTGATGCTGGTGGTTGCTAGCACGATATCACAAGTTTACTGCTCATATTGACCCCTTCCGTACTGAGACGCTCTTTATATTGATTCTGCTTATCATTTGGAGATTTTAAACAGCTTCAGTGATTCAGGTGGAGATAAAAATATTACAAACTTTACCATTAATCTCCTGACCTCCATAGACCCTGTTGTTGTCAATAAAATCGTCTAATCATACCCAAAATTCATGGTAAAAATGTTTATAAGTACTGGAGGCGTTAACAGTGAAGCTGCTGTAATGTTCTTGTAATGACACTGTTTTTATCTAAGAGGGAGGTTTCAAGACATTTCTTCCTTATTTTCGTCTAATTCTGCTGACCTTTAAGGGGACTGGCAAAGTAGTGGGCTTTTTATTGTCACTGCTTGTGTTGCCCTTGATCAGCCTCCCTATCTTGCATTACAGAAGTTAAGGCAGCACATTCCTTTCCCACGACCTTCAGTGCCAGTTAGCGAAGAAGGGCAGGTGGAGGAGACAGGTTGCTCTGCCTGAGGGATGGTAATGGTGGTGGTGGTGGCGGTGGTGGTGGCGGAAGTGGTGGTGTTAACTCTCGTATTCTCAAACACTTCCATGCTTCACCTCAACTATTATGCTCTGCTCCAACTAACACGAGTTTTTTCCATGTGTTTTTTTAAAGGTTATTGAGGTAGAGGGACGGGATTTCCATATTATTGACTGGGAAAACGTTGAAAACAACGGTGGTCATCTCTTTCGCCTTTGAAAACTGTCGTGGTGAGAGAGCAAAGTGTTCCTGAATACTGACCTTAGAGTGAGAGATTTAATGATATTGAGGGAGAGTTAGAGATTATTGAGAGTAGATTATTGAGATAGACTTAAGGTTATTGAGTAGAATGACAAGATTTCTATATTATCAACTTGAAAAACACACTTCAAGACAACGCTGATCATCTCTGTGGAGAAAGAAGTGATGGTTACTGTGAAAAATATTCCGTACCTTATGGGGTGACTAGGCGAAGGCAGATTGTTACGTGTAGTTATGGGACTCCTAAAATTTTGTTGAGTAAAAGAAATAAATAGATCAACAAATTTATTTAGATACCCCTATTTCTGTAAAAGAAAATCTACCCTATACAAAAAACGAAAATATTTAATGGGCTACTCAACTAATTTAAAGGGATTCTTTCATCATGTCCCCACATCTTTCTACCTCCCCCCTCTCTCTCTCTCTTTCTCTGAAAAAAGAAAAATGTTACAAGAAGCAATGGAAGGACACACTTTGCAACCAGATTCAGTCCCTTGTGCATTGATAAAGTTTAAATGAGCTTCCCCTCTTTATCCCTTACCAAAATAGAGTATCTTACAAAAATTACACTAGATATCATCGAGTCAGTTTGGAGGTGATATAGTGAAGTAATCATCTATATGAGGTACCCTGTTAAAATGTCCAGACACATTGTAATATTTTTTTTTATTCTTCAATATAGGACAGATTTCAACTTTTCCCTAAAATGTTTAGATTCTATTCGTATTTTTAAACTTCACAGTGTCTTACTCTTTTTTATTTTCGCTTGCTATGTGTAAAATGCTCTTCTTGACTCGTCCTTCTTCCTACCTCATCAAAAATCAATGAAAAAGAGAGGTTGTATTTCCAGAAAGCTACCATGACCATTATCATTATTATTATTATTATTATTATTATTATTATTATTATTATTATTATTATTATTTGTGGTTGCTAATAAACTAAGGTCCTTTTTATTGTGAAGTTAGACGAGAGAGAGAGAGAGAGAGAGAGAGAGAGAGAGAGAGAGAGAGAGAGAGAGAGAGAGAGAGAGAGAGAGAGAGAGAGAGAGAGAGAGATGAGAGAGAGAGAGAGAGAGAGAGAGACGGGGATAGAATTACGCTTCCCATCTCTAATTGGCGAGAAGAATTTTAGTCCCGTAAAAAAAGTAGAGAGAGAGAGAGAGAGAGAGAGAGAGAGAGAGAGAGAGAGAGAGAGAGAGAGAGCCGTGTTTTGTATATTGACGTGTGAGTAGGGAGGTATGGGCGATATCCTCTCACTGCAGGA
>CM035205.1:25844319-25881204 GCA_020233015.1 Callinectes sapidus | reverse complement strand
TGTGTGTGTGTGTGTGTGTGTGTGTGTGTGTGTGTGTGTGTGTGTGTGTGTGTGTGTGTGTGTGTGTGTAAGGAAACTGACAAGTGATAAAGAGTGTAATTTTTCTCCATTTTCTGTATGATATGTATGAATGTCTGTTTGTCTCTCAATCTGTATGTCTGTCTGTCTGTCTGTCTGTCTGTCTATATACAAATATGTATGCAAATAGTGCATTCTTACAAAAATAAACCAATCTATATAAGAATATTTTAATACGTTCACTTACCCATGTATGTATGTATGTATGTACGCACCTGTGCATTCATGTACGTTCCCATGTATGTATGTGCATGTACAGATTAGAAAATAATTAGACCAGTCATTTATTCCTTCTTGATCCGAATAATTTCCAACGAAGCTAATTTTACCTGTACCTTTTAATTAGAGAGTCGGAGCATTAATCAGACCACCTGGCCACCTTCAGAACACCTGTCACCCTCCTGTCCCTCACCCCTTCCTCCTCCTCCTCTAACTCCCCCATAACAGTAAAATAAAGGAGATCAGAAATGTGGATGACAGAGAGAAAGGGAGGGAGAACTGAGGAGGAGGAGGAGGAGGAGGAGGAGGAGGAGGAGGAGGAGGAGGAGGAGGAGGAGGAGGAGGAGGAAGAAGATATACCACACATCTCGTTCAATAAATATGAGGTAACCAATAAAATCAGACATACACATATTCATGCATAATACATAGGAGCATATCACAAAAACCATAAATATAGTCGTCTCTCTCTCTCTCTCTCTCTCTCTCTCTCTCTCTCTCTCTCTCTCTCTCTCTCTCTCTCTCTAAGAATCCGTTCCCTTATATATATTTCTTATTACCCAGGTCGTATTTATAAACTTTTCTTTCTATTTCATACAGCAAAACAAAAAAGTTTCGTTTATTTCGTTATCGTAGGCCAGCATCCCTCTTACAAAAAATATATAAGCAGATAAAAGAACAAAACTTAAAGCTCACGCATACACGGCAAGACGCGGTTTTATAACACGTTCTACGGATAATCAAGTTCCAGGAAGACGCTCCCAAGTTTTTTGTTAAGGGATCGTGGTGAGAAGAGAGTAAATCCCCTGGGATGATCCAGCCCCCCCCCCCCCTCCAGTCTAGCAGATTCCTTATCCCAAGCTCCCCCAGCCCACAGTACACAGTACACATGCGCGGTAGACGTAGAGGTTGCATCATTGACACCGGCCTTGAGTAACCAAACTTTACTTATGTCCCGCTAATTTGACACCGCTTAGAACCACTTTGAGCAGACACGGATGTTATTGGATTATTGATGGGCACCACTAAGACCGGAATATTGAGTTTAAAGACGTGTAGGGAAGCAGGGGAGTGAGTGAGAGCGGGTTAAAGCTTCAATGGCGGTGTCTAGTAACCTGTGTGAGTGAGAGTGCTGAGAGTGGTGAGGTTGGTCTTGGCCGAGAGAACATTAGTGTGCTGGCAGTGATCGAGTGGAGTGTGCACTCATCCGCCCGGTGCCTCGCGTTAAACCTGCTTACATCGGCGTCAGTGTTCCATCCCTTATACCGTGAGTTTACTGGGCTTTCAGGGGGGATGACTTTACCTCCTTTAAACTAGGTACGGTGCGCCTGGGAGAGTAATCTGCGAAAGGTGAGAGTGAAGGAGGGCGGGAGAAGGGAATATACCAACACCACCTGCTCAATTGGAAAGTTGTACACGCATATGTTCACTAATTCGCAATATACCTCATACACGCCACACTGCACTCGCGAGGCTCTCTCAGGGGTAGACCAGACGTGCTTCGTAAACTTATAACACTAACCTTGGGGGAGTGAAAGGAAACTCACCACCAGGAATGTCCAGGACTTGCCGTCAGTGGGGGGAAGGGAAAGGGCCGTGAGGAAGGACGCTGGCCCGGGAAAGGAACCACCTGGGGAAGGGGGAAGGAGGGGGATGTTCGTGTGATTTATTATAGTGCACCATTCATTGAGTTTGGGTATTTAAAGGGTAACTCTGGTATTATCGTGTATCCTTTTCGTTGCCTTTCGTCCTTTATTTCGTTCACTCCTCACTGGTGGTTGTATTTACTAGTTATAGAAGGAGGTAAAATTATTCCTTAGTTAATATTCATGGTGATTTCAGTGGTAGTTTGTCAATGAGAGTAATTTAAAGATTAGTAAATGAGCTTTTATTTAATTTTCGTTTTGTATCGTCACTGTTCCTAAACATACTGGAGTTTTATTTACTTGTTATAATTATAAAGAGGATAAGTGATTCCTTGGTTAATAATCGTGTTGATTTCCCTGGAAATTTATCTGTTAGAGTTGTTAAAGATAAGTAAATGAGCTCTATTTTAATGTCAAAAGGTAGTAAACGTATTTCTTATTTATTCCTCTTCATTATTATTTACGATTTTTAAAGATGAAAGTTTAAAGTAGGTAATTGACGTAACCTATCTAATGTAACACTGTTTTGCCATAGATTGTTAAGATAAGCACCTGATACTGATTGAACCGGTGCTAGAAGTGATAAGTGGTATTGAACTGATTCTCCTTATCACCTTGTTGTACGTGCTTAGTAATAACTTAACCCCTTCAGTACTGGGACACATCTCTACCATAAGTTTTGTGTACGATTAGGCTATTTTATTGACTTTAGGAAGGGTTTATGGAGGTCAGAAGACCTATGGCCTGAGTCTTCACTATCTTAATCCCCCCACATAAGTTTCTGAAGGCTTAAGAAGTCACCAAATAATAGCAGAAGGAATATGAAAACACGTCATTGTACTGAATCGGGGTTAAGTATCAATGGGAGGAAAAGAATGAAGGTAAATATTTGTGACTTCTGTAATGGATTAGCGAGTGAAAGTATTATGTGTAGTTAGTGCAGAAAGTGTTATTATCCATAATGGTTTATGTAACAATTAAGTAACGAGTGTGTGTATGGTTGTTATAGCGATCGTTTGGCAAAGGCTCCTGCACACACACACACACACACACACACACACACACACACACACACACACACACACACACACACACACACACACTGTTTTTTTTGTTTTTTTGTGTCCAAACTTTGCCACACTAATTGAAAGGAAGTAAAAGTATCATTGTGAAATTCGATCATAGCAAGTGTGAAAGTAACTGTGTGTGTGTGTGTGTGTGTGTGTGTGTGTGTGTGTTTGAAGTCCTTGGGGTAAATAGAAAGTTTTAGTATACTTTTTGGTACTTTAATTGAAAAAAAAATAGAGAGAGAGAGAGAGAGAGAGAGAGAGAGAGAGAGAGAGAGAGAGAGAGAGAGAGAGAGGACTAACTAAACCTGCTCTCAAATATCACATTGGTATACTCACACGATCTAAGACATTTTCAATCCACCGCCACCATCACCACCCCCGCCACCACCACCACCACCACCACCACCTTTACTTTCTCCTCCCTTGTCGGCCCCTAAAGATCAAGTACCATTACCCAACACAGTGACTTTAATGCCCTTCACGCTTGTACACATTTACCTCTCACTCTCTCTCTCTCTCTCTCTTGTACACTTCACCTCCATCCCTAATGAAGATACAACGTTCTTTCTGGCTTAAATCGTGAAAAAATTACCCTCCAGTATTATGACGTGTTTTTTTATATTTATTCTGCTTACTAGTGGATTTTTATATAGGTTCAGAAACTCATGTGGGGGATTAAAATAGTACTGACTCTGGCCATTGATCTTTACACCTCCCCCGACCCTTCCTAATGTCAATAAAATGGTCTATTCTTACTCAAAACTCGTGGTGAAAACGTGTCCCAGTACTGAACTTCCAGGAACATCAATTTTACTTGTTTAAGATGTAATATTCATGGTAAATTGTCAACAGAATCTTATAAAAAACTTGAATATTCTACCTAATAAAAATGCAACGTTCTTAAATCATTGTCTGAATGGTAAAGCTATCCTTGGGAACTAATAACTTCCACTACTGGTCAATAAAAATGTATTCGTGTTCATTATTGTTGGAATAATGAAAATATCCTTGGAAACTCTTAAGATACCTCATAAAGATGCAATATATGTGCTCAATTTTTCCTGGTGTCAAAAAAAATACCCTTGAAACCTCCGACATTAAGAGATAACAACGAATAAATAAATAAATAAATAAATAAAAGGAGGGACGAGGAAAGAAAAAAATGAACCAGATTAACAACAACAAAAAAGAAAGAAAACAAATAAATATAAGACGAATCTGTCTGGATAAAAAAAAAACACATCAAACACAACACAAACAAAAAAAAAGTGAAAACAACAAACAAAAACAAACCAAAAAACTAAAAAAAGATACATGTTTCAAACTAAGAGAGAAACGCAATATAACCCAGGACAGGTGACAAAAAGGTGTACGAGAGCTTAATTGGGTTACCTGGGAGTGGGAGGCAGGTGAGGTGGGAGGGGGAGAGGAGACAGGTGGGTGGGTGGGTGGGTAGGTGAGAGAGAGTGGGTGGCAGAGAAGGGCAGAGATCACAGCAAATGGACACGGAAAGTTAAAGGTAACAAAGAGAGGCTTACCTGACACACACACACACAGAGAGAGAGAGAGAGAGAGAGAGAGAGAGAGAGAGGGAGAGTGACATAATCCCGTTTTCTATGCGTTCCTTTGTTATGGTAATCTAAAGTAAACTGGTCTTCTATTTCATTTATTTGTTTTTTTTATTGAACTTTTATAATGGTATTTCAAATCAGTCTCTCTCTCTCTCTCTCTCTCTCTCTCTCTCTCTCTCTCTCACTGACTAACCTCCTTTACACGAAAAAGAAAATATATAAGGAAGGAGAGAGAAAGAGGGAGGGAGGGAGGGAGGGAGGGAGGGAGGGAGGGAGAAAGGAAGGGAGAAAAGGAGGAAGGAAGGAAGGGAACAAAAAAGTGAATAAACATCAAAAATAGAACATGATAAAAACGAGAGAGAGAGAGAGAGAGAGAGAGAGAGAGAGAGAGAGAGAGAGAGAGAGAGAGAGAGAGAGAGAGAGAGAGAGAGAGAGAGAGAGCAACAGGAAGCATATGGCGAAAGAAAAACAAGAATAGAGATGAGGAAAAAATACCCTACAAAAAAAGGGGGAAAAAAACAGGAAAACAAGAGGAAATATTACCCTTTTAAATCAAGGACACTAAGAGGGTAAGATTATGCCAGGCCCACACCTGCCCACACCGGCCCACACCAGCCCACACCTGTACAGCCAAGACATTATTACACACACACACACACACACACAAAGGGGTATTAAATCTGAAGAATATATTATTGAACTGTGTGTGTGTGTGTGTGTGTGTGTGTGTGTGTGTGCCAAAGAAAACACAGCTCAGTTCATAAGAGATCGCTAAAGAACACAAATGAAGAGCAAATAAACAACAAGAGTAAAAAAAAGAACAAAAAACAAGAAAACAAAACAAAAAACAAGCGAAAGAACAAGAACAAACACAACAACAACAACAACAACAACAACATAAGAACAAAGGGGGGCATATGGAAAAGTCTCTATCTCTATTATATATTCTCTCTCTCTCTCTCTCTCTCTCTCTCTCTCTCTCTCTCTCTCTCTCTCTCTCTCTCTCTCTCTGCAGTGCACGTGTTTATAGCATTATGTTGTCAATACCCGAGTCCCGCATTCACGCTGCATTTCCCTCCTTCACCTGACACTTCCCTGCTGCGTGCTGAACCTCAATGTAGCGTATCTCGTAATAACATGACCTGTAGAAGACGCATTGTTACCCCGTCATGACTGTCTGTTTGCTGTTTTCTTTTTTCCTTCGTTTCTTTCTTAACCTTTTTCTTTTCTTTTTGTTTCGTTTTCTTTCTTTCGATCTTTCTGTTTTTGTGTGTGTTTCTTTTTTTTCTTTTTCGGTGTCTTTTTTCTTTCTTAACCTTTTTCTTTCTTTTTTACAATCTCTTTTTTTCTCTTTTCCCGTGTTTCTTTTAATATATTTACTTTCTTTCTTTCAACCTTTCTTTTTTCCTTTTCTTTTTATTCTTATTCTAAAGGTTATATTATCAATTGTTTCGGGTTCTCATACACCTTTCTTTTATCAATGGCGCATAATTCTCTTTAAACTCTCACTGGATCAAGGAAAAACACCCTTAAAAACCTCCAATGACTCATGAAAATCGCATCAAATATCACTCGTATCATGCAAACACCCTTGTAAACCTCACTAACTTCCACGGAAACCCTATGAAAAATATCGAATCTGTGTTAAGGAGGAAGGAAAGAGAGGAGACAGAAAACAAATAAGTAAAAATGGTGACAAAAAAAAGTTTCATATGACATTTAAGGAGAGAAAAAAAAAAAGAAAGGAGAGGAAACAGAAAACAAGTAAAAATGGTGGGAAAAACTGTTTAATATGACATTTTCACTTCACCACCTCATCACTTCACACATTAAGTCACTTTATACAAGGCCACCATCACTTCACCACCCCACACTGCTCCTTTCACCGCCTCTCTCCCTCTCCCTGCCTGTGTGTGTGTGTGTGTGTGTGTGTGTGTGTGTCCACGTGTCACAATGCCCCCCCCCCCTCCTCCCCGTGTCAGACAAGGTAACAAGAAACTCGAGTGGACAATTTATTCCCGCCAAAAAATACGGTTTACTTTGGGTCAGTTTGTGTTGGGTCATCGTATCGTGTTACTAATTATCGTACAGTATTTTTTGTTCGTTTTTTGTGTCACTTTTACGTGTTTTTCCTTCAGAGCAAAGCCTTTTAAGAAGACGAAACTTAGAGAAGACAAGAGAAGACCAAAGAAGACCAGAGGAGACCAAGAGAAGACAAGAAAAGACCAAAAACACCAGAAAAAAACAGGGAAGACAAGAAAAGACCAAGAGAAGACCAGAGAAGAGACGGCGGAAGCAGATGTAGCATTGTTCACCCCTTCAGTACAGTGGAGGAGGAGGAGGAGGAGGAGGAGGAGGAGGAGGAGGAGGACAGGAAGAAGACCAAGAATAAGAACACCAAGAAGAAATGAAACGAAAGAACAAAAAAGAAAAAAAAAAAGAAAAAATAAAGATTAAAAAAACACGGAAAGGGGAAACAAAAGAATGCACACGATAAAAATTTACAAAAAAAAAAGAGAAAAGAAAAAAAAAAACAAGAAAAAAAAAAACATGAAGCAAGCGCACTTAGAAAAAAAAAAAACATAATAAAACGAAAATAAATAAACAGAAGAGGGAAGAATAATGAGGTGATGGAGTCACAGAAGAGACAGAGAGACAAAGAGAGAAAAAGAGAAAGGAATGTGTAAACTAAGGCTTCAGAGAGAGAGAGAGAGAGAGAGAGAGAGAGAGAGAGAGAGAGAGAGAGAGAAGGAAGGCAGGTAGACAAGAGGGAGAAGGAAGCATCTGGCTGGCGGGGCGGGGCGGGGCGGGACGGGAGTGAAAGGGGGCGGGGGGAGGGGGCGGCGTGTCAGAGCAGTGGGTAGTGCCAAGGGGTGCCAAGGGAGGGAAGCAGTGCCAGGGTGAGGGAGTGTCGCCCTGATAGTGACTGAGTGACGCTTAAACCCGCAAAGAGAGAGAGAGAGAGAGAGAGAGAGAGAGAGAGAGAGAGAGAGAGAGAGAGAGAGAGAGAGAGAGAGAGAGAGAGAGAATTGTATTGGTTTATTACTAAGTGCCAAGACAGAAACGATTTTTTCAATAACAATGATCAAAATAATATAAACACAATACTTGATAATAATAATAATAATAATAATAATAATAATAATAATAATAATAATAATAATCAATGAACAACTTTTAACGAATGATCAATGTAATAAGAGGACGATAACAACAACCATAACAATAACAAGAACGAGAACAAAGAAAAAAAAATGCACGTGAAAGTTGAATAAGGAAAAAACAAACACAAAAATTAACCTCAACGATAAGTAATAAATAGGAAAAGAAAAAGAAAAAAAAAAAAAAAACAAGAACACGAACAACATGACTAACCCTCCCGAACAATGTAAACACGAAAACATCCTTTTAATAAACTAGAACATAAACACGAACAAATAAAAACTGAGAACTTTTCATGAGCGAAGAACAACAACAAAGACCCACATCCATGAATATTACAGGGAAGAACAATTAACCCAAAAGCAAACAAGAACAAGAACAGAAGAACAACACGCAACAACAATTACACAAGAACAAAAAGACTCGTTTCAGATAGAGAACACACGAATGACACCAAGAACAATAATACAAAAAAACACGGAATAAAATTATGTACAAAGAACAACATCTTCCAGTAACAAACAATAAGGAAAAATACGAAAATAACTAATAATTTGCTAAAAAATGAATAGCAATGTAAAAAAAATCATTCCCAAACGCATCTACACTTCACTTCGACTAATTCCAAAGGCTTTATTTACATATACACAAGTTTTAAGGTATTTTTACTGTTTCAGAGGCAAAATGACCATATTTCTACATAACTAACAGGAGAACCACCCTTGAAAACCCCGCTATTTATCTCTGCGGCCTTGAAAAGTAGTCGAGGTGAGAGAGCAAAACGTTTGTGAATTCTGTCCATGTAGAGTAACAATAACACTCACTTCAATGGCAGTCTTGACAGTGTTCTCGTTGAGTGTGCGCAGCCATACCTTGCTGACCACCTCGCCGCCCTCAGCACTGTTAAAAAGCCACGTGAACACATTACAAGCCCACTTCACCGCGTCAGGGTCAGCGCCGGTGGCCACAGGGGAGGACACAGGGGCAGGCTTCCCGTCAGGCACAATTGTTGGGATCCTCGCCTGCTCTTTCCTGATCGCCTTGGCCTTCCCCTGGGTGGCGGGCCCTGAGGTTTTGGCCGCGCCCTTGTCCTCCCCGCGCCCCTCAGTGTCAGTGCCTTCATTCTCCAGGTGATGGATGAACTTGAAGTAGAAAAACGTTCCCAGAATGAGGATGAGGGTGACGAAGATCATCCACCCCACCAGTAGTGTCCCGAGGGTATCCATGACGGGCTGGAGGGTGAGCAGGCCGCCCACACCCACACCCTTCGCCCACGACTGCACTTGTTCCACTAAGGTAGTCAGAGCCAGCGCCATGTTGCCGCTGGCTGCCTCTACCCATGCCCAAAATATCCCCGGGGCTTCCTCTTGCCCACTACTGCCCATGGCTAAGAATAGACGCCGGGCCGCGGGACTCAGAAATAGACAGGTGGGTGTTCGGCAGCCCGTGCATGCGGCCAGTCCCAGATCATGTTTCCACACACCTGCTCGCGCCCTCCACAGCCCACTTTCTCAGGCGACTCACCGCGCTGCTCGACACTAACCTCCGCCGCCCCCGCTCTAACGCCACTGTGGGTTTCCATGGTAATACCGATCGATTCTGCCGCCCCGCCCCGCCCCGCCTGTCATCGTACCGTAATTATACGCTCTGGACACATTCCTGCCGCACTCCAACCAATGTATGAAGTGAGTTTACCTATTATATGGATATATTAAGTGATAACTGGTAAATCGTGCCATATAAGGAACAGCTGACCGCTAAAGGAATGGTCAGCCCGTACGGCGCCGCGCAGCAAACGTTTGTTTATTTCAAGAAATGGTGTGCGGCGCTGGCTGACGTATGAATAACAGACAGCCAGACGTTACACTGCATGCGTGGGTGGTACAGCCCTCCACTCATGTCTATATATAATTTCTAACGTCAAATGAATGAAAACGCAATACAAGATGTAATATTCTTCCGATGACTTGCCTGTCAGTGCGGGCAATTGGGGCAATCTTATGACATGCGGGGACATTTGCCTTTTATTTCAGTGATTCATTGACACCCTGGGCAAGGTGTGCTGAGGGACAACTGTCACCTTTCAACTTCTGATTGATGTTCTTACAGTAGCACTGTCCATCATTCAGATGACCAGGCAATTAACACCCAGAGATGAAAACGTGACATTATTTAACGCACGTACTATACATGGCCATCTTTTTATCTATTATTCTTTTTAGCAAGATTACAAACATTTATGGTTAGGATACCTCTCAAAACTTGATGGTTATACTATCAAATAGTATATAAAAACGAAACTACTGAACAAAACCGTCCCTTCACAATACACCCTAATGCCTTCCCTCCTATATACCTGGCTGACCTCTCAAAGAAAAGAAAGAAGGGAACTACGAAACATTCAAGCTTCATAAATGCAGCTCCAGTATTTCAGAAATGCTTTAGAATCCTGTCACTTCATCCTTGCAATCAATTAATAAAGTGTGTTCCAACCGTGAACAAACTGCAAACAAAACCAGATACCAAGTTTATTCCCCTCACAATTATTATATCTTTCTTTTTAATCTCAGTAGTCAATGCCATCACAAATTCCTGAAGCTGTGGTCTGTCTAGATAACTTTGTGATAGGTTAATGCAAACACATTTTTTCAAAGTACTTTTACTTCAAACTTTACACTCATTTCTGTTCTTGATGAAATGTATTTACAACTCATACTGTATTCCAAGTAAAAAGTACACATCACATCATGATTTAAGTGAGAGTAACTTAGAAGTAATAAATTTATCATAACCAAACACTAGCTGCTATATGGCAACAGCACTTTGCCTAAAACTAACAATAAGTCTTTCATCTGCAAACTAAACAATATTCAGCAATAGAGATTATTTTCACAACTTTCAATGAGTATACTAATATGATGATTTTAAAATTAACATATTTAAAGCAACTACACAGAAATGTCAATTAAAAGCCAAATAGAGGAGGCTTCAATTAGTATTATTTCACAAAAAAACATCAATGAACAGTTCAATTAAATATAGTACTTGTGCATAGGGATGTACAGCTTTTTGTAACAACGATAAACCTTTGCCACTCTCCCGGACACATCCAAAGTTGGCCATGCATGATGATGTTACACAGTGTTGAGATAAAGTCTTGAGTGACCGGTATTTCTTTGGTTACCCATAAATACAGTCTAATACTTTGTACCTTATTCGTGCCTGCAAAACATAGGCTAAAAAAAATAGTATGTATTTCTGTCATAATGAACTCTACATATAGACTTTAACAATAGAGGAATGAATGAGGAAGAGTTAAACATGTCAAAAGCTTTATTAAGAAACATTTGTTTTTTCTGTTAATCACTAAAAGTTCCCTTGAAATGTTGAAGACAATCACAGACTACTGTTGGTTTGGGAATTTGAGTAAAACTAGATTACACAGGTAATAGTGACATCACAGTAACAGTCAGTGGATGAAGATGTACCTCCTGTCCGCTTTGACCTCAGCATAGGGTGCCAGAAGGCGACTGACCTTCCTCACTGACTACACAAAGTATATGACAGTTAAATTCAAGGACAGGCTGAGAAGATTTCATAGGGTCCTGCAGCCTGCACTAGCACTGACCCACAGCCAGGCAGACCACCACAAACACCAGCTGCCCAGCCCACCCAGATGTTCACACCCAAAACACAGTAATGGTAAAAGTAAATAAATCAGGGCTTGTGTTTCTGACTATAACATCAGGGTTAATAATAAACTACAGGCTGCGGACATACACAATTCAGAACTCAGTAGTCTAGAGTGAGTAAGGTTCTGAATGGAATACAATATCTTCTCAGCTTGCTTACTTGAGTGAAGGAGTGAGGTGCAGGAGGGAGGCCACGAGTGTGCTGGGAAGACACAGTGGAAGAAGAGTGTGACAGGGATGCAAGGAGTGTGTTATGCCTGGAAAGAACTGACTGGGCATTGCTACAGTGGCCACTCCTCACTGGGAAACAACAGGGCATCAGGGACACAGCCAATCAGAAAGAGAGACACGAAGGGCGAACAGAAACGCTTGGAAGGAAAGCCAGACGGAAAGAGACAAACTGTGACTAGCAATGCCGCCAGCCACCCACCTACTCACAAACACACTGAAGGCAAAGTATCCAAGGTAATGCTGAACACAGTCTCATAATATTCACTCACTCAAAAAAAGATCAGCAAATATTTCAATGCAAAGAAACATCCTTCGTTTATCTTCCTGTACAACAAATACTTTGGGTTGCTAGCTGAAATATCTTATCTTTCCTTTTTTTTTGTTTTTTATCACTTTTTTTACTTCACAGCAGAAAATTAAGGCCATGAATAAGTGTTTTGAGATGTATTGAGCTCAAGTATCTGGCTTGCTTAGCACCAATCGCCTAGCAGTGAGTGGGACCCTTTGTGACACGGCCCAGAGCCTCCGTACAGCCACCATTCCACAAGACAAAGGCCTCTATTCAGAAACGTTTCACTCTCTTACCATGACTATTTTCAAAGGCCACAGAGATGATTAGCTGGGTTGCCAACAGAAATTCTCCTATTCACAATGGTATAATCTCACTAATCTATCACCCAAACTCTGGAAAAAACACTGAAAAAACAATGTAATTTCAACTAGAGCCTTAGAAAGCAGTGGAGATGTGGCAGAGAAATGTTTAAGAACATTAGCCAAAGCAACACCTGGAATGTCATTGTATTACACCATTCCATAAAACACAAGGCAGTTTCCAGGTCAAGATGAAAGAAATACAAGTTGATATAGGTTTGTCTAGTGATGTATAGCCTTTTCTGATGTATGGAGACCTGGATATCCTCAATCACTTTGCTATATTTTCATACAATGACTACAAAATGCGATGAATGACACACCTTTGCATAATTTTCACTCCTATTTTTGTCCATTACATGTCCATGCCTGGCCACTGAGAGGAGAGCTAGACATTCTTGACACTTCACTTAATTAGGACACTTCCAGACAACAACAATGCCACGTGACTGAAGGCAGAAACAAACTGTACCTTACTGTCAAATAACTGTTTACGTCTTCTCACTGAATGAAACCTTGGGACAGTAACAGAATTTTCTTAAGTTATCTCTTATGTTGATTTACATTCTTAACCTTTACTTAATTAGGACACTTCCACACAACAATAATGCCATGTGACTGAAGGCAGAAAAACCCCTCTTGCCATCCATTAACTGCTTATAACATCTGCTCACCACATATAAACTTGGGACCATAACAAAATTTCCTTAGGTTATCTCTGGTGTGGTTATAATGCCAATGAAAGATGGAAACACCACCTTTTTACCCTTATCTCTGAGGTGTTATGTTACCCTCTCAGGCACTTGCAATAAAGACCTCAATATCTACTCAGCAAACTCTATTTTCTACGTTGCCATGAACTTCTTATAGTATTGGGCAATTTTAAGGTCGGTATTCAGAAACGCCTTGCTCTCTCACCACAACTATTTTCCAAGGCCACGGAGATGATTAGTGGGGTTTCCAAGGGTGTTTTCCCAGTTAATAATATAGAAATCTTGTCAATCTGCCTCTAGAACCATAAAAAACACCTTAAAAAATTGCAACGATTTACACAAAGCCTTTCGAAATAGTGGAGGTGAAGCACAGAAGCGTTTGAGAATAAGAGCTGTTTCCTATCTTAAATAATTTCTGAGCAACCTCTCACCCTCTCAGGCCGGACACTTCTAAAAGAGAACATTCCCTCAGCAAACTCTATTTCTCATTTATCGCTCATGGATTTCCTGTGGTATTGGGTGATGTAGAGAAGAATCAAGACCTTTTTACCCCCAAGCCCATTAAAAGAAGCTGGTATTATGATCATTGCACGTTGGCTATCTACCGCGAAGCATCATACAAAAGTAATAAATAAAGTACGTCAATTAAAAAAAAAGGATAAGAAAACTGTTGATGAAGAAAGCAAATGTCAAAGAATAATGGACGGAGGAGAGAAAATGCACAAATATACATGCCAAAATAAACCCAACTAACAAACAGGTACACAGAAAAGAAACATGGAATGAAATATGAGAAAAAAAAAATTAAAAAATGGAGGAAAAGTGAATGTGAAAAAAAGGTGACAGAGAAAAGAAACGAAACAAACTAAAAGTAAATAAGAATAAAAGAATAAAAGGGAACACGAAAAAAGAAAGAAAAAATAAAATGCCACGGAAAGGCCACAATGCCACTAAAACATTAAACAGGACTCACTATACAGAAGTTAAGAGAGAGAGAGAGAGAGAGAGAGAGAGAGAGAGAGAGAGAGAGAGAGAGAGAGAGAGAGAGAGAGAGAGAGAGAGAGAGCAGTCCAAAAGCAAATGCACCAGTCACAACTATTTTGGTCAGTGTATTGTTGCTGTTGTTGTTGTTGTATTAAGTGAAAGTGGCTCCCTACAAAATGCATAGTTTTGACTACACGTGCTTCCCTTAAAGCTTACCAGCTATCTATAGGTACTTCACTGTTTATAATGGTTAAGTGGCACAAAAGAGGCATTATATAAACATTCATTCACACACTCTATCTCTCTCTCTCTCTCTTGCTCTCTGACTATGTATTTTTTTGTTCAATTGTCTGGACACTCTCTCTCTCTCTTTCTCTCACACATTGATTTTGTTCAGTCTTGGGTATATCTGTTAACTGTCTACTTAATCCTCTCTTCAGTTTATAAGGGAAGAATCTATTTTCTTTACTTAAAACTCTGTCTCTCTCTCTCTCTCTCTTGGGTCATTTTTGGTGATATAGAAGCAGCCTTTGTGCAAGATAGTGTTCTGCGTCTCCTTGCCCATCAGGTACCCAGCCCTTCTTGGTGCCACACTATGAGTCAGGCAGGCAGAAGGTCACCAGTATCCAATCTAATACAATAACCTCACACTTCACCTAATACTTTCACCACGGCTCCTATAAACAGAGATCTTTAAGTGAGTATCTTCTTCTTGGATGAATTTCTAGTGTTAAAATCCATCATAACCTTAAATTGGTGCTGTTTTTTTTTAGCCAGTATCTCACCAGTATTTATATTTGATGCTGCTAATGAGATAATGGTTGAAGTACAATAATTTCAGGAGGTTAAGATGGATTTTAGGACTAGAAATTTATCTAAGAAAGAATCACATAATCAAGAATCTCTGTTAATAAGGTCCCAGTTCCTCCCTGTATGTGTGTGTGCTGTTTGTAGTCCTTATCATTGTTTTCTAAATGTTTTCTTTTTATTATCTGATCATCACTGCTGTTCCTGGTCTTGTTCTTTCTTCTTTTAGTTTTGACACATAACAACACATGTTCCTACAGATATGCTTCATTGCATATGGTTTTCTTGAGCTATAAATGCAAACCATTATTGCACTAAGACATAAACCATATGTTGTATTCCTGGATTGATATGAAGGGATAGAAAAAATACAAAAAAAACAAAAACAATATCCATCACATTACTGGCTTAACTCATGATCTGAGAGGAATCAAACCCCAAGAATGCATAAAGTTCTGTGTGTGTGTGTGTGTGTGTGTGTGTGTGTGTGTGTGTGTGTGTATGATGATGATAGTGTAGTATCTTTCAGCACCATTAAATAACAGCTGGATCTCAAGACCTACAGTTCACTCACGTCTAACACATGTACGTACACACGCTTCTCTTCACTCTGACACAATGTTGAAATGAGAGATCAAGTTTCATTGGCTATTATAAAAGATATGAATGGGGGGAGGGAAAACGGAGAAAAAAATGGGGAAAAAACACTACAAAAGAAAAGAAACAATAAAACACACATAGGGGAATTAAAAAATATTCAAACTGAATCTCCATTAACTGCTCTAAATCTTAAATATATACTTCTTTTTTTTTTTTAAGATTCCCCTTAACTGGGATGCTGCTCATTATAAGGTTAAGTTCTTGTTTATCTCTCAGCCAAGCACCAAGGCACAAGACCTCCAGTGTGGTGAGATGCCTGGAACATGATGCAAGTCTCAGGAGCTGTTGTGAAAGACCCTTGTTGCTTGAACTTTCAGGATGGAGAGGTTTCCCCGGCAAATAATATCACAAACGGAGGCGGTCCATTGCGCCGAATGAGGTAAAATTGCGTGTTCGGATATGGCAACGATTTTTACAAGGGTTTTTTTGTGTATTTTTTGTTCATTTTTTCTTTTCCACCTTGCATGGACATTGTGTGATATGAAAGTCCAGCAGAACCTTGATCATTGGTGTAGACTTTATGCTAGTACTTGTGTGTGCATGTGTGTGTGTGCGTGTACGTACGTGTGCGTGTGTGCGTGTGTGTGTGTGTGATGACTATATTTACGACAATGTTCAAAGCAGAAGCCAAAGACACTGCTTGGTTTACAAAGATCACCAGCAATCCCTGACCAAGTTGAGTGTTTGTGTAGTGACTGCATCAACAGAAACAAGACCACTGCTGACCGCTGGGGTGTGGTGAACTGAATACCAACATAACGCCCCACAATCAAGGTTCTGCGGCACACCACTCACTCGGTAACGGGCGGCGGCGTGTGAACGTAAAGAAACACGCACGACAATTCAACCAAAAAAACTGATAAATTCTTCGAAACGATCCTCATTAGCTTCACCAGGGAAACTCCATCCACATACCCGTTCATTCACAGAGGCAGGATGAAAACACCGTCAAGAAATATACACAACTTACAGTGGTTATTGCGTTGCAGCTCATTCAGAGGAAGTAAGGTGTGGTGTGGACTGGGGGAATGATTCTCTTGTCATCCGGCACGGCATCGAACAGCTTGGACTGCTTCTCGGTGGTGGAGGTGAAGCACAGGATGGAAGCCACATTGCCAGCTCTGTAGCAGTAGTTGGGGGCCGACCACACAGTCACCAGCTTGCCGTCAAACATGTACTTGATGCCTGTGGAGGGAAGGAGTCACTATAATGCTTCCTATGCTACACTCTTTTATTCTTACTTACTCTTCCTTTTCTTTCTTTTATTCTTGTCTTATGTCTACTGTTAGGAGATACTTATAGTCTTTCTTTCATGTTTCTTTTACTTTTAGAAGCTACTCAATCTTCCTTTTCCTTTCTTTTATTCTTGTTTTATATCTTTACTGTCTAAGCTACTCATAATCTTCTTTTCATTTCTCTTTACTGTTACAAGACACTCATAACAATAAAGAAAAAACAGTTACCAATATCACAACTAAAACTGAAGCAAAACAAGAAAAAACATGTGAACCAGCTGTTGTTACCACCACCACCACCACTCACCTTCATTGACAAGCTGGTGGGCCCGACAGATAAGCCTCAGATTGTTGGTTTCGGTGAATTTCTGAGTGACGGATGCACCAAAGAGCCAGCCGGCCCCTCGCGGCGACATGGACCACGACTCAATGTCCTCCGGGTCACTCCACACCAGGTCGCAGAAGGCACCTGGTGGGATTAATTCGCTTATCAATGTTAGTCTTTACTCTTTGACCAGCATCAATAGTGGCCAGTTTGGATTATTGATGAAAATAAGACTAAAGATAAAGAAAGAAGGTAAAAAAATGAAGTAATGAATAAAAATAAACAAAAGCAAAAGAGGGAAAAATGAAGAAACAGTGATCTAGGAAGGACATTACAGTAAAGGTGACAACAAAAATATAATAATGAAAATAAAACTAAAGATAAATAAAATCAAAGAAAGATAAAAACCGTAAAAAAAAAATACTAATGAATAAATAAAAACATAGAAGGATGAAAAATAAAGAAATAGTAATCAAAGAACATTACAATAAAGGTGACAAGAGGCAGGCCACACCCCACAACACTCACCTTTATGAGGAATCTCCTGGTTTCGGTTAATTGTTCTGATCTGGTCCAGGGTGTTAATCTCGGGTGACAGGCCTCCATGCACACATAGGATTTCGTCGTCTATGATCTGCGGGTGAAGAAAGAGTGGATATTTGTACCTCTATCATTGTACATATAAGATTCCATTGTCTGGGGAGGTAATGTCAGTTTTTCCTATGTTAAATATAGAGGGAAAGAGAAAGAGAAACTCATTACATACATAGAATGAGAGAGTGATTATGTATACCTGTCATTGTACATATCGGATTTCATTGTCTGAGAAAGATAAAGCCAGTTTCTCCCTCTTAAATAATAATAAAGGAAGAAAGAATGTCATTGTATACATAGAGAATGAAATTGTCTGAGAGTGATGGAGTGATTGTGTACACCTCTATAATAATACACTATTAATTTAATTGAGATATAGTGATTGATAGTGATAGATAAAGATGGATTGATAGTGACAGAGTGTGATTGTTTTTACTTTATCATTGCACACACACAGCATTTAATTGTCCAAGAGTGATAGAATGTGTACCAACCAGTTTGTCTTTATTTGTTATCTGAGAGGGGAAATCTGGCTAAGGGAACAAGAAAACTGAACAAAAAGAGCCCACTTAGATGCCAGTCCCAAAGCAGGTCTGGGAAATGTAGCAAAAAGAACGGGATAAATAAAGAGTACTCACAGCAGCTATAGTTAGGAGATCAAATACTTTGCAGCAGTATTTCCAGGCATTCACATTTCCATACTTATTCTGGCACTCATCTGTGGGATAAACAAGATAGGAGTTAATATATAAGTTCAAGGATGTGAGTTAATATAAGGCCAGTAATATACAATAAGAACTGTGAATAAAATAATACTAGGTGATTTATCTTAACCAAAAGAAAGTAAGACAACAGTTGAAATATTAAATCTATTGTAATCCATATGTGTGTGTTATTTGTAGCTTTTTAATGATACAATTTATGTTTATGATTCTGAAGTCACGTGAAAATGAAACAAGATGGAAAAGCAAAGGAAAAAAAAGTTAATTGTAAAGATATAATAGTAGTGCAAATATATAAATAAAAAAGAAAAAGACACAACCCCACATAAGATATATATAAAAAGTTTAAAATAGAAGAAAGAAAAAACAGCAATAATCAAACCAAATAACACACACACACACACACAAAAACAAAAACAACAAAAACAAGAAAAGAAAAGGAAGAACATGAAGAAAAAGAAGAAAAAGAACAACAACAACAAACTCACCATAAAATCCATAAACTTGAGTGATCTGACGTGACTCGTGGTTTCCCCTGAGAAGTGTGATCTTGTGTGGCCACTTGACCTTAAGAGTGAGGAGGCGAGTGAGTGTCTCCAGGCTGTAGTAACCCCGGTCCACAAAGTCACCCATGAAGATGTAGTTTGTATCTGGCACCTGACCACCCGTCCTGAACAGCTCCTCCAGGTCATAGAACTGTGGGGGTCATGGGGAGATGGTGAGGTGGTGAGGGTGGTGAGGAGATACAGATGGTGAAACTGTGATGATTGTGAAGGTGAAATGGTGAAACTGTGATGATTGTGAGGGTGGTGAGGAGATATAGATGGTGAAATTGTGATGATTGTGATAGTGAGATGGTGAAACTGTGATGATTCCAGTCATTCAACAGAGTGGTGTATGACTGGAATAGGCTGGACAAACATGTAGTGAGTGCAGAGTCAATAGGTAGCTTTAAAAAATGGTTAGATGACAGTATGGATAGAGATGATAGGTGGGTTGGATAAATACTAATGATTAAAGGGGCTGCCTCATATAGGTCATACTGGCCTTCTGCAGTCTCCACCCTCTTATGTTCTTATTGTGAGGGTGAGATGGTGAAACTGTGAAGATTGTGATGGTGAAACTCTACTCTATTCCTCTATATTTCCATCTGCTTTGACATGAACACTCTCACTCTCTACTCTTTATCTCTCTATTTCTGTATTTCCATCTGTTTTGACATGAACACTCTCGCTCTCTACTCCACATCTCTCTATTTCTGTATTTCCATCTGTTTTGACATGAACACTCTCGCTCTCTACTCTATATCTCTCTATTTCTGTATTTCCATCATGAACTCCCTCACTCTACGTCTCTTTCAATACAGACATGAGTGGGTGAGTTTTAGTGAATAAAGTGAGGATATTGGAGTGAGTTTACCTGGCCATGGATGTCCCCACAGACGGTAACAGGACTGGAGACTGGCTGGATGTTGCCTTCTTCTAATAGTAACTCACATACTGACTCACACAGCCTCTGCAATGCAACAAAATGACCGTCAGAAATATGTCTTAATGAAATGTATACACTTAGGGAAGTAAGTAATAAAAATAATAAATAAATGGATTGAAAACTTGTTGATGAGAAATGTTTAGTTAAGATTAATACAGAATGAGATTAAGGAAACAAAATGATAAAAAAAACAAGCCCGGCGCATTATAACCAATATGTATACACTTAGGAAAGAAAAATAACTAAAAAAATAAATAAATAGATTGAAACCTTGTTGATGAGAAATGTCTAGTTAAAATTAATACAGAATAAGGTTTAAGAGACAAAAAGAGATAAAAAAACAAACCCAACATATTATAACTATTGGCAATGCTGCTCAATAGTAATAAAACAACACTATCCACCACCACCACCACCATCAAACTAATTTCAATGATTTGTTAAGTAATTTTGCTGATTTCCGACCTGTTTTCCCATGCACATTACTCAATTTAATCACCGCCCACCTGAAAACACTGATTCCCACAGGTTCCCTCAAGAACACTGGGAATGAGAGGTGGCCATAAGGTGGAGTTGAAATAAAAGTCATAAATCAAACAAATATTAAACCTTAAAGAAAAAAAGAAGATGGAAAAAAACAGCTGCTTCAGATTCAATAACAAAACTTAATCCCCGACTTTTGGTGACTCTTTAGACCTGTGAGGGGACTGGCAAACTAGTGGGGCTCTTATATTTTCACTCTTTATTCCTTTTGGCAAGTTTTCCCTTTCTAACATGAAAAACGATAAAAAAAACTTATAAACTGACACATTGATAAGGAAACTAACCACAACACCACACAAACATGAATAACAGATAACAGTGGACTGGCAAAGAAGTGGACTGGTATATTTTCAGTTTTCATTCCCCTTTCAAGCATTAAAAAGACAAAAAAACAAAGAAAATAACAAAAATATGGAAACTAACAACAACAACAACACACAAATATCAATAACAGTGGACTGGCAAAGAAGTGGACTAATACATCTCCAGTTTTTATTCCCCTTCAAACATAAAAAAAAGACAAAAAACATAGAAAATAACAAAAATATGGAAACTAACAACAACAACAATACACAAATAACAACAGTGGACTGGTAAAGTGGATTGGTACATTTCCAGTTTATATTCCCCTTCAAACATTAAAAAAACACAAAAAACATAGAAAATAACACCAAAATAAAGAAAACTAACAACAACAACAACACAAACACAAATACTAATGGCGTGTTTTGTATTGCACCAGTGACCACGCATTATGCAAGACAGAAGTGGTGGTGGGGGGGAACATACCCTATTATTACCCCATTCACCCACACCCACGCACTACAGGGGGGTCATAAGGCGCCGCACCCACCCCACCACCCGCCCCGGTCCACCACGAGTGATAATAAACGAGAAAAAGTTAAAACACAGACGTCCGGGAAATTGGTCCAGTACTTTTCCCCCAGTTTCCCAGTCGATTGGCCGCCATTTTGGATGAACTGTGGGTGTTAATTGGTAGTTTTGGGTGGCGTTGTTATGGTGGCGGTGTTAGTTTCTCACCTTAAGGTCGTTTTCCGGGAGATACTTGCACTCTTTGGCCACCTCGATCCACTTGTCAACGTCAGCCATTTTTGTTTGTGCTGAAGGGGACACGGCGCTATTAACTGTTCAGGGTTATAATTTTCCACCCATTGTTTTATTTCACTCTATATTCCTTATTTAATTGGTATTTTTCACTGGGTATTTATGTGTATAGTTGTGGTTTGGGTGGCTATGTTGGTTTTTATATATAGGGGATACGAGTATATTGAAAAAAACCATCTTTTTTTCAGGGGTCTTAAAAAAATGGGGTTTTCTCAGTTTAAAATGGCAGTGTTGTTGTCTCTAGCATCGTATTTCTTGTCTTTATTTGTTATCAATATCGGCATCAAACTTTGCTATATTCAAGAGGCAGATTTCAAGACATTTATTCCATTCTGTCCAACTTTGTAATGCAAGAGTTAACCAATACTCCCAATCATTCATACATTCTTCTGTTAAACTCTTTAACTCCCTGCCTACTTCTGGATTTCCAATTTCCTTTGACTGAAAAAGCAAGGTTTAAGGCATTTACAATTGTCCCTTTCTTTTGGCTAATTCTTTCGGACCTGCAAGAGAACTGGCAAATAAGTGGGTCTCTTTTTTTACTGTTTTATGTTGCCCATGGCCAGCTTTCGCCCTAACAAAATAAATAAATAAATAAAAATAAAGACCTCTATACATAATTACACTAAGGCCTAAAACACTTAACAAAAATAAATTATTGTTGCGGCGGCGCTTAGTGTGAAGATAGCGTTGGCAATGCTACCAGATTGGCAATGATGACATTGGTGCAGAAGTGGTAGTGAGGGCTGGAGTTTGCGGCCAGGTGGATATTCTGTGCCTGATTGGCCAGTAGAAGGGACGCGACTAGGACACGGCTAGAGGGGACAAGGGAAAGGGGGGCTGTTGTCAGCAAATAGTTTCGGCCCGCCGGGTCCGGCGGGCGGCGACAGGAGTGCCAGTGAGGGGAGAGACAAGAGAGGGGAGAGACAAGAGAGGAAGAGGTTGGGGCCCAGTGAGGTGAGAGGACGCCAGCCTGCCCCGCTCTCCCTGAGGATGAGAGCGCCTGCCCCGCTCTCCCCTGAGGACGTGTTCCTGCCCCGCTCTCCCTGAGGATGAGAGCGCCTGGCCCGCTCTCCCCAGAGGACGTGATCCTGCCCTGTTTGTGTTGTGGTAAAAGTACTGTGTGACATCTTGTATTGACTCTTGTGTGCCAGTAAAGTAAGGAAGTTGTGCCTTGCCTTTAACTGTATTCCTGCCTCTCTGAGTGAGTCTGGGGTCTGTGGGTCTGTACCTCGCTTCCCTTGCTAGCCACGAATCTTCGCCGAGAAGTGTCCCTGTGTGTATGCTGCCGACCCCGTCCTGTATGCTGTCCTGAGGGTGACGCTGTTGGTACTTGGTAAGAAGAGTGTACCTGTCGTCGCCTTGGAAGCTGTGTGGTGGTGTGGTGGACAGGGGGCCAGCATAACAAGTGGTGTCAGGAGTTTTTGGGATAGTTTTGGCTGGCGAGATTGCCGGGTACAAGGCACCATGGCGGACTCAGACTCGAGAGGCAGTGAGAAGCCGGAAGGCAGTGAGTCACGCTTGGAAGGGCTGGATGCCTTGTTTGACAGAATAACACAGAAAATGGCACAGGACAGGAAACAGGACGTAAGTGAGTTTGCACAGAAAATGATACAGGAAATGAAACAGGACATTAGGGCAGTGGTGGTGCAATTGGATCGGTCGATAGAGGAGTTCAGGGAGGAGCGGGTGGCAGCGAGACGACGTTGTGAGGGAAGCACTGAAGTCGTCCGGAGCAGAGTGGAGGAAGATGTGGCAGCCCAACCCCCTGTGTCAGACCAGCAGTTGTGTGGCGTGACAGGCCACTGTGAGCTGAGAGTCTCTGTTACCGACATGCAGGAACCCTGTCCGTTGGGGCTGGACTCCCTGTTTGGGAATGCAGCGTGTGATGACCTCGGAAGGATGCAGCGGAAGGTACGTGGAGAAGTCGTACCACTGATCCTTGAGGATGCTGTTAAACAGGTCGAGAGCCCCGTGACGAGTTCGGATGTCGAGGAGAGACTGGGGCTGAACTGCGGAGTCGTGAGGGAACGTGGGGCAGCGGACGCCACTGAAGAAGGCGGTGGAGGCCATGCAGCGGTGAACAGCTGCGGTGATGAGGACGGCGGCGCGGGGAAGATGGAGAGCGGGCAGGACGGGCAGAGCGAGGCTGGCACGCAGCGAGACGTCGGGCAGCATGTCCACCAGAGGTTGGGGTGGACGGAGGAAGGCGAGGTGCAGTCGTGCAAGGAGGAATTCTTGCTGGTAAGTCCTGCTACCGTGGACTCGGTGAAGCAGAGGGAGAAGCTGCACATACAAGACGGTGTGTGGCAGAGGCACTTGAGGGATGCAGCGACACAGCATGTCCACCCGGTGTTTGGGCGGACGGAGGAAGGCGAGAAGTCGTGCGGGGAGAAGCAGCACGTGCAAGACGGCGTGTTGCCGAAGGGCGTGGAGGATGCAGCGACACAGCAGACGTGGCTGCTGGTAAACCCTTTCTCCCTGCAGGTTGAGTTGCTGGAGGAGGCGTATGCTGGCGTCTCTGGTGGGCACCAGGGGCGCAGGAAGGCTCTGCGTAGCCTGTGCCGACGCCTGTGCTGGGGTGGCATGAGGCATGAGGTGGAGTGGTGCGAGCTGTACCACGTTTACGTCGCCGAGAAGGAATCTGAGCGGCGTACCAGAGCAGCGCTGTGGTGGTACCAGTTTGGCGCTCCCAGGGAGGGGATGGCGGTGGATGTCGCCGGGGCACGGCCTAGTATGCCCCAAGGTAACCGCCGCTACCTCCCTGAGGCTACTGGACGACCACCTGGGGAAGAGCTACCACAGACGTCGCCTGAGGCTGTGGCGGCGTGGCAGCGGCAAGGTGGAGAAACGCCAGCGACGTGGAGCGTCAGCAGGTGGAGAGGCCCAGACAGCGAGGTGGAGGACGAGGCTGCGATGGGTGGAAACAGAGCGCGCGAGAGGGGACAGCAGACGACGAGCGTGAGCCGCTTGTCTCACACCCTCAGATCGAGGAAAAGACCTGTGGTGAAGGGACTACAGGTGAGGAGCGAGCATGAATAGTCGGGTCGACTATTTTGTGGGGGGGAGGGTAGTGTTGCGGCGGCGCTTAGTGTGAAGATAGCGTTGGCAATGCTACCAGATTGGCACTGATGACATTGGTGCAGAAGTGGTAGTGAGGGCTGGAGTTTGCGGCCAGGTGGATATTCTGTGCCTGATTGGCCAGTAGAAGGGACGCGACTAGGACGCGGCTAGAGGGGACAAGGGAAAGGGGGGCTGTTGTCAGCAAATAGTTTCGGCCCGCCGGGTCCGGCGGGCGGCGACAGGAGTGCCAGTGAGGGGAGAGACAAGAGAAGAAGAGGTCGGGGCCCAGTGAGGTGAGAGGACGCCAGCCTGCCCCGCTCTCCCTGAGGATGAGAGCGCCTGCCTGTCTCCCCTGAGGACGTGTTCCTGCCCCGCTCTCCCTGAGGATGAGAGCGCCTGCCCCGCTCTCCCCTGAGGACGTGTTCCTGCCCCGCTCTCCCTGAGGATGAGAGCGCCTGGCCCGCTCTCCCCAGAGGACGTGATCCTGCCCTGTTTGTGTTGTGGTAAAAGTACTGTGTGACATCTTGTATTGACTCTTGTGTGCCAGTAAAGTAAGGAAGTTGTGCCTTGCCTTTAACTGTATTCCTGCCTCTCTGAGTAAGTCTGGGGTCTGTGGGTCTGTACCTCGCTTCCCTTGCTAGCCACGCATCTTCGCCGAGAAGTGTCCCTGTGTGTGTATGCTGCCGACCCCGTCCTGTATGCTGTCCTGAGGGTGACGCTGTTGGTACTTGGTAAGAGTGTACCTGTCGTCGCCTTGGAAGCTGTGTGTTGGTGTGTGTGGACGGGGGGCCAGCATAACATTATGTTACTAAATACACAACTTCTAATGCAACTTTATCACTTTTCTAAGCACCAAAGAAAGCAAATAAAAGAATAGTTTCCATAGAGCTTTCACGATCAACAAATGACATCAAACTCACTCATAAAAACTATGAAATACCAACGTTTATCAATGAGTAAATATAGAAAGGCAAAGAATGGACTGTAATATAAAACAATTCATTTAATCTATAACCTCTGTACACAATGGCTATATTTACACTGGTATATCATTACAATAAAACTTTAATAGAAAGAAAAAGAAGGTACAAAGGACATAAGAGAGAAAAAAGAAAAAAGAAATTCAAATATAGACAAACAAACAGAAAGAAATAAAAACAAAAAATAAAAGAATCACAAAGAAATCAAAAGATAAAAAGCAAAAAACTAAATAAACAATCTCTTATCTCTCTTCCACAGCATCACTGAGAGAAAGCCCCGCCTCCACCAGCTCTCTCTTCACATATAGCACTTTCTCCTCTTCATGGTGCTGAAAGATGACCAGCTGTAGCAAAGGTAGCACTCTGAAGCCGGCAGCCTCTAGCAACCTCTGTCTTAGCTTCTGTGGGGCCTTCAGTGCTCCAGTGGGTCTATAAGCTCCCAATGATCCAATGTCCATGATGGCAATTCTGAAGGGAGGGTTAGGTCAGGTTAGGTTAGGTTTACGTTAGATTGGGTTACGTATACAGTAATTTGGTTTGTTTTGGAAGGGCATATGGATAAGTGTGTATATTTGTGCGTATGTGTGTGTGTGTGTGTGTGAATGCAGAATGTAATACCAAATACATAAAGGATGAACACACACACACACACACACACAGCAAGAGAGAGAAAAGAAAGAGAAAGAGAGAGAGAGAGAAAAAAGAGAAAGAGAGAGAGAGAAAAAGAGAAAGAGAGAGAGAAATCAATCCATCACAACATTCAAAGCCCATCACAGCATCCCTCAACCCATCACAGCATCGTCAACCCATCACAGCATCGTCAACCCATCACAGCATCCTCAACCCATCACAGCACCATTAACTCACCTAGTGGCATCATCAGGAATGTCCAGTGAGGCAACAGGAATACTCTGGTCCTTGTCGAGTGGGTCCTCTGGTCTGGTCAGCACGATGGGTGCTCCCTCACAGTCCAATGCTAACAGGTGGTCTGGTGGAGGGGTAAATGTTGGAGCTTGTATTTATATATCTTTTTTTTTATGTAAGGGTCAGATTAAGGTAGAATAAAGTGTGGTGAAAAAAAAAAGGTTCACTGAGGCATAAAGAAGTACAATTTTCCACCTAGACTTCTGAACAAATTGAATAAGCTTAGTGAGGAAGCTATGAACGGCAAAACTGTCATTAAACTTTTAAGAAGAAACTGGATAATAGATATAGAGACAGGATACTATGAGATTAATCCCCTTCTATAAACCACAACTAGAGAAACACACACACACACACACACACACACACCTATGTATAATCCACCCTCAGTCACCAGCCCAGACAAGAGATGGTTTGGGTTAGGAAGAATTAGCTGGAGCATGGCCTTCAAGGAGGACCTGGAGGGAAGCTGGCTGGCCCTCAATCTCCTGCCGGGTTCCAGGAAGGCCTCGGGGACTCTGTGTGGGGATGGTACCATCTCCTTAAGGGCCTCGTTCACATCCAGCAGCCTCTTGTGGTTGGTGTTGTCCTTAGTATACTTCGACATGAATCTGGGAAAGAGTGGGAATGATGGATATGATTAGTGAGGTTTGCAAGAGTGGTTTTCCATTTAATGATGTAGAAATCTTGTCACTCTGCCTCTATAAACATAAAAATACCTTAAAAAACAGGTGTAAATTTAAATCAAGCCCTTTGAAATAGTGGAGGTGATGCACAGAAGTGGGAGAATATGAGCTGTAATGTTTCTATGGGTGTTAGAGAAGGCACTCACAGACTTAGGGTGTCTGGGGAGGTGAGGATCTCCATCAGCTGGGGGTGGTAGTACTCAACGCTCAGAAGCTCTACCGCCACCACCAGTAAAGGCTTCTTGTAGTAATCCTGGGAAATGAGACAATACCATCACTCTTCAATATTATTCTTTTTATCACACAGTTGATTTTTTTCTAAACAATGTGGGTTATTTATGGATTAAAGGAAGCCCACTCATTACATATTTAGTTTAGGTGGGGTTCCTTATGCTAATTGTTCTTTATTGGTGTTTATTTGTGTTAGATAGTGTTATAGGGTGTGAAGGAAAGAAAAGAATTAATATCAAGTGATCCATTGGTCTATTTCAAAACACCTAAAAAAATGCACAAAAAATCATACCACACACACATATACACAGTCTTTCAACACCCAAACCTAAGCAACTTACAGAATTCAACTGGAGAGACTTGTGGGTCATCATAACATCTAACACAGCCTTGAGGTCTTGGCGGGGTAGCGGTGTGGCGGTGATGGCCGAGAGAAGAAACACCATTCCCACCTTGGCCTGCGGTATGTTCTCAGGCTGCGACAACATGAGTTTAACGGCATACTGCACCAGCTCCTCTGATATGTAATTCTGTCAGGGAGAAAGAGATGCTATGTTTCTGTATGCTGGTAATGTGTGGAGACTGTGATAGAGAGGCAGAGAGAGAGAGATGGAGAGACACAAACAGAGAAAGAGAGATGGAGAGACACACAAAAACAAAGAAAGAGACACATAGAGACAGAGATGCAGAGGTAGACAGACAAACATAAAGAGATAAAAAAACAGACACACAGAGGCAGAAAAGTGAATAAAAAGTAAAGACTAACAGATTTCTTCAAACAAAATATAAAAAGGGAGAAAAAAAACAGCAGCAAAAAAGTTATATATGCAAGAAAACACTTAAATCTCCTAAAATGCACAAAATAAAACAAAAAACATGAGGAATAACAACCTTGACTCGATACTAAAAAAAAAAAACAATTGGATAAAAAACCCAACACACCATTTTAGCCATTTTAGTGATGGTGTGTGCTGTCTTAACAAAGGGAAGGGAGTGGCGGCACACGTAGGAAGCTGCAGCGTTCAGGAACCTCTCATTGTAGCAGCTGCGGTCCCCAAAATCATAGCCCAGAGTCAGTTTGGTTAGAGTTGACTCCATCTGTGGGGAATGAGAGATGGTCAGAGGTGGTTGTCCAGAACGTTCAGTCTTATAAAGTCAATGGGAGTTTATCTTTACTGACTTAGTGAGCATCAAATCTGAACTTAAAACTATGAATAAAGCTTCAGTAATCACCTGTAAAAAATAAACAAAAACAAAAACACTGAGGAGATAACAGACTACCTCTCTCTTTACCTCTTCCTCTCACCTGCTGGAAAGAGAGAGTGAGAGAGAAAGAGAGAGTGAGAGTTTGCATCCCTGGCCAGTCAACCCCTCTCCCTCTCACCTGATAAGAAGTGAGAGAGTCAATACCCTTGGCTAGAGTCTCCAAGCACTCCTTCATAATCACTTCCCTGGTCAGCTGCTCCTCCTGCGTCAACAGCCTCCTCTGCAGCGACGGGGAGGACACACGAGTGAGGCTCCACACAAGACTCATGGCCAAGATGGTGTCCTGCACGCTGCCCCGCCTGTACATCTCTCGCAGGAGGATGCCCAGACCCTTCACCTTCCCCTGAGAGCAGATGGTGAATGCCTGCCAGGGGGGAGTGAAAGTGGTGGTGGTGATGGTGGTGGTCATGGTTAGGTTAGGTTGAAAAATTCCTTGTGTCTTTTAATCTCTGTGTTTTTATAGTAATGTGGAAAGGAAAGTGGGTTAATTAGAGAGAGAGAGAGAGAGAGAGAGAGAGAGAGAGAGAGAGAGAGAGAGAGAGAGAGAGAGAGAGAAACACAAATACCAAAAAAGTAAGAAACTAAAGCTGTAAAAACAAAGAATAGAGGATGGACTGAATAAGAAAGAGTTGGAAATAGAAGAAAGAGAAGAGAAAAGAGAGAAAGAGGAGAGGAGTAATAAATTCCTTACCATATATTTACAACCTTTAGCGGGAAAACAACACACACACACACACACACACACACACACACACACACACACACACAGCTAAAAGTTAGATATGGAAACAAGTCCCCATGAAACCCACTTGAACTGTGTAATAGACAATTAAGTAAATACACACATTCACTCACTCACCAAGGACAAGTACGAGAAAGAGAGGTCTGAGAGGGATGCTGAGGGCAGGATGTTACTGAGGAGGATAGGAGTGGCAGTGAGCAGTGCCTCTGATAGTGGTGTGGGTTCCATCTTCTTCAGTAGAAAGTCCAGGAAGATCAGATGTACTAAGGATAAGTCATTAATCTGGTGCTTCAACATCTGGGAGGGAGAAAAGGAGGTAAAATATAAGGGAGTGAAAAATAGTGATAGAAAAATAAGGGTAAGGAATTGTTCATGTAGTTTTCATGTTTTAGAATTGCATGTTTGTTTTAGAATTGCATGTTTGTAGGCAGTTGCTTTAGAGGTAATTATTTCAAAGTTTCAACATCTGAGAGAGAGGCAAAGAGAGGGGAAAATAAAGATACAGAGATTATAAACCAAGTTTCCATATTGTAGAGTTGCAAGTTTGTAGATTGTAAAGTTAGGAAGGAGAAAAGTGATGAAAAATAAGGCTATACAAATGTGGATCAAGTTTCCCTACTGTAAATTAAAGTTGTACGTTAGTGAAGACATGTACTTTAGAGATCATTAATCTAGTCTTTCAACATCTGACTGGGAAAAAGAGAGACATGAAACACTCGCACAGAATAGCAACAAAAATCACACCTTATACTAATTCACACACCTGGAAAGTAATATGTGAGGTACAAATAAATACAATTGTACAGGAATGTACTTAAGAGATCATTAATTTAGTCTTTCAACATCTGACAGGGGAAAAGAGAGACATGAAACACTCACACCGAATAACAACAAAAATCACACCTTACATTAATTCACACACCTGCAGAGTAACTTGTGAGATCTTGGAGGTGGCGGGAACTCCCAGAAGACACAGGTGCTTGAGGAGGTTCACCCACTCATCCACCTCCATCCGTCGACACTGAGAGTACACCTGGTCACATAGAGCATTGAACCTGTCACTCTGCAGTATCTGTGCTCTACAATCCTCACTGGCAAAAATGAGAGAGAAATAGTTTGTTTTTGTGGGTTTTTCGCTGTAATTGTTTCTGTTGCTCTTGGTCAGCTTCCCCCTCTTCCATAAAAATATGAAGA
Source organism: Callinectes sapidus (assembly GCA_020233015.1). Lineage (NCBI taxonomy): Eukaryota > Metazoa > Arthropoda > Malacostraca > Decapoda > Portunidae > Callinectes > Callinectes sapidus. The sequence continues at coordinate 25,850,599 of CM035205.1, read as the reverse complement.
AATAGGTCTCATTTTCAACTTATTCTTTACTAACCTCTGTGGAATAGTTTAAGTTTTAGGGTAATGCAGAAGTCTTTTTTTATTGATGTATGTTCCTCTTCCTCCTTTTTTCCCTCCCCAATAAAATAACTATGATCAATTCTACTTTCTCTCCTAATTTACTCTTCTTTCTCCCCTTAAAATAAGTAATACCAACTTTTCTCTCCTATTTTGCTTTTCCTCCTTTTTCCTCCCACTTGAAATAATTGTGATAATACTACTTACTCTCCATCTTACCTATTCTTTGCAAGCACCCCAAGTTTTCCCAGAAGTGCCAAACAGTGCCTGGTTTCCATGACATCACTGTGCCTCTCATACACTTCAAAAGCAGCACCAACACTCTCACACTCCCTGATCTTCAACACCAGCAGGTTACTCTCTCCCCGTCTCTGTTGGCTGGGTAATAGGTATTCTTCAGAGGTGTCTAGGCTGGAAAGGTCAGTCTGGTGTGGCTTGGAGAGGGAATCAGGAGCCATCAGGTGTTTCTCTAGCTCATCATCATTTGGCCCTGTGATGAAGGAATCTGGCCCATATGTGGTGTGACCTGGAGGGGGATTTTATTATGCCTCGTATTCTTAAACACTTCTGTGCTTCATCTCCACAATTTCAAAAGGTTTTCTTTGAATTTGCACAAGTTTTAAGGTGTTTTATGCTTCTAGAGGCATAGTGACAAGATTTTTACATTATTAACTGCAGAAATACTCTTGAAATAAAAGTCTGAGACCTGAGGGAATGACATGTATGACAAAAAAATAACTTATTTGACCTAGCTATGTATACTGCATAAATAACAAGTTTATGTATATGGTCAAACAATAAGAACATACACTTTATAAGTAACAGAACAATTAAATTTCAATCTAAAGAAGAGTCCAATAAGGTGGTCAATTTCCAACAGCACAACAGGTACCACTGCCCCTCACCTGAGCAGCACCGGACAGCCCTTGCCTTCCACAGTGCCGTCCTGTTAAGCAAGCTTCTCCTCCCTGTGGTGGGGGTGTGTCTGAGCACCAGCTGTGTTGCACGGTGCAGGCCCCGCACACTGAGGCTCAGTGGCCGGGCCATGGCGTGAAGCAGCACTGGTGACATTGTACTTCGTCTTTCAGGCCTTTACTCAAACACTATCTGGTGTAAAGAGGATATTCCAATTAAAAATATTTTTTGGGGGGTAAAGGTTCTCATTAACTCACAATGCTTCACCTGAACTACTTTATATCCTTTAAATGTCACATAAAGTCCCCTGATAATCTCCAAGTAACCAAATATTTGAGGATTTTAAAAACAAATCAAGTCTGACCTGACTCAACTGGAAATTCAGATTGCAGAATATTTCTTATTTTTAGATTTCAGCCATTATGACACTCAGTGATGTTGTCTGCGGGAAGAAATGCATAGAAGTTCCTTATCTGAAGGAAAGTGCACACTAAGTATAATGCTGGACATATTTGTGTCCCGTCACTTGGAAAGCTTGTGTAAACTGAAAAGTTACCATGTTACTGAGAGAAAGAAGAGAGAGAGAGAGAGAAAAAAGGTGGTGCCATCCCTGTGGCCTGGTGTAGAGAAGCCTTAATGAGGTTCACTGTGGTGAGGCCTGTCCTAGCAGCAGGGCTCCAGTCAGGCAGTCAGGAACACCTCGCCAGGTAAGCAGGCACTAGCTAACCTATCAAGTAAAGGGCTCCAGTCAGGCAGTCAGGAACACCTCGCCAGGTAAGCAGGCACTAGTTAACCTATCAAGTAAGTAATTGACTCAGTCACTTCACACTGCATAGTGAGGTAAAGCAGCCTGTCACCAACCTTAAGGGGTGAGTGGTGCTGGGCCGACTACTGGACATGTGCTGCCACTGGCCTGGGATCACCTCACGTGGAGCCCCTTTGTCTTGGAGGGCCAGGCAGCACTGACAGGTACTGGCAGGGGCGTACAGGGCACCACCACCATGTCACTCAACACTGCACATCACCAGGTTTGAGGTGGTGTGTACACTTTCACCGTGAAAGTTCACGCCTATTATGCCTGGGCCGGGCGGCGGGCAGTGTTCACCTTCTACTACGGCCGTGTTGTTGTCGTCTGACCGACTGACTGCTGCTGCTGCTGCTGATCCAGAGATGTGTCTTTGCAACAGTACCCACTTGTGGCTTCTCCATTTCAGAGCCGTTTATTTAACGGCCGGTTTCTTAAACATTAGGGATACTAAACAGTAACCCGAATCCCGGAGAGTGGATCTCTCTCTCTCTCTCTCTCTCTCTCTCTCTCTCTCTCTCTCTCTCTCTCTCTCTCTCTCTCTCTCTCTCTCTCACACACACACACACACACACACACATGCAAGAGTCACATACACTCTTCCATATCTTTCACTAGTAATATTATGATCATTATCATCATCTTGTTGGCATTCTCTTGTTTGTAGCACCGCTCTCCTGTAGCAAGTTGATGTAGCACAGGTCGTCCTTACACCATAAAAGTTATTTTCCCTCCTCCTCCTCCTCTTCCTCCTCCTCCTCCTGCACTTGCAATATATAATTAAGCACTTTACAATTAGCAACCACTTTCCGATGCAAGCAGCAGGTCCTAACCTTTTGTCTTTTCGGTAAACTTACACAAAACAAATGCATCCTCTTCCTTCTTTTCTTCCTGCATTTCGGGAGTGCAGGCAAGGTGGGCGGTGCTTCGTAAAGAACGGTGACTCCGGGGAGGGAGTGGGCGAGTTGGCGTGGTTTGTATGATTCTCAGTTTTTTTTTTTACTGTTCTGAAACTTTCCATTAGTGTGTAGGTTCTTTTGTGGCTTCTTACAAACAATCCGAACATGTTTTTCCTTCCTTGCCAACACGAGAGCCGTTCATAACATGAAGTGCAAGCCTTGAGGTACGAGTAGCGCTTCCTACATTCTCAGATTTAAAAAGAAAAAGGAAGAGAGATAGAAAGGAATTGGTTTTCAGAGAGTGATAAATGAATGGGATAGACTCTACTAATAATAGGATTGTAAGGGGGAGGGAGGGGGGGAGGGTCATTCGTGGGCTTTAAAAGATCAGGCGGAATTTAAAGATGAGGATGAAAGGTGGAAATAGATAGATATGTTTGATATAAATATAATTGTGTCACTTGTGTGTTTGACGACTTCTTGTAGGTTCCCTTATTTTATTGTGCCCTTGTTGGTCGCAGCGCACCTCGCCAAGGTCTCGTCACACCCTTTACCAGTAGCACAACCAATTAACCTTGACGAGTGCTGATATAAAGCCACACAACAACCTCTCACTGCTTGCCAAGGAGTGTTGTGTGAAGGTTTATGCAGTGCAACTGGTTTGTGTTGTTGAAGATTGTTGGTTGATTGAGATCAGCGTCAGTTACGGCACAGTATGTAGGCATGTGTGTATTTCGCGCCAATAATTGGTAGATTCGCACGAGATATCAAGCAGGTAGTTAGTGTGCCGCTGCCTTTGATGAGCTGCCCCAGTAATTGGTATCCAGGCAGGGTGGAGGGCCGAGGGTGGAGGACGGGAGGCAGACACTAAGTATTACGGGATCTCAGTATTACCCTCCTCTGGCACTGAGATCCGCTTGTCTCTTCTCCTTGACTGGAGCAAGATGAACCCTCTGCCTTCAGTTGCCTCGCGGGAGCAGCGTTATTAGGCTAACTGATTACCACAAGACACATCAAGGCTTGTGTGTGTGTGTGTGTGTGTGTGTGCCCACGCCATAGTGTGATATACGTGTACTGTACGTGTGTTTGCGTTGTTCCGTGTTTTCCTGGTCTGTCTGCCTTAGTCGCTACAGAGCCGGGCATTCCGTTGCATGCACTATAACTGAACTGAATCCACGTTGTTGTGCCAGAGGGTGCCAATGGATGTAGTTGTGCTGCTCCTCGTCCCTTTTGTGTACGGTAAACAAACCATCCACAGAAATGATGTGTCTAAGCATTCATCACGTGCTTTTTTTCTTTCTTTTTTTAGTAAGAGGGGGGAAGCTGGCCAGGTGGAGGAGGAGGAGGAGGAGGAGGAGGAGGAGGAGGAGGAGGAGAGGGAGAAGAGGATGGGCTTGTAGGATAATGGGAAGGTGAATGAGAAGAGGAGGAAGAAAAGAGGAGGATAAAGAGGAAGAGGAACGTTGTGTCTTATCTGTAAATTGGTAGTTTCTTCTCTTTATAGGTTGGTTGGAGGCAGCAAGTAGGTAGTTGTAAATCATTTGTCTCCCCTCACTCTCCAGGTTATCTTAACGCGCCCTGTTTGCCTCCTCCCCCTACCCTCCCCTCCCTCCTTCCTCCTCTTACCTCCTCTCCCTCTTCCCTCCTTCTTCTCTCCCTCTTCCCTCGTTCTTCATCTCCTCGCCTTCTTTCTCTTCTTTCTTAACTTTTCTTTGGTTTCTTTCTCTTCTTCCATCTCCTTTTCTTCCTTCTCTAGTTCCTTCTCCCTCTTCCCTCGTTCTTCATCTCCTCGCCTTCTTTTTCTCCTTTCTTCAGCTTTTCTTTCCCTTCGTTCTCTCCTATCTCCTTCTTTTCCTTCTCTTCCTCTTTTTCCCTCTTTTTCTCTTTTTTCTCTTTTCTTCTGTTTCTTGTGTTTCTTTTTATTTTTCTCTTTTCCTCTTCCTCCTCTGTCTTCTCCAAGTTTAGTGTTCCAACAATCTATTTTATCTTCTTCCTCCTTTCACTCCCTCCCTTTGCAAATTTTCGTTGAGACAAGACTATTCTTTCTCCCTCCCCTCTCTGTATTCTCCTTATTTCCCCTCCATGGCTTATCTTCACTGCTATATTCGTCTTTAAATCTCTCCCTTAATATACTCCTTTTTTTCTGTTGTTCTGCTTCCCTACCCTAGTTCTCCCTTATCCAGTACTTATCCTTCTACTTGGTGTCCTTTTCTGTAAGTGTTACCTCGCACCCACCCTGTGTCCTCTCGTGGCTCCAGTGGAAGTTGCCAGACGAGCCGCCGTCGGGAGGAGCTGTGAAGGCTTGAAGGAAATATTGCTCTGTCGGTCCGTTTGTGAATATTGAAGAGGGTCGCTATGGTGGTGGAGGAATACAAAGGAATACAAAGGAAGGCCAAGCAGCTGCAGACCTTTTGGAGGAGGAGGAAGGGAGAAGAGCTGGAAAACAACAAAGATATAAAACAGAAGAAAAACAATAATAGAAGCAAAATGAGGCAGAAAAGGAACTAGAGGAGGGAAAGGAGATGGAAGAAGAGAAAGGAGGCAAAGAAAAATTGAAGGAGGAAGAAGTGGAAGAAGGCGAGGAGGAAGGAAGAAGGAAGAGGGATGAGATGAGGGATGGGATGAGGGGAAGGAAGGAGGGAGGAGGAAGGGAAGATAGTGAACATGAAGAGGGATGTGAGTAGATACCAATGAAATGAAGGAAGTGTAGGTTATGGGAGTAGGAAAGAGTGATGTTGTGAGAGGAAGAGAAAATTAGCGATGAGGAAGAAAAAAGGTGATAAGGAGCACTGTTTGAGTAGACGCTAAGGAAGTATAGAAAGAAAGTTATGGGAGTGGTAAGAGGAAAGAGTGATTTTGTGAGGGGAAGAGGAAATTAGCTATGAGAAAAGGAAGAAAGATGATAAGAAGCACCTGCCTCAATAGGGGAAAAGAAAAAAAAACATAAAGAGGATGTTATGGAAGTAGAAAAAGGAACATGTGATATTTATAAGAGATAGAAAAAAATAGCAATGAAGAAGAAAAAAGGCCATAAGAAGCTCCTGCCTTGAATAGTGGAAATGAAAAAAAAACATAGAAAGGAGGTTATGGAAATAGGAACGAAGTGATATTTACAAGAGATAGAAAAAATTAGCAAAGAAGAAGAAAAACATGATAATGAGCACTGAGTAGAAATAGGAACAAAGTAATATTTATAAGAGATAGAAAAAATTAGCAATGAGGAAGAAAAACATGATAAAGAGCACTGAGTAGAAATAGGAACAAAGTGATATTTATAAGAGATAGAAAAAATTAACAATGAAAAAAGGTAATAAGAACCAACTGCCTGGGTCTTGTTCCTTCGCTGCGCTTGGTATCCCTTTGTCGGAGCCGCGTGTCGGGCGTGGCTGGTGCGTGGCTCACTCATCTCGGGGCACACCACCACACGCCGGCCGCCGCTGCTCAGGAGGCGAGAACCACCATTCATCGACCCTTAGCGCCGCTGCTTTGAGAACGCTGCCCAGAGTGATGGAGCACTTGTCTTATTAAAGCGAACTTGTGAGCTGCAGGAAGAGGCGAACCCAAAGAAAGAAAGAGAGGGAGAATAAAGCAGCGTTCGGTTCGG
>CM035205.1:25775196-25790280 GCA_020233015.1 Callinectes sapidus | reverse complement strand
TATACTATATATATTTATCTCTCTCTCTCTCTCTCTCTCTCTCTCTCTCTCTGTCTCTCTCTCTCTCTCTCTCTCTCTCTCTCTCTCTCTCTCTCGTCTCTCTCTCTCTCTCTCTCTCTCTCTCTCTCTCTCTCTCTCTCTCTCTCTCTCTCTCTCTCTCTCCTGAAACAAAATTCGTGTAAAACTTTTATTTTACACTTTGTACATAAGAACAATATACTTTAATAACAATAGTCATGTTTAGTAATTATGATAAAAGTAATTATCATACAAGTAACAGTAATAACTAGCTACACTACATAATTAATGGTAACGTAATGGTAATAATGATACATACTTGGGTAAAATCAATGTCTGAAAATAAAGGGCATTGGATCACCATGTAAATCAAAGAATGGCAACAATTATTAGTGGCTTCTAAGGGTTGCTAAGGGTAGGGCCAGGCAGCCTCTCCTCATAAGGGCTTCTTCTTGTCTCAAAACAAAATGTATGCAGACAATTCTCTTTCAAAACACCACAGCAAGCCCTCAATGTAAGCCATTTATATATTGCTGTTAGTTAGTGGAGGGGGATGCAATTATGACCAAAAATCATCTCCCAAGGACAGAGCTTTCAAAATTTCAAACAACACTTTTATCACGGGGGAACATTTTTGGCTATAATTTGTGCAAAAAAAAAAGATGATAATAACAAATGAACAAACAAACACGAAAGCAAGAATAAAAAGAAAACAGCCTAAATCATGGACTTGCTGAATGAAAGTAATGACACATTGAAATCTATCCTAGCCTACACACTACACTGTCTTTTTTTTTTCATAATATACCTTAAGCAGACACTATAGTCTTTCCCTAAAAACCAACAGTAACATAAACAATTCTATGTAATAAAAATAATTTGTGGCTAAAATTTGCAATGCTCCAACAGCTTCATTATATTATACATAGTTCTTCAACAAACAGGCAAGAATATTATAGTATGGATCAGTATTATCAGTATTATTAGACATAGCAGTTTGAGCATTACCATTTGATTAGTAATTACATTTTTAAGGTAGTTATCCTAAATAAGACTAATCTGACCACTTGGATTAAAAACTCTGATCTGTAGCTTCAAAAGTGACACAGAAGTATATTGCACAATAAAAGTAGTACTCTGATATACTCGAGAATAAATGCAGCAAGTGATAACAGAAACTAACAGCATTTTTCCTGAAAAGTATTACCAGTGTTGCTAAGTGGGTGCTAGCGCAGAGAACTGAGATAACAGCAAGTAATGGTGGCACTGGTTAGAGACATTGATTATTGTCACAAGACTGGTGCCGCTGGTGCTACACACTCACGACCCACGGCCGCCCTAGAGAAGGATAGTATTTTGATTTCCAGTATACATTTTTGATTGCCTTGAGCAAGAAATGTAGTGCAGACAATACCTTTTTTTGTTTTTTCTAATTCATTACTGATAATTCAATGAAAAGAACAATGAGAAATTGTATGATGAACTTTGATTATCATACTAAAGACCACAAACACTTTTTAAAACACCTGAGCAACTGCATGCTAGTCTTTTTGATATACTATGTACAAACTATCCTTGCATCACCCACGGCAACATCTGGTCTGCTGTGGCGCAGCCCACACTGCCGTCCTCACAACCCATGTCATCGCACATTACCAACGCCCGGCCTGGCATGGTCCGGTCAACAATATAATGCAATAATTGAAGGAAATGTAGTGAATAACATAAGTAGAGCTGGTTTATGGAATAAGACACCATTCCTATCCTTCCACAGGAGGAGTTGCTTGCATCCTGCCGGTCTGGTAAAGTGCATGCCAAATTTTGTATTTTGTCAAGTTTCATGCAGGTTAAGACAAATGCATCAGTAATACAGAATGTTGAGGGTTGAAAAGAGCTTCCTGGATGGTGGTGAGTCTTACATCATAATGGTGTGGAGGAATATCCAGAAATAAAAGGCAAATGGTGCAAATTAAGGCTGAGGTGAACATTACCTCAAGAGAATCTGACTCTCGGCACTGGCCGGACAGCTGCACTCGTGTCTCGGCAGTGAAGACATATAACTAATTTCATTTTTAAACTTGCAGCAGCTAGAGAACAAAACAGCAACAACAACAACAACAACAGTAAAGTTACTTCTTCCTCTGAGAAGCTGGACTGGAGGAGAGACTGCTTGCAATCACCAACTCTTAGCAAATCCCTAATTGCATTATTTTCCTGTGCCACAGTTACATGCTTCCCCACACAAACCTGAGCCAGGGAGGGGTGGGGCATTCATATGGCAGGGATCAAGGGAAAGAGGCTCAGAAACAAACAATACTTCACTTACAACTGCATGATGCGACTAAGTTTGTGTGGGGTTGCAAGATGCATATATTGTATATATATATATGTATATATATATATATATATATATATATATATATATATATATATATATATATATATATATATATATATATATATATATATATGTTCATAAATCTTTGCTTCTTAGTAACAATATTGACAATGTGAAGGAGGAGGGCTGGAAATGAGAGGGAGGTAAACTATGAAGAAGAGCAACATCCTGACTGCATTCTACTTATGTTGTATGTTCCTGAATTTTAAGTAAACACCAGTATTGACATCCTGGGAGATGCATTTGTGAATACAATAAGTACATGTATTGTGTGTTGAGAAACCAACATCTGGAGGAATATTATCATTAATTCATCTAAATTCTTTATTTTTTGATGTTTTGAAATGACTTTTTGTAGACCAAACTGTTGAAGCAAATTGTCATTTTTTTCCAGATAAAATCTGTATTAAATGATTCCAGATAAAATCTGTATTAAATGATTCCAGATAAAATCTGTATTAAATGATTTCAGATCACAAATGCATTGCTTTGACATTATATTACAATGTGGTAGATACAGCATCACTAATTCTAGTTTGTCTTTAGGATGCATTGCAGGATGACAGGTCAAGGTGGCTGAGCACAGCACTCACTCTCACCTTCACTCACACTCACTCCCACACACACACACACACACACATACAAGCATGCAGACACAAACACATCAACAAATGCAGACACATACACAAACAAACATATCAGCACACACACACACACACACACACACACACACACACACACACACACACACACACAGAAAACTGATGAGAACAATAAAGAAGAAGAAGAGAAGGTAGCATCAGAAATCATAAGTCCACACAGCAGCATTATGTATTGGTAGTGTTGACAAGGTGTACTACTCTGGGTCTGGTGGTGGTGGTGGGTGGTGGTGGTGGTGAATGTTGAGATGTAGCTAGTACAGGAGCCTGCCTGACTAGACTGTGGTGTGTGGCAAGTACAACTGTGGTGCTGCAGTGACATCAGGGTGCTGGGAGAGACAGAGACATCACACACACACACACGCACACACACACGCACACACACACGCACACACACACACACACACACACACACACACACACACACTTTTTAACAATGTTGCATAGCATTTTACCATCACATACATCATCAGTGTCACCCAAAACAGGTGTTCTTTCACAAAATTGGGAGGAAAAGCTAGATGGTAAGAGAGAAATTTAACATCACAAAAGAATACAAACTGTCAGCAAACTGACAGAGAAACACACTAAGTGGATATAACGTACACATAGCATAGAAATGGTCTAATATTAAAAGAACACCACATAATAACCAACATTAGCATTATAGTAAGGACAAAGATACTGAACCAATGGAAGCTCAGAAATATTACATGTGCAGGGACACGCTAAAATGCACGTCTGCACACACACACACACACACACACACAAACACACAAACACACACACAGAGTCACACAGTCATTCATACAAACACACACACTTGTTAGCCACATCAACACTGCTGCTCATAACTGAGGCTGTGTAATCACAAACCTAGAGGCTATTTATCAAATATACTGTATAATGTTCTATCATAATATTAGCTATGATATAATTCAACACTGGCTATGAAAACTAGACTCTGGAGTAATAGAGACGCGTTTTGTACACACAGTTATTGACATTATTGTCGGGCCATTGAGTGCCCAGTAACAACACGTGGGGTGAGGCTGGCCCCTACACCTGTCCCAAACACCTGCGGTCCACCTGCATAGTGGTTGGGGCTGGCTGGAGGGAGAGGAGAGGGCATCATTCTTCCTTGCGTGGAGGAAAGTGGGGGAGGGTGAGGGAAGGAGGCAGAAAATGTACTAAGTGTGGTGGCAGGCTGGGTGATGGGAAGGAACTGAAGCAGGTTAGAAATGGAGGCTATAAAGTGCTACGTTCTTATACTTTCTGTGAACTCAATGGTGAAGAATGTGAGGCCTCTTGCATCCTTAAGTGGTGGGGGTGTGGAGGTGTGGTGGGAAGGGGCATAGGGGCTGGTCTCACATGTGCCTGCGTGTACATGTGTAGGTGTAGGTGCATGTGCATCTGTGAGAGTGTGCGTGTAGTGTGTTCCAAGACTGTATCATTATATATATATATATATATATATATATATATATATATATATATATATATATATATATATATATATATATATATATATATATATATATATATGTATATTTATATATATATATCATTTTTTTTTTTTTGCATATATCAACTTGGTGCCCCATGCATTCCTGAACTGATCCCCACAACAACGAGTGACACACCAAAGAATCGTCCCCGGAAAAACCTTAGTCGACTAGTTAAAACAGACTATTGAGTTGGTTAGTTTAGTTAATTAATGCTTGGTGTACAAACTTGATTATGCGCTAGAGTGAGCTAAGTAGACTCCAGGACTACTGTTTACATCTTACTTACTCCTCACTACAGTGATTGCGCTCGGGGGGGGTTCAGGAGGAGTCTGGGGAAGGGGGAGGGAGTGGAGGGAGGAAGAGGAGTGGGAGTACTGCTGATTAGTTGAGATTTATGTATGTGGTTGTAGTGGTGACTGAAAAAGAACAGTCTAGGGCGTGAGTGCTTAAAATTTGAGCTAATCTGACATTTTTTTTTACCTTTTTGACATTTTATATATTCAGGAGGAGGAGGTTTGCATGGTGGAGGAAGAGGAGGAAGACGAAGAAGAAGAGGAGCTGGTAGAGGTGGTGGAAGGGAGCATTTGTTTACTAGCTACTGTAGAGAAGAAAAAGGAAGGATTGAGAATGGGAGGAGTGGTGGTGGTGGTGGTGGTGGTGGTGGTAGGGGGTTACTGCCACACACAAGCCCATATTCTTTCATATAAAAACCCCGCGGTAGTGAGTGAGTGAGTGAGTCGGTGTTGGGAGGCTCTGAAATGCTTCCCTGACTTATCCGTATGTTTTGATTTATGTCACAGTGGATCACACCATTGCTGCATCTTCCTCATTTTCTCGGCGGACTTGCTTTGCCCTGGAATGGAGTCGAGGGGGAGAGAGTCACAGGGAAGGAGAGCCAGTCCTGTAGCGAAGGAATGCGCACTGTGATCTCAGTCAACAAATGTGCTGGGGCGGTGGGGAGGCATGACACACACCCCCCCAGCACCACCTTGCTCATTACCATTGGTGCGCACATCTGGAATTCCCATCACAGGCATGCGGTTTCCTGCTTTCAGGGTTTGAGTTTGAGGGTTTCTTTCGTGGGTTTCATCTCGCCATGTCTGCTGTGTTTGGTTCTGTTGCATGAAGGTTCCAGAGTCACAGTGGTTGGTCTGTTTATTGGTGCTCCCCGTCCAAGGCTGCTAAGTATTTGTCTTCGATCACCATTGGGACCAATTTGTGTCTGCAAAGAGGGAGTGGTTGCTTCAATTCATGGCTTTTATCTATGTGTAAATCAGGTTTATATATGCACAATTTAAAAAACCTGTTTTTCTCTTTTATAAATACTTATACAGTGGTACCTCTTGATTCAAACACTTCCCAATCAGTTTTTTTTAGGGTGATTAAGGTTGTTTCTTAAGGCTTTCATGTTTTTTGGTCTCTCTAAACACTACTAAGTTGTAACAGTGGGAGACATGTAAAGGGATGTTAAGTTTGTTAGGTTAGGTTAGGTTAGGGGTGTTTTTTGAGGGTACTTTTAAGGTTGTTTATGGGAGTTTTAAGGGTGTTTTTAGGGGGTTTAAGGTTGGTTTTTTAGTTTTTTCATGTTTTTTGCTCACTGTGAAAACCACCAGGTTGTACCACTGGGACACTTGTAATGGGACGTTAGATTTCGTTAGGTTAGGTGAGTGCACAAATTCAAAGAAAGATTAAATGAGTACAGAAATGGAGATGAGATCATACAAGATTAACTCAGGTCCTGTAAATCTCAACAAGGTAAATACACACCTGATGGGTAGGAGCAGCAGAAGCGCAACAGGGAACATCATTTTGAGATACGGCCAGGGAGCGAAGCCCAGAGAACACATCACTAATAACTGTACCACTTGAAGACCCGTGAACTTGTGGATCTTACGCTGTGGGACCCTTCTGATGTAGTGGTTAGGTGGATAGGCAGCCTGTGAGAAGAGAAAGCCTTGGATTAACCACCACGATGATCATCAACTCAAGCCTGTTACTGTTGATGCTATGAATTGCTTTCCATATACACAATGCTCAAACTCCTAAGCCATGCATCTCATTCTGTGGTTTCTGTGGATTTTTTTTTCATGTAAGAAGTCCAGCCAAGGATAAAATTTTAAAAAAGATAGAAAAAAAGCCCTATTGAATGGCAGTCCCTAGAAAGTTATAAGTTTGATTTTTTCCCCCTTTTTTTCCCTTTTCCTCAATCTTTATTTATTTTGGCTGAAGGATCTATGTAAGGTTAGGTGATTGTAGTTTTGTGCAAAGAAAGAGAGATGTAAAGGAAAGTTTTCTGCCCTTGTACTGTGATATCATGATGGTCTTGAGAATATTTTGTTCATACCTGATTGAATTTGTCTTTATTTCTATACCTTGGTGAATAAAAGGTAAATATTGCAGTCATTGATTCACTCACCACCACACTCCTTCTAGACATTGCACTTATAGTAATTCCTTTATGAAACAATATCATACTTTGGTAAATAAAATGTAAAAGAAGAATAAAGCAGTCATTAATTCACCCAGCTGCTCCTCCACCTGTCCCTCACCTGCTCCATGAAGAGAAGGGTGATGCGCTCAAACATCTGATTGCCGTTGAGTGCAGTAACAGCCATGTAGAGGAAGAGTCCATCCAGCACCGCCGTGGGGATGTAGGCCAGGGGGTACGGCAGCAGGAAGATGGACAGTCCAATGAGGATGTTAGAGAACAGTCCAGTAAGGCGCGTCTCTCTCACTTTGACGATTCTGTGATGGGTGCAGATTAGAATGTAAGTAAAAAAAGCATGTAAAGAACAATTTCCACATTAACACTTATTCACACTATTAAATGAAATAAATAAATGACAAAGGATAAGAATGAATGAAATGAAATGGCATTTAAAAATACAAACACATCCTGATTACTTATGCCTTCTTTTTATCTGTTTAGTTATACAGGACTTACATTTCACACTTTTATCAATTTTTATTTACAACACTTCCTACCCATTCTTCCAACCTAACTCACTCTCACTCTCTCTCTCTCTCTCTCAAGATAGTCACACTCACATTTCATACACGTGTCCCTGCTCCACTCTCTCCTCCACATCCGCCAAAGACCGGACATGCAGCGGGGAGTGAGGGAGGCAGGCGTGCATCCAGGGGAGGCAGAAGATTGAGAGGAACCCATTCATGAAGGCCACCACAAGCAGGTCCAGGTGGTAGGCTGGCCCTTTTTTCAACCTGCAAGAGGAGTTTCATCAGTCACATAAGTCTTACATCACTTTGTCCTCATCTTCTCATCATTATTATCACTAATTCACCAACAGTTTTCTACTCACTACTATGGCAGCTCAGAACTCTAACTGATCTTTGGGCAGGACTGGGAGCACTCACACTCCACACACCAGGACATCAAGGCCATAACTCAGCTCACATCTCTTACCTACTTACTATCAGTTGAATAAACACTGCATATCAAGAGACTTATCCATTTGCCTCACTGACTTCACTATCAGGTAATAGGAACACTGGCCCTCTATTCTTTCCTTTCCTCCACTTACATAAGGGGAAAAATCCTTTCTTTCAATGGTAAACAGAGGAAAGCAGTGGAATATAACTCACTTATTGCAGGGGTTGTTGACCATAGCTGAACCAATGTTCTGGTCCATGAAGAAGAGCATGGAGAGGGAGAAACCGAGACCCATGGTGGCAAACACAGCTGGGACGGGTAAGAGGTACAGAGGCGGCAGCTGGAACATGTCGTAGCTGTTGTCGTACCTGAAGTGCTCCACTGCAGGGAGGGAGGTGAGGAAGACACCGTTAGTCTGTTTTTCATCTTTTTTTTTCATACAAGATGGGAAGTCTAGCCAAGGGTAATAATTCCCAAGCAGGTATGGTGTGGTGTTTGATTCGGTCTAGTGTGGTGTGGTGTGGTGTGGTATAGTGTGGTGTGGTGTGGTGAGGTGTGTGTTCATAATAGGTAAACATGTTATCAGTCATCACCTATGACCAAAAGTTAAAGTATCTAACATTAACAGTTATAAAAACTTATCTAGGTATGAATTCTAGTCCATAAGAAAGGCATTAAAAAGATAATTAAATCTGCTTTAAAGAAAAATGGAAAAAAATGATCCATTAACTTTAAGTAAAATAATGAGGGCTTTGGAAACATTAAAGCTAACTAACTATGAAAATCATCACACAAAATACTGCTTTCTTGTGAGCTGCTATGAAAATCAACATAAAACATCTAAACATTCACTTACTGTCTACATGGTCCAGCAACGCAAGACAACACACAAAGCAACACACACTCATACTACAGTAATGAAATAAATATTCTATATAAAAAAAGCACAAAAATAAACAATCAGAGATACTTTTCTTTGTGATTTAACTACACAAACTGATTCCCTAAGAAAATATCTAAATTGATTTTGAGGAAGTGCAACACACATAGTTTTCATATTTTTACACTGATTCACAACCCTGCTGTCTCTACTCTGGCCTCAAATTTGATGTGCACAGTGGCACAAGGCAAAACACTGATTGTTTTTCTTTTGCTAAAAGAAATTAAAAATAATGAAAATGACTAAAGTACTAATGCTTTAGAACAAAAGAAACTAAAAATGCTAACAAAGATTGAATACAAAAAAGCTGATGTGCAAAAAATACACTCAATATTATTTGAATGAATGTAAGCTAGGACAAGAACTTTTCATGTGAATTGCAGAAATGCATTAAAATCACAAAATTATTATTTTTCCATAAGTGTGCATGATATGGAGAATGAGTACACACCCTGATTGTCCTCAAATCATTGATAATTTGAAACTAAAATGATGCATTGACACACAATACAAAGGCTGACTGAAGATTTCTTTCATCAGTAACCTGGACACTGTAACAATATTCATAATTTTGGAATTGATGAGGCAATGAACACTGAAGGTGTGGTTGAGGTAGTGGTGGTGGTGGAAGGTGAGCCAGCAGTCAGTGACTTATCAACTGACTGCTTGAATGACTGGAGGTGACTGGCAGGCACTTACTGTCATTCTTAACTGAAAGGAGAAAAAAACAAAAGCAAATAGAACATAGAATCAATGCCCTTGGGGTGAGAACAAAAACCCCTCAACATGGCAAAAATAAATAATCTATAAGCTAAGGTCTCTGATACACAAGCTCAATAAGTATAAATGTGCACAGCTTGCCTTCAATGAGCATGGCCAGACAGTGTCATTGCTAACACCTGCTGCCTGGCCAGACCAAAGCGACAGACAGACACAAACGGAAACTCAAAACTAAAAAAACGGTGCACACAAACAAACAAACTTCTCAAGCTAAGATAAATACGAAGCAAATACTGTACATACATCTATACAACTAATTCCATGCATATCTAATCAAGGGATTGTAATTTCATATGTACATAGAAAAAAATTGGCATCATAAACATACAAAACTCAATGATGGATATAAATATTAATAATTCCATGCTGGAGATGTATTGATATAAAATGCCAAAGACTAAGTGTATCCTTGTTAACTCTCTATGTACTACAGCTATTTCTCTACTGTACTGATGTGCATTACTTATTAAATGTGCATATACAGATACAGTAGAATGTCTCTGTGTAAACATACTGTAATCCTGTCAACATTAATCATGGAACTCCTGTAATGGTAATGGTGTGTCAAGACTTAAATCATTTCAGGCACAATTTGTTGATGACCAAGGAACATGTCCCAAAACAAGGGGCACTGGCTGGGGATACAAAAACTGTGAAAATAGGCAGTCCCTAGAGAGAGATAAAAGGGACTGATATTCTTCAATTTGATATGGAGGGACTGAGATGTGGAGGGCAGAAAGGCAACACCAACACCAACAGAACCAGGAGAGACTTACGCTTCACGTCGCGGAAAACGTAAGAGCCGATGAAGGACAGGACGATGACGGCCACGGGTAGGGCATAGTCGGCCAGCACCTCCCGCTTGTTGGCATTGAGGTATGGCCTGATGGGGCAAGGCAGTGACATTAGCTTGTTATTCTCAATGTGTGAGGAGAAATCCCTACCTGCTTCTGTATTTCCATCTTCCTATGACCTGAATGCAATGAAGAGGAAAGTTTCAAGACATGTATCCCTTTCTTTTGGCTAACTCTCTTGGAACTGCTTGAAGACTGGTACCTAAATGGGCCTTTTTTGTTTAGTAATTTTTGTTGCTCTTGGCTAGTTGCTCTTACTAAAGAAGAGAGAAAAAACTCACGTCTTGTTGAAGTTGTAGAGCATGACACCCAGCCAAAGTGTTCCAAACATGAGCAGGAGATAGAGGATTGAGTTCTCCCGAGTACAGACACTCTGCACCACTGTGATTGTGACGTTGCCCTCCAAGTCCTCCATGTGGGGGTCGGGGGGGTAGGTGACGTAGGACACAGAGTGGTTGCCTGTCACTGCGTACGCTGAGGGGGATGGGGGGGCGAGGTAGGAGGAGTTGGCCCCCTGCTGGCACGACGGGCTGTAGTAGTTGGTCTTGAAGTCTGTGGAAGTTAAGTTGTAGCGTTAGTGATGTGTTAGTTCATCTATTAACATTTAAAGCTATTCAAACAGATAGAGAGAGAAGTAGAGATATAGATAGATATGTATTCCTTATAAGTAAAAGGATCTCTGGCAAAAAAAAGGAACAAAAAGAACAGTATTAAAAGACCCACTGGTAATATATTAATATAGATCACTGGTTCTCAAACTGTATATTTCTTTCCTTTTACTTTACCATGAGTTGAAGGATTGAGATGTTCCATATATGATTATCCATGAAAAAATTGAAGGATGGAGGAGACATTGCAAAGAAACCATTAATGTCCGAATTACTTTTTCTGACAGCAGTAAATGCATCATTGCAGAAGGCGATGGAGATGAAGAGGGCAAATATCTCCTCTGTGGAACGCGTTGACCATCGCATGAGCCGCGAGACATCGAACAGCGCATACACAACCAGGAAGAAGCTGTTCCAGAGCCCCACCGCACAGTACATTGCATGGAAGTCCAGTTTGAAGTCATCACATATGTAGAAGATAACTGTATAGGGAGAAAAATAAACAGGTAAGTAAATATGGCTAGAATAAAACTGAGAGAAATAGGAAGGAGCTGATGAGTAGAACAGACCCAGTAATCATATTGTTAGTTCTGAGACAATGGGGAGTTTTAAAAGAAGACTAGACAAGTTTATATATGAGGACGATAGGTGGGATTGGGCAGCGGTGCTCACACAGGGACTGCCATGAGTAAGTCTAACAGCCTCTTGCAGTTCCCTCATTTTCTTATGCTCTTATGTTACGTAAATAAGTGGGAGTCTGGCGTTAAATTGTTACATATGTAGAAGATAACTATATAGTGGAAAATAGGTAAATAGATGAATAACTAAGTGGAGGAAAAAAAATAAATGTAAGTCCAGCTTGACATTGTTGCATATGTGGGTGAATAAATAGAAAAAATAAATGAAGATGCCACAAACTACATCAAATAGATTGAAGTCTAGACTGAAATAGTCATTTTGTGTAGAAGAGATGGAGATAAATAAAAGAAAAACTAAATGAAATAAAGTGCATAGAACATGGATAAAAATACAATAACATAAATCAATAGAATATAAAATAAAATAAATAAAAGTGAAATCAAACAAATAAATCAAAAGAGGCTAACGTAAAATGAATGAAAAATAAATGTATGAAAATAAAATCAATATAAAAAAGAGATGAGTGAGAATAATGAAATAAGGAAAACTCTCTCTCTCTCTCTCTCTCTCTCTGACAACACACACACACACACACACACACACACACACACACACACACACACAAGCTTCATTTGCCACCATAGGTTTCATGTTAATAAATATGAATGAGACACACAATAGTTCTGCATAATTGGTCATTCACTATTCATATTACTTTTATCAACATGTAAAATCTGAAATGTTTTAATGTAACTATTGTAATCAGGTTTGTCAGAAATAATGTGCCTGTATGTGTAACTATCTGTTTATTTATTTATATGTGTGTGTCAGTGAAATTATGTACTGTGTGTGTGTATGTGTGTGTGTGTGTGATCTTATGTAATTGTATTTTAACATGATCAAGTCAAGTTTGTAATGTTCCATCTTTTAAAGCTTATTTGTCATAGTTATCTTTAAAGTTTGTGTGTGTGTGTGTGTGTGTGTGTGTGTGTGTGTGTGTGTGTGTGTGTGTGTGTGTGTGTGTGTGTGTGTGTATATCTTTTATGTCATTCAAACATAATCTTTTTTCAACTTTTTCTTTTGTGTCTGCGTGCGTGTGTGTATTTATGTATGTGGGGTGAGTGTATAGCCACAAAGATGCCTGCCCGTGACAATGAGGCAATGTGAAAGGGGGTAATTTTCCTCTCTGGCCAAAATTTATGCTTTAGAATACTTAAGTGTTGTGCAGGGGGCAAAATCAATACCCAGCAAACAATGTTGAGAGGTAACACTGCTGATTTATCACCCTCATGTACCTTAAAACTCCAATAAATATAAAAAAACTTGAACAACACTGCAACAGCACAAATTCAGACACATAAATAAACCAAAATAACGATAATCTTCATCCTGGCACAAGTATCTCTCCCTCTCCCTCTCTCTCTCTTTCTCTCTCCCCTCCTGCACGCCAAATACCATAATTCATAGCCAGTCATTCCCAGTATTACCTTTCATCTCACACCCTTCCCTTCCTCACACCTTGCCCTGATCCATCACCTCACAACCACCACACCACCCTGTCTGTCCCGAGCCAAAGGAAATATTACATTGCTTTTTTTATTGATTTCTATTGAGTTTCACTGGCTGAGTGTTAGATAAGGAGGGGAGGGTACAGTGAGGTGAAGGGTCACTGCATGTTGTTTGGGTGTTGTGTATCACTGGGGTTGTGTGATTGGGTTATATTAGACTTATTTTTGTGTGTGTGTGTGTGTGTGTGTGTGTGTGTGTGTGTGTGTGTGTGTGTGTGTGTGTGTGTGTGTGTGTGTGCGTTCTATCATGTGTCTGAAATGTATTACTGTGTATCCTTGGAGTGTTGCAATAAAGATGATTATACCATTTTGTGTCTTTGTAATATTGATACAAGTGCAAGGAGATTAGCCCCTTCAGTATTATGACACATTTTTATATTGATTTTGCTTAGTATTTACAGCTTCAGAAAATTATATATGGATTAAAATGGCAAAGACTTTGGCCATTAACCTTCTGACCTCCATAAACCCTTCTTAATGTAAATAAAATAATAAAAAAACATCCAAAACTCATGGTAAAAATGCATCTCAGTGCTGAACAGGTTAAGAATAAAAGAAATAAGAAAGTATAGTGTGGAATGCTGTGGGGTGAGCGTGCCAGGAATGTAACCTCAGCTCCTGTCACAGTCACTGCTTGCTGACTTCCCCTTGGCAAAGCTCCATCACTTACTTTGCTTGAATTTCATATAAAAACTCTTGCACTAACCCTTTCAACACCACAACATTACTTTAATCTTATTCTGCGTACCATTAGAGGACTTGAAGCTCATGCACCAAGTCCCAACTCTTTCAATAGTGCAGCATTACTTTAGTTTTGTTCTTGGAAGATGTTACCAGGATTATCTATCTCGTGTCAACTTTTCAGCACTACAACCTTATTCTGACTTTGTTCTGGATATTATTAGAATGAGAAGATTATGCACAAAGTCTTAAATCCTTTCAATAGTATAACATTACTATATTTTTTTGTGGTAGCTTTAGAAGATGCTACCAGAATTATGTATGTATCTCATGTTAACTTTTTCAATACCACAACACTCATTCTATTCTATATTTACCATCAGACAAGCTTATGCATGAAGTCTGAACACTTTCAATATCACACACACAAACAAAACAAAAAATAGGTAAAATGAAATAAATGACTAAACAAAAAAAATACATACTAAATAAAATCCAAAATAAATGAATAAATAAATAAAAAAAGAGTGCATGTATGTACAGTATATGTAGGTGAAGCATGATGCAACAAAAAAAACAAACTCATATTACTTACTTTTTATATATATGGCAAGAGGAGCTGTAGTGAGTTGAATGAGGAGTGGCTGACCAGAGAACACACCCCAGAACACCCCACCAATAACTTGACCTATGATAACCTTCTTCACATCTGGAAAAGAGAGATAAGGCACACTGCACTCACCAATACAACACAAGCTGGAAACACAGAGAGTCCTTGCTTGATATGCACACCACTTTATATTACACAAATTCAAAGTAGCACAATGTTATTAAAAGAGTATTTTGTTCCTCACATCACACAAATCCCTTAAAGTCACATGATTTATAACAACACCCATTCTTTAACAGTGTAATAGTGTATGTACAGTTTACTACAGTATTGGGGGTGATCATCTTTACTTGCACAGAATTTACCATGCTTCTGGAACGCATCTATCGTGGAAAATCAAGGACTCCAGGTACAGTGTTAATTAGGAGGC
>CM035205.1:25649465-25681965 GCA_020233015.1 Callinectes sapidus | reverse complement strand
ATGCTGTGCTATGCATGGTGAGACCGTTCGCACACTTTGCTATCCTATGACAGCCTACTCACTGTTATGAACTGCTCCACTGAACCACCTCTCGAGCGGTGTGGAGCAGTATACGAGGCTATAGGCAGACATTGCCCGGTGAGGGTAGAGCCAGGACCAACATGTGTTGGTCCTGGGTAGAGCCTGGTGGGCTCTGTTCACGCGGGATGGGTTTATACGGATTTGGTAGCATTTTGTTGCCATATCTGTGAGCTTTACGTTTCAGACGTGACCAACTACCTAAAGTGATATGGTTACACTATTTGCCTGTCGGGCACTGCTCAATAGTGTAGATAGGCCTTGAGGTGTATACTTACATCATACAAAGCTGTTATGAAGTTCAGTTTGACAAAAACATGGCAATTGCCAGATTTACATTTTGTGAGTCTGTTCAAATTTCACAGCGCTGTCCTGGATGAGCATATTAAACTTCTTCAGATTAAAACCTTCAAAGACATTAAGTACAGTAAGAAGGCTGGTAAATTTTTACAATATGTCTGCATTCCTCCCGCCCCAAAACATGTTAGGAATCGGGGGTTTGGGGTGGGGAAAAACACGAAATGAGTGAAATCTAGGGCAATTTCAAATAACATTACAATTTTTTTTGCCTAACCTAACCTAACCTGATCCCCCGAAGGCCCTCCCCGGGTTAGGACACTAACCTAACTCATAAAGCTGTGCAAGAGCTGTTTCTTACCGGTGAGGTGAAGAACATCAGGGCGATGGAGGCGAGGTGAAGTTTTGCAACTTCGATAATGAAAACATGTCTTTTCTTTACGAAGTAGATCCAATCGGCATTCCTTCCCGCACTTAACACACAGCTTTTTCTCAGGCAGAAGTTCATGTTTCACAAAAAGCTTCATAATCCTCGTAATAAGTTACCACAAAATCCCCATAGGACATGTAGCAGCCTTTACTGACTCTTGGTAGATCTTCTAATCGACGATAACCTGGCTGCGGCCTGTCACACACAAACGGTGTTTCGTCTGATACTTTCCGTCGGCACCAACAAGGATCCTTGGTCGGCACATACCGCTCTTTTCAGGCCTTTTTTAATAACAATCGTCCGTGTGGTCCCAGAGGCACCTATGGCTTCTTATAAGGAACTCTTCTGAAAGACGTGTCCACCTTGGATGTTGATTCCCTGCCATAACAAAGCGTTATGGTGCACTTCCAGAGCGTTGAAGAGACGCGGAGTCTTGGTCTTGGTCCAGGATATGTAAACAAAAGCGGAAATTTGCCGACGGAAACGATCCCGATCGTCTGACAAATTCATGCGATAAGTTCATGCGGAACTGTGAAAAGTCGACGGAAATCGCATTAATCGACGGAAAAAGTGCTAGTGTGACACCGCCTTAAGCAGAGAAGTGTGGTACGCATAGGGTAGAAGGCCCTGTTCTGAAGATTAGCCCAAAATCACTTCGAGAAACTGACTGTTTATTTATCGGAAAAAATATGGCGAACTGCACAACAATCAACTATTAAATTAATTGAGTTATCCTAATTAGTCCTTGCACTAACACGCTTGCGTTACTTCATCAACATTCCAACACTCTTGGTAGATCAATTAATGCTTTCAAATCTGCTCTTCATTCCTTCTTAGGTCCTCGTCTGTATCACTTTCCTGACTAGTTCATCACTTCTACCTATTTTTCTGTCCTTCTTATTGAACTTAGTTAAGTTTATTAATAAATACAACTTGCCTTTCTCATTGTTTACTGCTTAAGATACACAACTCAGTCTTTATTTTCATTGCTTTCCTTACACCTACTCTTTATTTACTGGGAGAATGGCGTATCTGCAGTTTCCGTGCTACCCTTACCACCCTAATCCTTATTTGCCTATCTATAGCTATCTCAGTCTGTGGTAATAATGGGGTGGCCAACCAGGTGAGTCAACTCAATTATTATACGACTCATACCAAATACCTAACTCAGTAAGCAAAAAATAGTATGTATTTGTAACTTACCAAGTGGCTGCCTGCTGCCCGCCTCTGCCTCGGTGTATCGCCACCACTCCGTCATCACTTCCCTAAAGATGTGCTACCGTCCACCACAATGTTGCTCAAACTTATGAGCGGCATGAGGACGAGGTCCTACACACACACACACACACACACACACCAGGAGTCTTAGGCATTGCCACAGTCCCTGAACACTGGAGCAAGTTGTCCCTTGTCAGACCGCCAACCGACGTACAGTACTGCCAACTACATAAACATATTTCATATCCGGAAAATTGGCATTAAAATTCTGTTAGATTGAGTAACTTGATAAAAATTTCCCATTAGATTGACTTCGAATTTTATCAGTTAGTTATGAGTGTATTTTACCACCAAATATACATTATCATTTACTTCATCTTGCAGAAAATTCGTATATATTTGGTATAATTGCAATTGGTTTTCCGGTTTTCCTTCTCCATGGAGGATGCTGATTGTGAATTCGTTAATCTTATCCGTTCCTTCGTTCATCAATATATCTGCGGCGCTCTTTACTGGCAATGTACTACACACGTATCTATTGTTTTACTCTGAACGTCGGTGACTGTGTTGTGCCAAATAAATTTCTCAGGGTGACATCACTGCGCATGCGCAAGGTAGTAGTGCTCCGCAAACAGTGTTTTTACTCCATCCCGTGTATGGGTGGAACGCAAGGGTTATATCCTTGGTGGAACAAGTCTATGACTGATTCTGACCCAGGAGTTAATTGGCACAACAACAATACGCAATAAGTAGCCAGTGTTCTGAAACGCTTCGCTTTACCAAATAATTTTCAAAGTTCACAAGAAATGTTACTCAGTTTTCATTTTTTTTTTTTTTTCTATGATGATGTATATACCTACCGTTAACACTGTTGTAGGGAGTGTGCTGTGATTTAGAATATGTTCCAATTGAAAATTGTACACCGCCACTCGACTTGTTTTCGTAAGGGTGAAGCAAGTAGTTATGCTTCATCTCTTGAGCACGAGAAACTAGGGTGTTAAAGCTAAGAAAATTCTCCACCACATCTTTGGATGCTCTTATTCTTCCCAGGTTTGATACGAGTCCATCTAGATCTCATTGCCTGTCCGCTCGCGACATTCTTCTCATCCATTGTCGGAATCCTCTGCCTTTTCACGGTAGAAATACATGATAAAGTTCAGCAATTTTTGACCATCCGACATTAACCGTGGTTGTATATATATATATATATATATATATATATATATATATATATATATATATATATATATATAGATATAGATATATAATATACAACCACGGTTGACGTCGGATGGATATCTATGATCTATCTATATAATATACAGTATATATATATATATATAACAACAACAACAATAATAATAATAATAATAAATATTATTATTATTATTATTATTATTATTATTATTATTATTATTGTTATTATTATTATTATTATTATAAACAAATAAAATACACAAAGAGAAAATATTTTTCAGTCAAATGTGTGTGGAACCAATGAGTGCCAAGGACAGTTTAACATGAATAATAAATTTTAGCTTTTGCTGAAATTTATCATTCATGTAATTGATATTGGATTCTCAACATCATACTTTTAATCCTTATAAACTTCATTAATACAAAAAAAAAAAAAAAAAAAAAAAAAAAAAAAAAAAAAAAAAAAAAAAAAAAAAAAAAAAAAAATCAATTAATTAATAAAAACAAAAAGTAGCCTAGTCTAGTCTTCACTGCACACTCATAATTGCCACACAATATACCTCCTCCTCCTCCTTACCAGCTTTTCATTGAATTCACCAACTACCATAAGGTAATTCATTTACCTTTTACTGATAAGGTTAATCAGATACAAAAGCTATACATATTATGTAAGAATTAAAACTTATAAAAGTGATTCAGTAAAGAATGACAAACTAAACTAATATAAGTTTTTGCAATTCACAGAGTGAATGCCATTTCTTTAATAGCATTTTATTGTTTCCTTTTCCAGCAGCGGCAGCCGCAGCAGCTGCTTCTGCAGCAGCAGCAGCAAGTGGTGGTGTGAGTGCACTGACAGGCGGGCCTGCCAGTGATCTCAGCTCTAATGGCTCCAACCCCAGCTACCCTGAGTTCCCTCCCTCCCCGGACTCCTGGCTGGGCGACATGCAGCAGGACCACCACCCTCAGTACTAGCCAGCACTGCCCACTGAGTGTTACCCCCACTGCTGGCTGGTCCTACCAACTATGGCCACCTAGAAAACAGCACTCACCACCTACACTACTAGAGACCCTTGCCTGCCACCCTGATAGCCAAAGTTTACATCTTTTGCCCTCCATCAACAACAGGACAATAGGCTACACCCTATTTCATGTGGGCTCTACCTCCATCCAGCAACTTACCCAGCCCACTGCTTTAAAGAGCTTCAGTCCTTATCCTTTTCACATAAAATTCTTATCTTGTATGTGTTGGCCACCGTCATGGCTAATTAACTTGTATTACCTCCCTCCAAAAATAGCTTTTGCATGAGTGCTAGCAAAACCAGCTGCTCTCCCTCACTGCAGCCCATTTCACCTCTGGAATTGTCTGCAACATATGCACGCACCACCTTGGTCCAAAGATCGGAAGCCAAAGAATTTATAAATCTAGTCAAGACACATGTGCATTACTGAGTGATGTATGCCACATGAACAACGTTACTGTATTCATGAAGTTTAAGTAGATGAAACAAATCTAATTGCTCTGTGGTGGATAATTCTCCTTACATGAGATGACACGTTTTTTGTAAAAGGGTTCATGCAATACTTTTCTTTCAAGAAATAAGAGGGAGCTGAAACTTAATCATAGCAATGGACATGTAAGATGGAATGCGGCAGGAGTGAGGCTAGTATGCCAATCATTACAATGAGCACCTGACCTGCAGTGGGGGGGGATGGGGTATTAACAAAGAGAGAGAATCAAAGTCCTCAAGCCTCATGCTGAGCTGGGGAGTGTATATATACACATATGTATAATGAGCTAAGCCTAATGACCCTTTATGATACTTTCACTCAATTGCAAGATCCCAGTCACAAAAAGCAAATGGATAAAATACTGGGAAGCCCCAAAGATCACAAAGACAAAATGAAGGGACTTGCATGGGTCAAAACTATACCAGGTGTTATGGAGGAGAGATTTTATATAGACTGACTTTGTCTATTCTCTCACCAAAAGTTTTAATGTATATATATATATGAAGTGAGTTGCCTCTTTCTGGAAGAGTACAGGAATTCTGCCACACTTATTAAATAGATTTGTATATAGTGAAAATGCAGTGTGTATGTGTGTGTGTGTGTGTGTGTGTGTGTGTGTGTGTCACAAACTCAGTATGATCATTCCTTGTTCTACTGTTTTGTAGTAAACCAAAGAATAATTATGATTAGCAAAACCTATGTATGATTTTGATGTTGAGATTCATCAACGTTTCACCTTTGACTTTTTACTATACAATAATTCTCTGAGTGAAACATTTTGGTACTCATCACATCCATCAATTACTCATTAGGTACACACACACATCAGCCACTCCTAGCACCCTTCGGATGCAGGTTTAGTGCTGCTAACCTGCTAAGATATCAGCAGCCTCGTGACAGTATACTAAATAGTACAGTAATCTCTCTCTCTCTCTCTCTCTCTCTCTCTCTCTCTCTCTCTCTCTCTCTCTCTCTCTCTTTCTCTCTCTCTCTCTCTCTTAAAAATTATGCTCTTCCTCTATAAATTATTCGTGAGGAGTCCTGTCAACTGCCACCACTAACCATATCCTTCAATTTCACATACATACAGTACTTTGAATCATCCACTACACACACACACATCACATATTCAGTGTCAGTCATTCTGTTCCAGTAATTTTGCCACCTGAAGATGCATGAACATGCTAACACTTCCACTTTGTTTTGTTGAAAAATTGAGGTAAACAGATTTTGTATTCCTGACAAATATTTTCTTTGTTAGATAAAGGATTATAAATATAAGAAATAAATAATTATTTGACAAATGTATAAGTAAAGTTTTTAGTAGAAATGCAAAGCCATATTTTGAAAGATGAGAATATGTAAATCAGTTATCAGATAAGAGCATCAACCAGAGACAGTGTTACCATGTCTGTGTGTATTCAGGTAGCAAAATCACTTGACCCAAACTGATGACACTGCATAATATGTAATACAATCTTGCAAATGGGCAAAGTAATGACCAGTCTGAGTACCTGATGTGACAGAGAGAGAGAAAGGTAGGAGAGATTATTATTCAGTCCATGCACTTCATCACATCGTATCACATCATGTCATATCATATTTACTTTAATTTCTCAAGGTGTAGGTAAAGAGGTAGTCTTGATACTTCTATCAGAGTTCCTCAGATTGTTTAAATGACAGTACAATCTCCCTTTTACTTGCTTATTATGAATATCAGTTTGTACATATACTTCTAGACCATGTGTGTGTGTATGTGGGTATGTATGTTTGTGCATTAATGCATATACATGCATGAAGGTGCATGTACGTGCATCGAAGCATGTATTTGTACGTACATGTACAGTTTGTCTGTTGCTAATAGTCCAAATTTTGAACATTAGCACCAGACAGGAGGCTCTCAGAGTGACAAGCAATCAGTGTAGCATGATGTTATCTGTGTCATTTATGCATAAGTCTCACATTTGACTATCACTGGAAACTGTGTGTGTCAGTGGTGTAGGCCCATGTGTCACTCTGTGTTGTGGATATTCGGCCTCACTCCCTGGCCCTCCCCACCTCCGGCCAACTGACAAGAGTTGGACTTGCTGGCTTAGTGGAGACTGAGTACAAGATTCTCTAACATTTAAACAAGAAGGAAAATCCATTTTCCCTTGTTATAAATGTGGAGTATTTCAGTAACATTAAATTTAATGAAACATAAGTTAGAGTATTTTCTGGTGTGAAGTACTAAATAGCATTACTTTCATAACTCTTCATGATTAAACAATACTAATTTGAATCAAAAGTACTTTCAAAACAGTAACAGCATAAACTTTACATTTTCAATCATCTTGAAAAAATGTCAACTTTAAATTTAAAATTTCAGATGTTAGTCATCATACGTATTAGCAGCCACATTCATGTTTATCCTTTCCTGGAACCCATCTCCTGTCCTCCCAGTCTGCCAAAAGGTTAATTCTCAACATTGTAGAATAAAACAGCAAATACTAAATACTAATAAGACTTGTAAATTTGATCAGGCACATAAAAGTAACAGTCCATCGTCTGCAAAACTGCCACCACTGTCAGCAGGCTGTGGTGGACTGTGGCAGCAGCAGCAACTGTGCTGTGTCGTGCACATCTCTGTGCAATACCCAGCACCCTAATGCCAGCCACCTCAGACCCTCAGCTCACAGTGCAGTGTTGTCTTCCTCACCAAAAATTACTGCTGGAGTTCATTGCTGGTCAAATGGCATTTAGTGGTAGTGATGGTGCTGCTGCCCAACTTCTGGAAATTTTCACTTTGATGTCAGAGTGAGGCTGGGTCAGGGAGTTGCCCAGAGGGGAGACAGCCAAGTTCATCCTATAATAGGTCAATACAGTCTTATAATTTGTATCTGTACTAATTTGCTCTATCATGATGTTATCCTGAATGTTTGCTGTACCTTCACCTCAAATTTGGCTGGTCTGAGCCCAAACAAAAATATTGACCAGCTGAAGTAATGAAAATGTATAATAAATGAGTTTATGTACTAAATCTTTTTCTTACCCATTTTTATCATTAGAATAAGAATGAGCAACACTGTCATATAATTCCGATGGAAGATACTAAGGTACAGATCAAACAAAAGTTTCTGCATCTTTCAGAACACACTAGCCAAGTGATTTTACATATGTACTGCCTATACAGTTGCCCATACTGCCCAGCTCACTCTGGATAGTGCCTCACTATTTTCCTTGGCAATTCTCCATAATAATTTCACAGCCGGGTACTGAAAATAATTGTAAGAGCTTCATATAATGACATTCAACACTGCTGAGTGAATTCAGTGCTATGGGTGTGGAGTCTTATATGATTTGTGGTGACCTAAGGACATCACACTTGGCACCACAATCCAACATCCATCCCTAATCAATTTTACAAACCAACCTCTTGGTCCAATTTCATTCATCCTTCACTTTACATACTTTTGATTAAGGCTATGACTTCTCCATTCATCCTTCACTTTACAAACCTTTAATTAAGGCACATAATTTCTCTAAACTCATCACTTTTTCATCCAGTCTTTTCAAACACCAAATTTATTCACACTTCTGGTAAATACATGTGATGAAAGTAAATGAATTAATAAATTTCATATGCATTTCATAAATTAACAATAAAACTCACCATAAGATAAACTGGCACAATTTCATCATGTAGATAACAAGACAGTAATAGATTTGAGCAAAAACTATGAGAAAACAAACAATTTGTAGCCTTTTTTTATCTCTGGAGCATACTCACAAGAAGAAGAGCTGCTTCAGTTTAGTTCGGACTCGCATTCTGGATCACCATAGTTCCATCCCCTCCTGGTTGCACTTCTTGTCATAGTTTATATGAAAACTCCTTATACCAACTTCCAAAGAACTCCAACCACCTATTTTTACAAATGAGCAATTACATCTGTTAAACTGTTTGTGATGTCATACCAATCATCAGAATTTCTTGAACAAAAAGGGTTGAATAATGAATTACATGCACAGACTGCTAATATCTTGTGTTCAACATCAGTGTAGTTTATGTTAAAATAAAGGTCATAAAGATGAACTGGAATATTGGTACTGTATCAGGATCAATGTTAGATCTTTATAATCATCAGTATCAACTGCTTCTACCAATTTTCACTAACATTCACCAAATTCTTATTTTCTATCAAAATTCTTATTGCAAAGTTAATGTTTCCAAGTGAGAATTTCAAATAATGCTGGATAATTTTTTACTCCAAAATTGTCTTTCTAGTTTATTATCTTACATTTTCCAGCATCACTGCTTGCACAACTGACCCTCATGCAAATGTGGTCAGTGAAGATCTGTCTTCTCCCTCCCTGGAAAGCTCAGGTCCTTCTCTGAGGTTTTATTGGAAGACATTTTGATGCAGAAGTTGAATCTGAGTAGAGATAGAGAGCAGCAAGTATACTTCATTAGTATATATCAACTTGATCACTAGCTTATTGGATGTAATATCGCAGGTATACAGTAATCAATCACTAAAGGTGGGCACCACTAAACTGAAAGGTTACCTGTACCAACGAGTAATCTGTTAATTGAAAATTAGCTTCACTTAACTTGTTAAAGAAATTTGCAGAGGCTAATGTTAACCATTATCCACTTAGTCTTTTGTATAAATTTACATTCTTTCAGTTTGGTAATTTGGCTCTATAATCCTTATAGCATGCCCAGATCAGACAATAATGGAGGTATACACAACAGCAACAAATATATAAATGAGCAAATAAAGATGTATACACTTCACTTTTGTCTTATACAGTCTTTCTGGCAGAGACATCTACACAACAAAAGGAAACCAAAAACTTGTATGAACCACATTAGTGGACATAAAGTTTGCTGAAGCAGAATTACATTAGTGGAAGCTGTTTAGTCCACTAACCGTTAGCATAAATCCTAATTAACTAATGCATAGGTTAGCTACACCAATTACCAGTTGGATCAGAGGAACTGTGCCCAGCACTTTAAATCACCCTTGATATAAGCATAGTGAGTGCATCTCCACATAACTAAATCAGCATTGGCTATCTGAACCATAGTGTAAACTGGCAATAAAATAAAATAAAATAAATTATGAAAAAAGGAAAAAAGAAAAGTAAAAACTCCTTTCTATTAACCTTTTTAAAAGGACTGGCAACAACAGTAGGTTTTTTCTTAAAAAAGCTTTATTTTGCCCTTGGCTAGATCCTTCTTACATAAAAAAAATCTGTACAGTACTACCAGAATTAAATCTTAAAATTTTGCTAAAATCAAGGTAAGCACATGAAAATAAAAAAAGACACAGAGTTCCAGATGTAAGCCTGTTCAGACTTTCTTATATATTACAAGCTCTCACATGTAAGAGTCTATGAGTGGAATAAGGTTTCCAGCACCACTTTTTTGAAAAATGAGAAAAACACTTAAAGTTTCTTGACTTTCAAAATGCTCTTTTCAACAGATAAAGATATCCTGATCTTTTTTTCAAATGCAATTGAAAAGATCTGAGTCTGTCTCATTGAGTGATAATTTGAATAATCCACAAAAGAACATGAAAACAGTATAAGAAAGAGCTGGCAGGCCTCCCCATGTATGAGCAAATGAATCAACTGATGCTCAATGGCTGAATCATTATGTCTCAGGTACTCTCATTGACTGCCTGGTGATTGATGGGATGTGTCAAACACTATGAATGACCACCACCTCAACACATGGTGGTCTGGCTCTTCAGATCTTCTTACCACTAAACTAGGCTCACCCACATGCATCACACGACAAAGACATATTTTTTCATGAAAACACATAAGAAATATGAACCAAAACATAAGTGAAATACAGGTGCCTCATGTTGGTTTTCAAGTTTTAGGACTTGATGAAGACTGTGCTAAGCCATAAGGTCTTTCTGGATGGATAATTTAAAGGAGAAGGACCTAATAATCACCAAGCAGAGCTTGCACTTCTGTTGGCAGTATGGATGGTGAGCAGTGTGTTCATTCAATCAGTTCCCACTATAAAGTGTGGATTTTAACCCTTGATGAGGTGATTTTTCCAGATAATTCATTATTATACTATTGGAAGAGGGACTGGGGAATATCCTGGTGTACATAAGTGAAAAGTGGCCACTGTGGTGGACAAGAGCTTCCACACAATGCCTCATATATCATAATGATTGAATGTCATTTCACTCTCCTGAAAAAAAGAACAATAATTATCTAGTTTGCATCCATTTTCAACTCCAACTTTATACTCAGGGTTGAAGTATTGTAAGGTGAAAAGAAAGAATATACTTCTAATAGATGGTTTCTTACCTTTCTTTTAGAATTTTCCTGTAGACAAAGCTCCCCACTGGTTTCCTGCCCTCAAAGACACACTGGTCTCGGTACAAACGGTACATCTTTCCCACATTGAGGTTCTGTGTTAAACAACATCTATCAGACTGACCAGGATCATCCAAAGAGAAGGTATTCATGTGGCTTAAGGCGTAACTCACATCTTCTTCTTGGGTCTTGTTTATGGGAGAGTGCCGGCCCCGGCGGTCCTGTGATGCAAGGCAAACAGTAGTGCACATCACTTTACAACCTTGTCATACTCACACACTACTGCAACTGTGGACTCTCAAAGACTTTTCAGAAAGCTGATTGGAGTTTGATGGCAGAGGAACCCATGTAGAGAAAATGAAATAGGTTGTAGGTAATTGTTGTCTCAACTATTTTGTATTGCTGTGAGTTATGGCTCTTAACAATCAATCAATCAATCATGGGGGTCATACGCCGGGGGGAGCGTTGCCTCGCCTACCCTACAGCGCCACTCATGGCGGTCATGCCTCGTGAGTCTCCATGCAGGCTCCCTTCCTATACCGAGTAACTCCCAGCAGGAGGCATCGACTTGCCGCAGCCAAGAGTTCTGTGGGCGTCCCCTTGGCCTCCTCCAAGTCGGGTTGTCCCTGACAGAAACAACCCGACAAGCCGGATCAGCTTCCGGGTATCGTGCCACATGCCCATATAGCCGCAGTTGGCGTTGACGGACTATGCTAGTAATAGGCCTCGAATCGGTCTCACGGAACAATCGCTGATTTGACACAAAGTCATACCAGCGGTATCCCATGATCCTGCAAAGGCATCTACATGTAGTACCAAAGACATAAATTCGCCTCTTCAGGTCGGTGTTCAGTGTCCATGTCTCACAACCATAGAGTAAGACAGGGATCACCAGCGACTTGAAGATCTGAATCTTTGTCCGTCTGCACAGGTGTCGACAACGCCAAATACTTGTGTTGAGCGAATCCATAACGCCGTGGGCCAGGCCAATCCGCCGTGTGACTTCTTGGCTCGACCCACCATCGTTATGTACTACACTACCAAGGTATGTGAAGTTTTTCAAGATCTCAATGTCCTCGCCACACGCATGGACAGACTGTACTGTTTCATCCAGTACGCCTCCAAACACCTGGACCTTGGTCTTGGCCTTAAGTTCCAAGGGCTTCACCTCCTCGCCTCACCCGCCTCTAGAACCATTATCAGCACCTCCAGTGACTTGGCAAAGATTGCTGTATCATCAGCAAAAACAAGATCTGTAATCTCAGTGTTGCCGACAGATGCTCCACAATGACTTTGTTCCACAACTCTGCCTAGTACCCAATCCATGCATGTGTTGAAAAGTGATGGAGCAAGCACACAGCCCTGCCTCACACCTGTATTCACAACCATTATACTACAGTGCTAGAGATCTAATCTAATAAGACTAAAGTTGTTCCATCAGGCAGAATATTCAGAAGAAGAGATAAATGTTTAAAGAATACAAAGACAGCTTATTTGAGGAAGATTGAAAAAAGACATGGATATGCTTTCATAAAGGAATAAAGGTGGCCAAGTTACATTTCTTGTCTTGAGTACTTTCTTTATAATTAACCTACTTACCTTAAGGGCAAAAGGAGACTGGCAGGCCACAGCCTGTAACACTCGATCCACACGGCCATTGGAAACACCATGTAGACGAAGAAAAGCCAACTTGCATACTTGAACCTTCTCATTTCCATCCTGCAACAATCATTGACAATCAACACTATATGTGTACATCTATGTGGAGACTCAATACTCAAACCTTATTAATTCCAAATGGCTCTTTGAGTATCAAAAAGTTAAACAATTGATACCTTTAAATCAGATAATTCATTCTAACTTTAGCAAAACCTAAATTTTACAAAAAAATTCCATGTAATTGTAAGAGAGAGAGAGAGAGAGAGAGAGAGAGAGAGAGAGAGAGAGAGAGAGAGAGAGAGAGAGAAGAGAAGAGAAGAGAAGAGAAGAGAAGAGAAGAGAAGAGAAGAGAAGAGAAGAGAAGAGAAAAGATAAGAGAAGAGATAAGAGAAGAGAGAAGAGAGAAGAGAGGAAAAGCAGAGTAAGTCCTTAAATAACACATAGAAAATTCTGAGGGAAAGGAGGCTGTAGAGAAAAGGTGAGAAAACAACTATAGTATTAAGGATGAGAGAAAGAAATAAAACAACACAAGATAACAGGGAAATTAAAATAGAGATGGATTAACTACAAAGGTAGAAAAGGTAAAGTAAACAAAACATAAAAGAAGATTAGCATGGAAGAAAGGTACTTGCCAAACTAATGAAAAAATAAATAAAGGAAGAACAAATTTTCAAATGTTATGAAGCAACAACAATCTGAGAAGAGAAGTTAGCTGGAAGTGGCAGAAAAAAATACAGTGGAAAGATATCCATGTGAGCAAAGGGAATAGAAACATTAATTAAGGTAGAGTTGAAATGTACAATATAAATCATGAGAATAAAGAAAACAAAGAAAGAAGTATGCAAAGAGATCTGCTCCTCCTCCACAAATGCACACAAAAACACAAATACACAAAAGGTTATGTTTTACATTTATGTAAATAATGTATTTCAAAAAGAATGAAAAGCTGCAAAGGCATCTCTGTAGAATAGACAAAATTTTTAAGTCAGATAAGAAGCCATAACAATTCTAATGGCAGACAGAATAACCAAAATTAATATGTGAAGGGATCAA
Organism: Callinectes sapidus; assembly: GCA_020233015.1. Taxonomy (NCBI): domain Eukaryota; kingdom Metazoa; phylum Arthropoda; class Malacostraca; order Decapoda; family Portunidae; genus Callinectes; species Callinectes sapidus. The sequence goes on along the minus strand of CM035205.1, from coordinate 25,668,200 downwards.
AACATAGAAATGGAATCTAATGAAATGAAAGTCACAAAAAGAAAATATGTAAAATGTGGTGGGAGACTTATACTTATGTAGATATAAACACACACACACACACACCTTAAGTGACACACTGTAGACTCGTGAATAAGTTCGAGAGAGGGGAGCACTGGTCCGTCGCTGGCTGAGAGGGGCAAGAGTCACCATGCGAGCAATGTATGCATTCTGCAGCGTGAAACTGGCCAGACCCCAGAAGCTGTCAAACATCTGCTGTCGTGTCTCAAGAGTGCCCAAAGCTGGGATGCATCTGTGTCTGCACTCACATGGCTCATCTTGATACACCTTCCTGCCACGGAGCTTGCCTGTTGAGGTGATGTATGCCTCCCCTCTGTTCCTGCAGGCTTTTCTCTGTTCCCTGCTCATGGTAGAGCTCCCTAAGACAACCTGCCTTTGTTTCCTCCTTGTCTTCCTCTGTTGGAGTGATTCCACAGTTGTGGCAGTGGTGAGGGTGATAGTAGTTGTGGTGGCAGTGGTGGTGACAGCAGTAGTGAAACTAGTGGTAGTAGGAGTAAAGATAACACCAGTGATGGCAGAGGTGGTGGTAGAGTTAGTGTTTGTAGCGCTAGTGGATGCAAGTTTAGAAGAGGTGGTACTGTTGATAGAAGTAGAAGTGGCAACAGATTGAGAGAGTGAGGTACTGACACTGGCATGATTATACATTATGGCAGTGGGTTCTCCTGGTCCATAGACAGCTTTCTGAATCTCTTGACACCCAAAGGCACCATCTCCCTTCCTGGAAGGTTGAGGCATCAGAAGGTTCTTGGCAGGAAGGGAGCTTTTCATTCCACTAGCTTTAGGATTTCTCTCTTCCTGCTGCGGAATGAGCTTGGACTTCACCTGGCGGTATACCCATAGACTGACAGGTGTCTTGCCCTGCTCTTCACACCACTGCTGATACAATTCATGCATCTTTTTTACTGATATTTCCTTCTCTGCAACTCCCTGAGTTACAGTCTCACCTGAGGTTTCAGTCTTTTGCTGTTGCAACTTTAGGATATGCTGTGCCACAAGCTCCAGGTCCTTCTGTGCAGTTTTGTTACTTGGAGCATGCTGCCCACGTCGATCCTGAGGGTCAAGGCTACATGAGCAGACTGCTTACATAGGCATGACATAACTAATTACATATACCTCTCTTTTTATGCAAGTTTGTTTTACCCATCTTTTTTATTTATGTGAGGTCCAAATTCCAAACAAATTTTTTATTTATGTTTTTTTTAACTTATATGCAATATTTCATTGAGTGGCCAACACTCTCACACTCTTAGCCCCATCAGTCTCCAGTAGAAAGGGAAAAGTTTCATGGCCTTTCGTATTATACCCCAAGACCCCAGGCAGAACACCTCAGAACATGTAGCCAATATTTCCAAAGATGTGACACACCTTATCAATTGTAAATATAACTTCTACTCATAACAATATGGAAAGAAATAGAACAGACATTCTCAGATAAGACTGGAAAAAGGAGTAAATAATTGATGATAGCCAAACTGACCTGAAGAGCATGTGGATGGTCACAGTGAAGAGCCTGCAGCACTCTGTCCAGCCTCCCATTAGACACTCCATGCAGCCTCAAAAACTGACTCTTGCAGACCCGCACCCGAGATTGGCCTTCCTGAGGGCATCACATCATGATGTAGCAATATAATACCAAGGTTCTGGTTCAGATCATTTAAAGGATGCACAGTATAGCCACAAAGTTACACAAATATCAATTTATTAAAATAAGCATTTTGTCCTCAGATTTTCATAATATACTTATTCAAATATATTTAAATTTCTCTTAGAAGTTATGATTATGACTAAATACAGTATATTAGATACACATACAAAGGAAAATGACATACAAGAAAATATAAAACAAAGAATAGAGCATGGGAGTGAAAAATATGAAAGAAAAATTTCAGTCCAAAAAAAGTGTGTACAACATGAAGGTAAACTTGTACATTGGGATTCCTGTCATAGTAACCTAACGCAGAGACTAATTCCTTGATATAACATGTTAGAGTTAACTCTATTCTACTCATTTTATTTCCCCAATCTCTCTCACATGGCTTCAGAAGTGTAAATGCATACAAATCATTTGTCGATTTCTTTCACATGACTACATTGCAAACGGAAAAGAAATTATGATGCTTCCATGAAATGGCTGTCCACCTTCCTAACGCAAGAGTTAACCAGTAGTTCATCCCCTTCTCTAGTACACTCTAGAACTGCCTACCTGCTTCTATATTTCCATCTACCTATGACCTGAACTGCTTTAAAAGATTTCAAGACATTTAGCCCATTCTTTTGGCTAACTCTCTCATCCCTTTCAGAGACCTGCATCTAAGAGGGCCTTTTGTTTTTGTTTTTTTATGTTTTTTTTGCCCATGGCCAGTTCTCACATCTTACATGAAAAATGAAAGAAATAAAAAACAATGTACATAAAAAAATAAATATATACATACACCAGTTCCTTGATTTACGAATGCTCTATTTATGAATTTTTGAAGATACGAATAAAATAATTAGATCCTTATTACCAATTTACGAATGGTAAAAATTACTATAACAATAAAAAATGGTAGGCAAGTGTGGTACAAGTTCAATTAAAGGCCCAAATAGCTAGAAAAGCTATAAGAGACAAAGCTTGCCATATTGACAATAGAGCCAAAATGAGCAGTAGAGGGGCAGGGAGCAGAGGACGACACACCACAACAGAACTGCATCTCACCAGTAGCTGACACTCACTGCTTACAAACAGTTGTAACAAGAAAAAGTATCACAAGCTTAACAAATGAGAATGAGATCATTTTTCAAACCAATGATAGCTGGTAACACTGACGTGTCGTCTGTTGCCACAGCTATGATGACAACAATGATAACCGAACCAGTCAGAAATATATAGGTTAGGTGAAGAAGGTGATAGGAACAAGTTCACATCACAGTATAACAAGGATACAGGGACAAGCCCACAAGAGTTCATCTTACGTAAAGCACTATATTACAACTAGTAAATATACTAGTATTGAAACATACCTGCAGCTTCACATAGTAGAACCTCCTGACAGTTCTGAGAAGCCTTTCATCCAGAGAAAGGTCAATTCGTCGCTTATCACTGCCGCCTCCTCCACTAGGTACCATCACAACACTTTGGGCCAGATGAGCATTCTGTTTTTCAAAGTCACCAATATCCCAGAATTGCTTAAACACAGCCTCCCGGTCAGTCACAGTCCCTAATTTAGTCAGACATTTGTTGCGGCACTGACAGTCATGCTCCACATACTTCTTGGCAGGTACAAACTTACCAGAAGCACTAACATAAGCTTCGCCACGGTTCCTACAGCGCTTGCGGCTCAGTTTGGTACTGGTCCCCTCTGTCCCTGATGTCTTCTTTTTACCATAATTTTCCTGAGGTTGTGCTTCAGGTGGAACAGGAATAGTAGGTTCAAAGCTCAAGCCTGCTGCACTGGTGTTGTACCTCACATGGGGAAAGGGACTGAGGGGCTCAGCACCCTCATAATAGTACTGAATCTGTGGATGTGCTGACATTTGAGTTGTAAGAGCCACACTGTAGGGTGGAGTTGCAGCACATTGAGGAGGATGAGAAACTGAATAACCTAAGGCAATGGTGGCAGCTGAGGACACAGGGCCTGTCCCCTGAGGCCCACTGACTGTGGCAATGGTTCCAGCATACCCGTGTAGAGGATGCTGCAATGTGCTGTAGTGGGCTACATCCACTGTTGAGCCATAAAAGTGTGACACACTGAATTGTCCCTGGGAGTCCATCATCAACACTCACATCTCTAGTAGTCCTTTCCACCATGCCTCTGCTCCAACAGCGTGGATCCATCATGCTGTAGGATTTCTATATAATCATTAAACACACTGCCTTCTGTTAGCTCTAAGTAGATCATGATAGCTTCATCAGCACTGGAATTTGGAAATATATATATATATGAGACAAAAATAAGGTACAGAATCAACCACCACAGGAAATATTTCAGTCATGTGGTTACTAGATATAAATCCATAACAAAAATGATCACGGCTATCTTAAATATTCATCGAAAAAAGAAGTCAAGACAAATGCATTATATCAAAGTTCTTGAAAATGAATGATGTAAGAAAATGCTTTTTTCCTTATTTCTCAGCATGACAGTTTCACAAGCATGCTATCTTCAGCAAAAGAGAGCATAATAGCTGCAATGCTGTGTTGGTACAATTAGCATTACAGAATATGAGGCTCTATGGCCAGTATTTTCACTGATTGGTGGATCATCATGATAGGATACACCAACTGGACATGCACAGAGGGTTTTGTCATGGGATATGTGATTGCTTCTTCTTAACTATGAACCTTTGTAGAAAATTGAATATATATAGTATGATACACACATCAACATACCTTCACTGGGACAAAAACATTATTCCAGCAAGAAGCAAGAAGCTATAGAAGTGTTCCACTGGGTCTGGGTCTTGAAGAGTGCTTCACCAAAGTATGCAGCAAAATACTGCAGTCATCATCTGTAACAGGAAACAAGCAGCCTTGCCTCATGCCACTCCTTGATATTTTTGGTGTGAACACTGGTGTCAGAGTCAATGGAGTTGAGGAATCAGTTGGTGATTGAATGTATAAAGCTGTACCCTTGGAGACCATCATAACCATACCATTAGTCTGTCACCATGTGTATTCTTTGATCCCAGGAAGGATCTGTTGATCCTGATACTCCACAGGAACCACAAAAAGTGTTTTGAGTCCGGTTCAATTCCATACACCCATGTTCCCTGTAACTGCCAGCCACAATATTTTCCCTTGCAAAACTAGGCTGTATCAATTTCAACAATCTTTCTGACACTGCCAATGTTCCCACAAAGTTTCTTGTTGCACTAATTGATTGCCACTTCTCAACAAAAAGAGAGTCAATCACAGTTTGGATACTACACTCCACTTTCCTGGCAGTGTCAGTGACAGTACAGTTTCTCTTACACTAAAAATAAGTCAGCAGAATTATTTGTTGGAATCCAGGATTTGAGTTTCTAAAGCATGTACCTTTTCAGACTGATAAATTGTATCAGCAATGTTTGACAATCACTTTATGGTTTTTATGCACTTTCTTTTGATTGTTGCAGCTGAAAACCATTTGTTTATTAAAATAAACATCACTGACACACTTAGGGCACTTAATCATATATCTAACTAATCCATGACTGCAAATGAAGTCATCATGTGTTTCCATGTTTTGGAATTCCTGCAAAAGTTGACTTATATTCAGATTGAAACTGGAGCACACAGCTACCATCTTTGACATGCACAAGAGTCCTTGCTAACACATAGTTATAATTTCCAACAAGTCTTTAAGGCACAGGTAAACAATGTGAGGCCTGCCAACATTTCTGTTACATTGTTACCACACCAGTAGAGCACGGCAGCCTGGCAGTTCAATGGAATGTTATGACGATCAGAAGCTGATGTATACACAGGGGAACAATAAACACCAGATATTTTTTCCACACTGTTATTCTCTGCCACAATTCTTTGATGGTCAAGATTATTGTTCTTATTCTTGTTAGAGATTTGTGGACATTGCAGGGTGTAGCATTTCAGCTTCTAGTGCCCCAAAGGTACTGGTAGCAGACAAGTCATCTGGTTATATTCTGGTGAGCTGCCAAATTTTCTGAAGGAAAACTATGGAATGTTTGAGTGTCTTAGCAGCTACCAAGGAAGTCTGCTGATGATGACCTGTGGATGTGAGGTGATGGCAGTGAGTAGACAAGAGCCATATAGTGAGAATGGTGGCAGGGGCCAGTATAGCAGCAAGTGATTTTGTATATCTGGTTGTGTGGGACACCAGGGGCAGTGAAAAGGGTCTTTCAAGTCTAGCTTATGCATCTGAGTATTGAGACAGCCATGTTCTATCCTGAGTCTAGTGATTACAATGTCTAGGATATGGTTGGAAAAATGGGTCAAACCACGATGTGGTGTGTCCTTTTTGTGTATTGTAAGGCACCTGTCAGGTGTCTTTCCCAGTGCAAGTTGCAGTACTTCTGTAGGTTGGTCAATAGATCAGTGTGGTGTGTGGGAAAATCATTGTAGAGAGATAGGAGTGGGCATCATTTGCCACTCTGTTGACCACAGAGTAACCCATAAAGTCAATGTACAGAGACCCCTGAAGGTGGATGTCAATATCTGAGGTGGACAGCTGGTGTAGATGGTGGTATATTTGGAGGCAAGAGTGGTGTGAGTTGGGGAAGTAACATTAAATGACTTGGAGGATTGAGAGAAAATCTGTAAAAAAGTGTTGTGGAGCAAGGGGAAGGGAAAGCTCTAACAGATGGGAAGGGTATGGAAAGCCAACTTGAGACTGGTGTTAAAGTCAAAATTCACCTGTTTTATTCTTCCCCAGTCCTCCTCAAGATTTTACCTCATTTTCCATCTATCCATTTCCTTCTTCCACTAACGCCTGTTGGTGTTTACCTTCATTACAAGTTTCGCCTACTTATCCTCGTCCTATCTTTTCTTTTCTTTTTCAGAAAACTCAACTTCCCTCTTAACTATATACCCTCTCTCTGAAGGTGCTCCATCACATCTCCCCTCTAATAGCCTCTACTGCTGTGCAGCATGGAACACCCAAACCCTACCTACCTATTATATTATGAGTCTTCTCTAATCTTGCTAAATCTCCCTCCCAGTAGTAAGTAATTTCAGACCTATACTTTTCTCCATGTGATGTGTGGCCCAGGCGGAGGCTGGCAACGGCAACATCTAATGATCTAAGACTCGGGACAGTTGGCGTATCCAAGGCTGTGAGCATGAGTCAGTCTGGTACTGGCCCATGGAGGTGATGCGTAAAGTGCCTCTGAGTGTTTTGTCTAAGGACGAGTGGCAATTATGTGAGATGAGACGGTTGGCGGTGGAGAGTGGGAGAGGCTGTAGTGTTTGTTTACGGCGGAGAAGGCTATCTTAGCTGTGACAACGGTGATCTTGATCTTGATATTACAGGTTTTTCCTGAGTCAAGCCTCCGCAAGGATTCTCTCCTTGGACCTCCGGAATGGTAACTCCTGTAGGGTGGAAAAAAAGGGCAAATAAAAAGACAATCACTAAAATTCATCTTGTTGACTCATACATCTAGTAAGCCACATTCTCTCCAGGAATTCCTTAACAGCTTCAATCATCCTGTCATTCGTGTCTCCACACAGTTCCAACAGCAACACCATCCATTCAATCAATCAATCAATCATGGGGGGCATACGCCGGGGGGCGCGTTGCCTCGGCTACCCTACGTCGCCACCCCTGGAGCACTACCATAGTACAGCTCCATAGAACCTGAACACCAGAGACAAGGTGATGTATTAAGTGATTAAAATCTGCAATCCGCTTAAAAGAAATTTTCGTGTGCGTCCCTACGTCCCTACGCCCATCAAAATGAACTAAAAGTCCCTACGTTTAGGGACATGTCCCTACACTTGGCAACACTGCGCAGGGGGGGGGGGGGGGGAAGGAAGGTAGTTTACTTCAAGCTTTCGTGGCGTGGAGACGTATAGCACTCCGCTCTTGAGTGCACATATTTTTATTAATTAATCAATTTATTTATTTTTATTTATTTTTTAAGGCTTCCATTTTACCCATCTACATTGCTGTTGTGAACTGCTACCAAACCTGGTGGATAGTACCAACTACCCACTGAAAATGAAGAGGTAAGTGGGGACGGGGTACCAGGAGGAGAGGGGAGTTGCTTAACTTTCCTTACTTACAATCGTGGGACATTATTCAGGCTGCTGCGGCTTAAGGGTTGTATAGAGCATCAGCAGTATATGTACTTGCAAGTCTGGTGTGGGAGAAGAGGCTATTGGATATGACTGATGTGATGAATGATCATTTTCCTGGAATATAGGCTTCGTGACCGATTTGGACCTGTGTCGAGGCTGATTCAGATCCTCGTTGAGGCTGATTTGGACCTTTTTTGTTTGTTTGTTTGTTTCGCACCAAACAAAACGTTTCTTTGGTATCGATGATAATATTATTAGTTAGGCCAAGATGAGCGACTTGCTGTACATACGTAGACTGTAAAAACACTGTGACCGCGTCACTGGGCCATCGACTGCTACTCCTGTGGTGGCTGGCAGCACAGGCAATAATTATTTTATTTTTTAACTGTAGCAAAATAATGGTGCCGAAGTATAGTGCTATGCACTTTGGCTCTTTGTGTTGAGAACTAATCTTATTCCTTGGTACCTTCCTGCCTGAAACACACAGACACACACACACACGCACACGAGATAGAAGGAAGAAAGATCAAATAACATAAACCTGGTGAGGCGTTGCCTCGCCTACGCCTACCCTACAGCGCCACTCCTGGCGGTCACGCCTCGTGAGTCTCCATGCAGGCTCCCTTCCCATACCGAGTGACTCCCAGCAGGAGGCATCGACTTGTTGCAGCCAAGAGTTCTGTGGGCGTCTCCACTCCCATCCTAAACGTGGCATATGAGCAGGGAAGCATGACTTGACCGACACACCTCACTAGACAGAAAATACGCTTGATAGTATTAACAATTGCCAGTGTGATCCCTGCTTAAATAATGACACTACCAGTAAACACAGACTGTTTGAGAGGAGCTGCCTGCTAAGCCAATGAATTGTGTGTGTGTGTGTGTGTGTGTGTGTATGTATATATATATATATATATATATATATATATATATATATATATATATATATATATATATATATATATGAGGGCCCGAGAACCATAGGGACTCAAGCGCCATTTTTAAAAAAACTGAGAAAAATGCGTCTAAAGTCTATAAACGATAATTCCACTTCTAAGAAAGATCTTGATTTCAACTAAGTTTCAGCCCTGCTCTTCAGATTTTTTGGGGGCCAAAATTGAAAGAAAATGTATGGTGCATTTGAGTGCTAGCACGTAAAATGTACCCCCCCCCCCCCAAGTTTCCGTACAATTCATTACATGATCTGTGATTTAAACCTTGACACAAAAATTTTAATTAAATAAATAATGATTTTTTTACACTTTCTTTGTGTTGCGAGAACAAAAAGGGGATATTATAGCAATAATGATAATGATGATGATAATAATAATAATAATAATAATAATAATAATAATAATGATACATTAAGCTGCATTAAGGAATTGCATCACAGGGTAAATGTAAGAAAAATAGAACATACAAGTATTGGTATATACATAGTACAGTACAATAGTTACTTAAAAGAAAGCAACAAAAATTGGAGGATGGTTTATGAGATGTTAGAGGAAATCATAAAAAATAACTCAGTAATGATGGTTAAACAAAGGATTAACATGTGGAACTTGTTATTCAAAGAAAAAGAGTGGATAATCTGTACTCACTCATTATGTTGCTATATATACATCCGCTAAAGAAGTTGGAGGTTGGGGGGAGGGGCCGGTGAAGTTAATACTGTCCTTCGTCATACTCCATGAGGTTGTCATCTTCGTCCCCTTCGTAATCACTGTCACCTACCCCTGTCCTCCCTTATGCTGTAGAGCATCCTGCTGTGCCAGGAGGTCCCAGAAGTACTGGCAATTGCCTTAAGTAATGAAGGGCAGAAGATCCTCGAAGTGTTCAACCTTGGTTGACTTAAGTTGCATCTGGCCACTGTACTTGGGTGGTAAGTACACGGCACTCAGGTTGAAGTTTGCCTGAGTGCAAGCCTGACAACCTTTCATAAGCCTCACAGGGTAAAACTCATTAGTAGTGTTGTAGGTTGTGTTAATGGCATATCCCTCTCTGAAGCTTACGTCGTATTTCACAATCCTGGCATCAGAGAAGTTTGCTCCTCGAGGAGTGCGTTTAGTGATGTACTTTGATAATATGTCAAATGCGAGGAAGTCCGGGGACGTCATTTCCACCACCTCGAAACCTTTGTGAGTGGCATCACAGATGAGGACAACATAGTTGTTTTTGGTTTCGATGATGGGATGCCTCCTTAGTTTGGTTTCGATATTGCCAAAGTGGCAGTCACAAGCCATGTAGGAATGGCCAGGCACAAGGTAGAAGTGACTTATGGAGAAAAACTTCTTGGCATGAATCAGTCGCAGCAGCATAAGGGAGAGGAACAAATTTCTTAGTACTTAACACTTATTTCTAAAAAGATAGTAATGTGAAGTATTGGTATCTAAAAGATCAGTTGATAAGGTAGAACAATCAAAATTATATAGAATGGTAGTACATAATATGATGTATTTGAAATATTAATGTCAATAGATGAAGTGGTGACATCACAGAAGGGAGTGAGAGATGTGATGGGAGAAAGGCAGGGGAGTTTGGTGCCTGTCATAGTGGAGGGAGATGCGTGTACTGTGAGAAAAACACACTTGCAAAGGCAAACACACATTCTCTCTCTCTCTCTCTCTCTCTCTCAAATGTGGATTATAGAACTTAATACATGCCTTTGGAATATAATTCCATTTGAAACCGGGGGTTTGCAGTACAATAATATTTGTTTTGGTGAATGATTGTTGTGCCATCACACCATACTTTCCTTAGCCTCAATGGGAATATTAAGACGGTTCCCTGCAGCCTCGGAGAAAGGAGATAACATATGGATGCTGCAGTGAGAGGTATTACAAAAGATTCTTATTATTCATCTTAACTTCATTGCTTTACTCTTGTGTTAATTTGATCTGTGTAACATATCTTTTTTATGTAGGTAATGATGCATTTACATATAGTATGTTTCATGATTTTATGAGTCTAAGGTGCACTTGTACAAAGATACATGAAACAATAGTGGGTGTTTGAGTAGAAGAATTCCTGCTATTTATCTATTTTATGACATGAATCTCATTACGTTATACATTACTCACAACTGTTTTTAAATATGATATTTCATGATTTTTATTGGTTTAGAAAGCATATGTAAAGGTCTTGGAATACAATGATTTTTTTTATTCATTTTTAAGTCCGCTATATGATAACTCGTTTTATGACAGGATTTTCGGGAATGAATTATTATTGCATATTGGGGGATACCTGTAACCTAATAAGTAATACAAATCCACAATATAAACTATCTTTTTATTATACACAAGAAATAGTCTTGTGTGGTAAATAAATTATAAAATATCTCATAAAAAACTTACATAAAAATGGAATAATAACAATTACACGGATTCAATACATTATAATTGAATATGTATAAGAAAAGGCACATATTATGGCAATAGCGTCAGTATAACCACACTCACAGTTCTAGTAACAAAGTAAAATGATCAAGTTCCAATGAACAATATTTTGCCAATTATGTATATAGATATTTTTTAATTCATATTGTAAATAGTGAAATACTGTGTGTGTGTGTGTGTGTGTGTGTGTGTGTGTGTGTGTGTGTGTGTGTGTGTGTGTGTGTGTGTGTGTATGTGTGTGTGTGTGTGTTTGAATATACATATAAGAAGACATTTTTCAATATACAATATGTAAAAGGGATCTTGAAATTTTGATGTTCATGTAAAGATTGAAAGGGTTGTGTTAACCTATACAGATTGTGGAGGTGAGGTGAGGTGAGGTGGGTTGGTCACTGGCCCCACTCTTTGCCTTCCCTGGCCTGAGGTGCAGCACCAGCATTGCTGCACTGCAGAGTTTCACAAAGCACCTCAAGTAATATGCATGTGTTGATACTATTAAAACTTCTCATAATGACATTGGTATTCTGTAGCTTGTGAGCTTCAAATTATGTAAATTACAACTCATCATTGACCTGCTTCATGATACATACATATTTTGTTCCCAATTGTACACAAAATATATGATTTGTGTGCATTTCTAAATAGCTGCTTCAATAAGCCTAGTTCAGACTTAGTAGCTAGAATTTGTTAAAAATCAATAAAAAATAATCTTACAAATGTAAGTTCAGAAATATGAAATTGTATATCATCTTAAAACACTGTTGGTGGAGACAAAACTAAAGATTTTTTATGGGGAAAGAGTGAAGAGACATGGAATGGTTTAGGTGGAGAAGCAAAGAACCATAATGTGGTCTGGTTACATTCAAAGAATGACAAATGAGTCAGATAGATGAAATGGATGCAAGAAAATAATTTCCAGAGAAATGGGAGGAAAGAGTACTGCAGTAAGAGAAAAAGATGCAGAGAATAAAGTGACTCAGTTATACAAAATGGATACTTATGTCACCTTTTGTGGGTTCTTAGGAAATAAGCACCTAATTTCAATAGATTAATGGTTTCAGCACTGTTCCTATTATCAAATCTACATAATTACAAGTAAAGGTGTCTCCTGGGATTTCATGTGGGATTTGTTGTATGTCATGATTTACATGATAGTGTCTGTAGCAGCATTATCCATCAAAAAATTGTTATACTCTCATTTATTAAATGCTTATAATTTTCATAATCCCATTTATTAAAAAGTAAAACGCTTCTTACCCATCACAGTTATGAACACTAATTTGTTAGATCATGAAAAATGCATATCATATTTGCATTAATACTGCAACGTATTATTAGATCATATGTTTAATAATTTTATTTATGATGTAATCAGGTTCACAACAGCAATTTTGATTCTGTTTAGTCTGTTCTGCTTTTTCCTCTTCAAGCAACAAGGATCTTCTTCAAGTCAGGGAACAAGGAAATGTGGAATAATTACTGTTAATGTTTTAGTAAAGGATGGCCAGATTAAAAGCAGAGGAGAAAACAGTTGAGTATCAGTAAAACAAATGGAGGCTTATTTGTATCATGCCTGGGCTGATTTGGATCAGATTTGGACCTTTGTCTTGGCTAATTTGATTTTTGTTTTGGATAATTCGGACCCATATGAACCACAAGCTAAGGTTTTGAAATAGATGACCTATAATTATTTGGTAAAGAATCTAATAAACTCTCAGGCAAGATGGGGGCAACTGGACCAATTGGGAAGTTTATGGATATGTTGACCAGATATGGTTGCAGAGTCAAGTGTGAAAAATTGAGAACTGGTCAGTGCTTGAGTGTAGTAGTCTGACAAAGGGAAGGGCGACATCATAAGCTGAACAGAAGAGCCAATGAAAGTAACCTCCACTTTTACTTATTAATGTTTTTGATGTACTTGGAGGCAAATTGAATACCAAATCAGGCAAAGCATCAAAATAAGTTGAAGAGAACAGGTGAGGAGCTACATGGGCACTTCACGAGATTATGGGAGGACTACAATGAAAAGAAAAAAAGTGGTCAGTTGTTGAAGAAATGTTCAGCTATGTATATATTCACTGGTGTGTATGAATTACTTTCTAACATGGGAATCAATTCTTATGTAAGTTTTGGTTTTAGTTTAAAATTTTACGCAAAATATTTTCACTATTTTAGCAAATGCAAATTCATCAAATATAAAGGATTTCATTTCGAAATATTTTATATTTGAAATTACAATACATGCACTACTGTATGCTTATTTCATTGTATCAATAAAGGTCTGAATAAGCCACTAAACAGTTCAAATCAGCCAGTCACATGAAGAGGTGAATAAAGATCCGAATCAGCCATGGTCTGAATAAGCCTGTTACCAGTAAGACAGTGCTAAAAGCATAACAATCATATGTGAAAGGAACATAAGTATAACATATTAAGAAATTTAACAATTAGGATTCATTTTAATCCAATAATCAGATTTGAGCCTCACAGCAATTTTGGCAGGGACTTATGTATCCAACTTTTATATAAAAAAAAAAAGGGCAACAGTGACAAGAAATTAAGAAAAGACAACTGCAGAAGAGATATCAAGAAGTACAGCTTTCTACAAAAATGTGTTGAGGTGTGGAATGGTCTAGATAAGAGAGTTGTTGAAACAAGAACAATTCAGGAGTTCAGATATATGGAGATGGGACAGCATGAGCACAGCTCTTCTCCTGTATGTGACAACTAGGTAAATACAACTAGCTAGATAGGTAAATGCACACATAATCTGCATGAATATTAATAGAAAGTGACATAATTATATATATACCTATTTGTTCATACAATAATTCATTTCATTACAAAAGATTGGTTTGAGAATTAAACATCCAACAATATAAAAGAATGATGAAATATTTCAGGATTCCATTAACTACTCAGTCATTGAAATGCAATCTATGTTAGAATTTACAATAAAATTTTGGGACTACAATAACTAAAGATCAAACATGCTCACATAAGATTGTAAATAAATGAAAACATCAATGAAGTAAAGACTTAATTAACTTTGAATTTCGCATGAATATAATGGTAACATTTTCATGGATATGCCATTCATAATAATTTTAAGAGATAACTAACACACAACATGCAAAGGTTTGAACACACAATATTCAGTGGTGAAACGAGGAAGCCTGAGGGAAGGCACACATTTCCTGTACTGTATATGTCAACAAATATATGGAGTATTGTATACAAAATTATCAATCTTTTATGATGTAATGCATATACATTATTCAAAAAATTGTTATAAAACTGCACGTACACAGCAAAATGTACATTAATTATATGTGCACATTATAAAGGTGCACATTGTATTAATGTATTACACAGGTACATACTAGGCAATTAAAAAAGATAGTTGCAAACAACATGTTTGCAAGGCATAAAAGCAGCAAGTGGTGCTACTTCTGGGCAACGGTAGCATTACTTTGGTACATGGAGGAGTAATAAGACGCTTGTTTGCTCAAGGGATTCAGCTCACCAATTTGGCACTGCAAAAATTGGCACAGGTGAGTAGGCACTGGTCTTGCCCAGAGCTTTGTGACTCGTCAAACAGGGCCACTAGCACTAGCACCTGGGTCTTGTCCATATCAGCATCAGTTACATAGGCTCACTATATTTGGCACTAGTGATATTTTCTTCAGTCACTGGCACAACACTGGGCAAGGTACAGGCACACTTGAGCTATACTAAAAGAAGCCAGGGTTAGTGTGCTCTATGATACAACGTCGACAATACTTTTTGACTGTCCTATAGCCCTCAATTGTCACTTGACAATCCTGAATGTTGAGCTGCTGGAGACCACGGCAATAATAAGCTATATACTGGACACCTCTATCAGTTATCATGTCACACGATTTCACTGAAAGCTTCTTTAGATTAGGACAGTGCTCAGATATTAGTTTCATTCCATTATCTGTGACATCACATTTGCCAATATCAAGTGCTCTCAGTCTAGGGCATGATCTGGCCACCATTTCCATTGAGTCATCACTGACAGCCTCACAACCTCGCACATTAAGATAACGCAACTTATAACAGTGGCGAGCAATCTGTTTGATGCCAGCATCACTGATCTGGTCACACTTTGCTACACTCAAGTAGCGAAGGTTAGGTCCCAGTTTGGCTAATTCGTACATGCCAAAGTCTGTTATTTGGACACAGTCTGAAACGCTCACCTCACGCAGCATGAGGCAGTAGCTAGCCATGTGTTTCACTCCCATATCTGAAAGATTTGACATCAGTTAATTTTATATATGCTTAAGAACATAAATACACTTTGAATTCAGTAACATAATAGATGTATGTACAAAGTCAATAGAAATGCCCTAGAATCTGTAGATTTATAAAGTTTTAATGGTAAAATATGATAAAGCAGATTGGGAAAAAATTATGTAGGGAAATGGTAAAATTATACCAAAAACCTGTTATGGGAATGCATAACAAGTAATTCCAATCCAATCAAGGAATAGTGTACTCTGTATGCCTGAGCCATAGAGTCATATATAGCATATGAGAAGTTTGAGTTTACAGAAAGTAGCAAGCATGACTTTGAGATCTCTTTTAAATGTATATCCAGCATATTTTGGAAAAGGGAAAGAATGCAAAATAATGCACCATTAAAGAGAAGGATAGTTTTTCTTTAAAATTTCAAAATAACTCCTCTACTTCTTTCCCCTCACAAAAACTTAATCTTTACATTAAAAGTTTACATTAGTGTATTTTCCATTAACTTTGTGATCTTTGCTAGTTAACTAATCAATTAAAACCTAATTATGCAATGTTTATTGAATGTAGAGTTATTGTAACTAATGATTACATAAATGAGTATTTTCTCTGAACTAGTGCTGGAAGTCTAGTTATGCTGTAAGATGACTGATTCTCACTGATTTAATCAAAGTGCTATTTCAATGAAAGTGGAAAGAAGACTGATTCTCACTGATCTAATAAAAGTATATTTGTGCTCATGTTATTCTTATACACATGGATTTCATCTTCCATAAATACATTAAAAGAATGATCTAGAATTTTTGAGAGGAGTGTAAAAAGGAAATCCAGCCAAAACAACAAAAATGTTGAGACAATAGATTTACCTGTAATATTAATACATCTCCTGAGGTAGAGGTGAAGGAGCTGGGGGCAGTTCTTTACAATAACCTTGAGGCCTTGATCTTCAAGGGCATAACAGTCTGTCATATCAAGGTACTGGAGGTACAGCTGGCGAGAATGTAGGGGCTCAGGCTCCACTGTTCCCTGTTGTGTCAGGTGAATACACGTGATCTGATGACAACCTGTCAAGAAATAATAATTTGCCGTTATAGTTTTATGTTAGTCCAGTGGATATGTATGATCTTAGGATGATCCTTGAGGTAGGTGTAAATAGAGAATTCATACAAAGGAAGCAAACTGATCTCTTTAATCATTATTTAATCATGTAAGTTCAAATGCAGTGTAGAGAAAAGTACACATAAACAGTGGTCTTACCTGTGACATCAAGATGTTCTAGATTGACACACTGAGTCACAAGTTCAAATATTCCAATATTGGTGACATTTACACAGCCCTTTATCTCAAGGTGCCGTAGTTCAGGACACCGCCGGCCGATGAGAGACAAGCCTCGATCTGACAATCTTGAACAACTGTTCAGAATGACCTGTTCGAGATAAAAAAGTAATGATTTTTTTATGATAAATAAAGTAGCATAAAATATATATACACTTGTAATCTCACAACACACACACACACACACACAACAACCAATATACATGAGTTCAAGGAAATGTTGGATATATGGAGATATGGAGACAGGACACTATGAGCCCCGCTCGAACCCTGCATAATACAACTAGGTAAATGCACACACACACACACACACACACACACACACACACACACACACACACACACACACACAAGTGGAAAAGAGCGAATATAGGACGCATTTACAAAGGAGGAAAGAACAGTGGATATTTGAAATGGTTTGAGTGGGGACGTTGTTACAACAGTCAACCTACATATCTTTACTGAAAAGTTGGATGAATGTAGATACAAGACATTATGAGCTCTAGCCAAATACAAGAGATTATAGTAAAAAGTTGAAGGTGTGAAGATGCTCCAAGGATGTGAAAAATTCAGCTTTCCTCATAGAAATATAGAGGCATGGAATAGCATGAATGAAGAGATCATGTCAGCAAGGAGTGGTCATAGCTTTAAAGAAAAGTTGGACGATTGTAGATATGGAGACAGGGCCACATGAATATAATGTCCAGGCTCTGTAAAACTACAACTAAGTAAATACACACACACACACACACATACCTTTATCCAAAAATAATATATGAAAAGTTTTCCTACGAATCAAGCTACTTTATGCTTCTAATGTAGCAAGCCTATATGTACATTATCTTACCTTCTCCACATGCACACAACCACCAGAATCTCTAGCCAATAATCTGGTGATTTGCTTGATTGCTCTGTCAGCATGAATGGCTTCACTGGTGAGAGTGATGGTGGACCAAAGGCGTGGATCCCAAGCTAACACATACCACCGTCTGCACACTCTAGCACACTGGCATACTGAATTTGTTGGTAAAAAGGACAGGATTCGCACTACTAGTTCATCGCTGAGCTTGTCAAATGGAGATGACCTAGAGACCCGTTTCCCTTTGTACGTAGCCAACAGCTGGTCAGTGCTTTCCAGCTGTTGTTGTGGCTGTGGTGTTGACTGCTGCTGCTGAGGAGGTACTTGTGGTAGTTGTGGCCGAGGTGATGACCGAGGACAAGATGACAAAGCAGAAAGGTCAAGAGCAGGGAAAGGTGAGGCTCGCACATCTGACCAAGGAGAGGGTGTAGTGCGATCTCTTGTAGGTGTCGTACGATCTCTGGTCGGGGTGGTTCTATCTCTGGTGGGTGTGGGTGTCTGTCTTGTGACCAAGGTATGATAACCTAGGTCATGGCCTGGGCTGACCCTTCCCAAGGTGCCACCTCCCACATAGACAGAGGGAGACATGCGTCCTAGCTTGGTTGCAGCAGCAGTGGTTCGACCCTCCATAGCTTGTGGTCTTGGTGGTGGTGGACTGAATGGTGGTGGGGGTGGTGGGTCAGTGGCAGGGTGGCATCCGGGGGGTGCCTCACCCACACCCTCACTGTCCTCGTCCTCACGGCCTCCCTCGCTTACGTCTGTAAAATTTGAGCAATATAAATAATGGTGCATGTTTACATCAAAATATTGCATACTGATTGCCTTCAATACAATATCCATTCATGATTCTGATTGACTCTAATATAGATGGAAAGAGCTGAAGAGAACAAGCTAAGCATCAGGCAGTGTATGCTTGCCCTTGATGAATGCACTGTATGCTGGACAATAACATTTCCCTTGAAAATATCACACATTTGATTCATGCCTCATTTGAACCTAACAACTTATTTTTTCTAAATAATTAACTGAAATTTTATTGCAAATTTGTATACATACATAGAAGTAAATTTCTTGAT
>CM035205.1:25641965-25644465 GCA_020233015.1 Callinectes sapidus | reverse complement strand
ACCTTTGATTTTGCAGAAGCTTCTTAACATCCC
The DNA here is from genome assembly GCA_020233015.1 of Callinectes sapidus. Classification (NCBI taxonomy): domain Eukaryota; kingdom Metazoa; phylum Arthropoda; class Malacostraca; order Decapoda; family Portunidae; genus Callinectes; species Callinectes sapidus. The sequence goes on along the minus strand of CM035205.1, from coordinate 25,644,432 downwards.
TCTAATTCATCTTTGTGTTTATATTGTGCATTCAGTAAAGAAAAAGTTGATTTCTAAGCTACCTTTGTCTAATCCCTTTTATAAGCACTTCTGGTGATGATAAATATCAAGTGACACTGAATATGTCGTGGAGAGCGGTGCCTTGCAATCCAACAACTTCACTCTCCACGAAGCTGGTGTCACATGATCAACAAACGCACCTATTCTGATGTTACAAAACCCATCTTAGAATGCAACACACACACACACACACACACACACACACACACACACACACACACACACACACACACACACACACACATATTTCTCTCTCTCTCTCTCTCTCTCTCTCTCTCTCTCTCTCTCTCTCTCTCTCTCTGTCTCTCTCTCTCTCTCTCTCTCTCTTAATGACCATTTATACATATATTCTCTCAAGAGCCACAAAATCATCTCCTCTTCCTCCTCCTCCTCCACCTCCTCCAATTTATTCTCCACCTTTGCTCCTTTTCTCCCTCTCCACTTAAGCATATTTCTTTTTTCTTTCCTCTTTACCTCCATTCCTCCTCCTCCTCTTCCTCCTCCTCCAGCTGGTTTTAATAGACGGTACCAAAAATAGTTGTATTGAAGTCTAGATTTCAAAATTGCTGTCGTTGTTGTTGTTGTTGTTGATTTCTTCTCATTCATTTATTTGCTCTTCACTCTATTATTGTCTTGTTTTCCTCCTTCCCTTTTCTCTTTTTTTCTTCTTTCTTTCTTTTTCTTCATATTTCTTGTTTTTTTCTTCTATTTCTTCATATTTCTTATTTCTTTTCTTCTTTCTACTTCTTCATATTTCTTGTTTCTTTTCTTCTTTCTATTTCTTCATATTTCTTGTTTTTCTTCTTTCTACTTCTTCATATTTCTTGTTTTTTTCTTCATATTCTTATTTCTTTTCTTCTTTCTACTTCTTCATATTTCTTGTTTCTTTTCTTCTTTCTACTTCTTCATATTTTTTTATTTATTTTCATCTTTCTACTTCTTCATATTTCTTGTTTTTTTCTTCTATTTCTTCATATTCTTATTTCTTTTCTTCTTTCTATTTCTTCATATTTCTTGTTTCTTTTCTTCTTTCTACTTCTTCATATTTCTTGTTTCTTTGCTTTGTTCTTCTATGAATACCTTTTTCTGTTTTCTTCTCTTTCTTCTTCTATGTATTCCTCATCTTTCCTCTCCATTTTCTTGTTTTCATCCTCTAACCTTCGTCTAATACCTCCTTCTTCTTTTTCTTAATTCTTCTTTTCTCTACCTCTTCCTTTTTTTCCATAACTCTTATTTTTTTCCTATCTCTTCCCTTTCCTTTCCTATTCCTTCCTTATTTTCCCCACATCTTCTCTTTCCCCTGACTCTTTCTTTTTTTCCTATCTCTTCCTTTTCTTTCTTATTTCTTCCTTTTTCCTATTTCTTCCATAACTCTTCTTTATTTCCTATCTCTTCCTTTCCTTTCCTATTTCTTCTTTTTTTTCCTACTTCTTCTTCCATAACTCTTTTTTCTATCTCTTCCTTTTCCTTTCCTTTTTCTTTCTTATTTTCCTACTTCTTCTCTTTGCTCTAACTTCCTTTTTTCCATAACTCTTCTTTTTTCCTATCTCTTCCTTTTCCTTCCTATTTCTTCTTTTTTTCCTACTTCTTCCTTCATAACTCTTCATTTTTCCCATCTCTTCCTTTTCTTTCCTTCATCACTTTCTTATACACCTTTTTCACAACCACCAACTGTTTCCCTCCCTCTCTTCGTCCACCACCACCACCTCCTCCTCCTCTACCTCCTCCTCCTCCTCCCCTCCTTGATAATTGGTCGTTAGCCTTAATAGCAATTAGGGAAGGATTCAGCAAACTGGTGGTCTAATGTGTTATTGCATACCCCACTACCTGTGTTCCGTGCCCCACTACCCCCCCTTACCCCCCCACTCCCTGTGCTAACTTACGCATTCCCTCCCTACTACCTGTGCTCATCTGCTTAGTCTATCCCCACTTCCTGTGTTGCTTTTCTCTACCTTTCCTCTACCCCACTTCCTGTGCTCCAATGTACCCGACTACCTGTGTTAGTTTGTGTGATCCATCCCTACTCCCTGTGCTTTCCTTCTATCCCCACTACCTGTGCTTATTTGTGCCTTTTATCCCACTCCCTGTGCTTATTTGTGCCTTTTTAACCCACTCGCTGTGCTTATTTGTGCTTTTTAACCCACTCCCTGTGCTTAGTTGTCCCTTTTAACCCACTCCCTGTGCTTATTTGTCCCTTTTAACCCACTCCCTGTGCTTATTTGTGCCTTTTTAACCCACTCCCTGTGCTTATTTGTCCCTTTTAACCCACTACCTGTGCTAACTTACCCCTAAAACCTTTACTTTCTGTGTTTATCTATCTTCACCCCACTACCTGTGCCTTGCCATACTGTTACCTCTCTCTCTCTCTCTCTCTCTCTCTCTCTCTCTCTCTCTCTCTCTCTCTCTC
>CM035205.1:25499503-25503260 GCA_020233015.1 Callinectes sapidus | reverse complement strand
ATATATATATATATATATATATATATATATATATATATGATCCATGGATTAATATTTCTAATAAGTACCACCCAGAATACACGACCCTCCATAACAGAGGAGTGAAAGATGGAAAAGATGAGGAGCAGGTGAGGAGCAAGCGATGAGCAGGCGGCACTAACAGGCTCGTCAAGCAGAGAAGGCGGATCGCAATATACAAAATTATCTATCACTTCCTTGAACGCGAGAGAAGCGTCTTGACGAGTGGCATGACTGGCCTGGCCCAAACACCCGCGCCGTGCTTCTTCTGCTGCCAGACATCATGACCCCAAGGTGGAGGATATCAAACAATAAAGTGATACTATCGCCCTTCCGTAACGATGTGGCCTCGCACTGTCCAGTCCCAGGTACTGTGAGAGGTACCCACGGCCATACTAATTTTATGAGGCAATATTTCAAGATGGCAGTTGTCAGCTGTATCGTTATGGCGTTTTAATATCCCCTGAGCTGGCCGCTGCTGTCCACTCTTCAGAAGCAGCCAGACGGCGCCCCGCCTGATGAAGGACACGACCTGCGCTGACCCGACTGTTCACACTCCACGCGGCCTTACTGCTATGCACCAAAGCATTTTTGTACCAATTTATACACCGCGTATGAACACACACACACACTCACACACACACATCTGGTAATAACTACATATTATACGATCCCTTCTTGCCATACCTGAATAAAAATCTCTCGTTGTTATAGACAGCACTTCTAAGCAACGCTCCTCTTATACCATTTAGACTGGGGAATGGAAATGAGTCCCTCCACCACGCGTGTGTGAGAGCCAAACAAGTCTTCTGGGCGGCTGGTTAACGCAGAGTAGATCGTAAACGCTTTTTCTTTCTTCACTCTTTTTAGTCATAACCACACGTCGGGAACAGCAAGAAGCCGCCGTGGAGACAAAGCGACCCTTTCCTACACGACCACCACTGTGCCGCCCTACACCCGTCCCAATGACTGCCCCCGCACCACTCCCCACCACCTTCTTGCTTCCTCCTCCTCCTCCTCCTCCCCTGCAAGGACACTCACCACTATCATCGCTGCCATAACCACTGCAATAACGATGAGCAAAATCCGCCACAATCCCTGCACCACAAGCACCGCCACCGCCGGCCATAAAGCAGCACACAGGCGGCTCCAGCCTCGTAAACCATCGCGGAAACTGATTCAGTATAATCGTATCAATAAGGCATAATGTTAGAGCATTCATATATATTTTTCTGAGCCTGACTTTTATGATAGCTTTATCAAGACGATCCCATTAACAGCGGCCTACACAGGTAGTCTCCCAGTGGGTGTGTGTGCCGCCACGGGGGAGGGAAGGAGGGCGGCGCGTGCTGGGAGGCAGTCTCACCCTCACTAGTCACTCCCCACCAATCCTTCTCCTTCGCTCTCCCCCTCCCTCCTACCCCTGCCACCCTAAAGTTAGGCACCTCTCGCCGCCAAGGGTGCACTTTATTCTAATGATGCGCAGTAACCTTCCCCATGTTGCAACAATTACCCGCGTTAAGCACCGGCTGGGTACAAGTCGTTAGCAAAAACTGTGGGTCTTTCTCAAGAGTACACTGTCTCCAGAAAAGATTGGGGGTGGAGATCGTATGGAGACATGGCTGTAAGACCATAAATAAAACTTTGTTCTTGTCCTGGAACAGAAAGGAGTTACAATAAGAGATATATAAGAGGCCGCTGCTGCTTGACAACAAACAAGTGATTGGAGGATTCGTTGGTGTCAGGAGGGGCCTCGCCAGACAAGCCAACATACTTGAAAGAAAACCTGTTGCCTTGTACACCACTGAAAAAAAAAAATTTGTATTTACTGAAAGGCTGCTTTGTTTGATTCATAAAGTACTTGATTGTCGAGGAAACGCTGCCTCGAAAAAGAGCTACAAAAGTAAATGGTTGAGACTCCAAGCCTGCTTGAACATTGCTGCTGCGGCAAGTACTCAGTAATACGCGTGTAGCGGTACAGCTTGAGTGAGCAAGAGTGTTGCTGCGATCCTTTAAATAGTAACATAAAATCTCAGTTCATTTTACGTAGTCAGTACGTGTATAAGTACAAAGCTTGCCCTGAATGAACTAATGTGCTACGGGTGGCTGCTCCAGACGTTGTGGGGACTCGGTCGCGGCACAAAACATAAAAAAAAGAGTAACGCTTGTGACAATAACTATGAGCGAGCTCCAGTTGTGGCTGTGTGGCCGCTGCACTACACACTCGACCACGTGATTCATATCGTAACGATCATGATACATCGTCAATATATTTCACTAATAGGTCATATATTGAGAAGCCGCAATCATTATATCTTAACACCAACACCACTAAGGGCGAAGATTTCTTTTCCTTTTCTTTTCTTTAGCTATTTTTTTCTTAGCTTTACCTTAGACAATGGCCGATGCTAGACTTTGCTATCACTGCGAACGGCACGAGAGATAAGGCTATCTATTTATCTCCTACAACTCACGCCTGGCTTTGTAATGCTGCGTGCCGCCCACCAAGGGAATCAATGGGAGCTTTCTCATGCAAGGGCGTGGAGCCTCGGCAAGGAGTGTCCGAATATTTCTTTCTGTGTGTCTATTTACGGCAAAGAATATTGTGAGAAGAGCTTTGGAGTTTTCTTATTTATTTATATCATAGTACTAATACTGATTCTTTGTTGCCTTTTGGTGTGACTTCATATTTTAGGATATAAAGTTTTTCTTCTCCAATGAACAAAGAAAATATAAATTTTACGTTCTATTGATACGTTTAGTTCACCGCCTGCCATCCCCAGCCCTCACAAAGCAGTGTTCCCAGAGTTGCGGTCAGAGGATCAAGCAAACTCCTCCCTTCCACACTCACCAAACAATCATCCCGACGAGTTTCTGAATAAAAGCAACAATTTACCATGCACACGACAAGGTTCTTCGGTAAATGGCATCCTTGACAACATATATCTCGACAAATTGAAGTAGTATTATGATCTCTATATAAATAAAAGTCAATATTTTAATAGATTTCATTTTATATAAGGACAAGTAACAGGTGATATACATTTAACTTGCTTTCTAATGTTCTGTCTTTAGTCAAAGCTCATTTGATATGAGAGAAAATGCGATTTGGTGGCACGAGAAGGTTCGAAACTGACGACCGGACCAGCACTTACCATCACATGAAACAAACAACATTGACGCCCTGCACTGATAACACTCCAGGTGGAAGTATGCGTGTGTACCATGGATGTTTGGTATGTGTGTGTGTGTGTGTGTGTGTGTGTGTGTGTGTGTGTGTGTGTGTGTGTGTGTGTCTATCAGCCTGTTTGTCTGTCTTTCTATTTTAGCAACCTGTCTAGATACTTGTCTTCCATCGTTAATCTGTTTGTTAGTTTAGCTATGTGTCTTTCTGTCTATCTGTTTACTAATCTATCTGTCTGTTTGTCAACTCGTCTCGTTATCTCTAACTATTTGTCTGCATGTCTTTATTCATAGTTGTCTGTTCCACTTTTTGCATAGTTATCTATCTTTCAGTCAGTTCATTGGTATATCTTTGTCTGTCAGCTTGTCTGTCTCTCTGTCTGTCTGTCTATATGTATTTATCTGTCTGTCTGTCTGACTGTCTGTCTGTCTGTCTATCTATTTGTCTTTCGGTCTGTCTGTCTATTTGTCTGTCTGTCTGTGTCTGTCTACCTATCCATCTATCTATTTGACAACCTATCTTTCTGTCTATCTGTCTGTCTGTCTTTTTGTCTAT
>CM035205.1:25492003-25494503 GCA_020233015.1 Callinectes sapidus | reverse complement strand
TTATCGAGAATGGAGGGTGACACGGGCGGACAGACGACGCCCTGAGCTACGCTGCCGAACCGACCAACTAACTGACCGTCCACGCCCAGCCAGCCAGCCGCCCGCCCGCCCGCCCGCCCGCCCCGCCCCGCCACCACTCTTACGGTATGCCTAAAAGTCGGTGAATCAGCCAGTCAGTACACAGAACGGCGCGCCATTAAGCCAGTCACTTAGCTAAGCCCAGTGTGCATGCAAACTAGACCGTAAATTGGCCCGCATGCTGCTCACTCATTAAGCCACCCAGTCATTCTTTTTGTCAGCAAATCAGCCAGTCGGTCGGCGAACCACCTCATTTGTTAACTGCAACTTCAAATTAAGCACAAGGCTGAGCGAAGCTTGCGAGGGTGAGAGAGTGAGAGAGTGCTCACATGAAGGCCTTGCTTTGAATGTGAATAGAAGCACGACACACACACACACACACACACACACACACACACACACACAGAGAGAGAGAGAGAGAGAGAGAGAGAGAGAGAGAGAGAGAGAGAGAGAGAGAGAGAGAGAGAGAGAGAGAGAGAGAGAGAGAGAGAGAGAGAGGAGCGGAGAGAGAGAGAGAGAGAGAGAGAGAGAGAGAGAGTGTCTAGGGCGCTTTTATTTTCATGTTGTAAAGAAACCTAATATTTTACAGTCATGAATGCTTTAAGTTTTGCTTTTTGTTCAAGTCTTTTAGGAAGGAGATTTATACCTTCAATAAACATGTAACCCAGACAAATGACAAGCAGCTGTAAAAGGAAAACAAGTCGGTGTCTTTGAATTGAATTAGAAAAAAAGGTAACGATAAACAAATAATGAAATTAAAATATTAGCAACGATATCAACAGAAAAAATGATATAATAGTCAAAGTAATTATTCTCTCTCTCTCTCTCTCTCTCTCTCTCTCTCTCTCTCTCTCTCTCTCTCTCTCTCTCTCTCTCTCTCTCTTACACACGCGAGATCGTACGCACACACACACACACACACACACACACACACACACACACACACACACATACCATCTTCATCATCATCATCAGATATCACAACAAGACAATAAGAAAAATGTTATCCCCATAAAAATGCCAACACAAAGAAAACATTTAGACACAAACTTTATCCAAGTATTAACAAAAGATAGTACATAAAGAAGAACTAACAAGACGAAATAGAAATAGACAAATAATTCACTTAAAATATAAAACCAACCACACATGAAATTTACCCAACAGCAAAATAACAAAGTGAAAAGAGAATCTACAAAATCAAGAGAGAAAAAAAAATAGAAACAAAATCAACCAATCCATAAATAAATCAAAACCAAACATGAAAGAAAAGAAACTAAAAACCAAAAACTTCAAATTAAAAAAAAAAACCGAGAATCTTCCCCAGAAACCACAAACAACACCCCGCCCCCCCCCCCAAAAAAAAAAAAAAAAAAAAAAAGACGCGTTCTAATTAGTGAGAGTTGGAAATTCAGTAGCAGCGTACAGGACAGCAACAATATACCAGACTGTGGAGGGAAGTGAGGGGACTGAGAGGCCTTGGGATCCCCGAGCGCATGGGTTCAAATCCTGGCTACGGTCTGAGTGGAGATTGGGCGTCCACTTGGGGTAACGGTTCCAAAGAGGGTGGGTTTTCAGATGGGAAGTCTCCATTAGGTGGTGTCCTTTAGCCCATGAATTCCCATAAAAAGCCCAGATTGTTTAAATAAAAAAAAAAAATAATAATGGTGGGGTAAAGGGACAATAGGAGGAATCACACCATTCGAGGGGAAGCTGTGAGTGAGGCAATGCACGTCCCTCACTACCACACCTTATAAAACACTGCGAGGGCGGCACTACAAGGTTCGTATTCAGAAACACTGTGCTCTCTCTCTCACCACTACTATTTTCAAAGACCACAGAGAGTACAAGACGGGTTTCAGGGGATGTTTCTCATGTCAGTTATACAGTAAGCTTGTTCATTGGTCATTGGAACCGTAAAAACGCACTTGAACATTTGTGTCACTTAAACAGCAGCCTTTTAAAGTAGTGGTGGTGCAGTGCTGAAGTGTTTCTCAATAGGGCGTAAGTTCCGTATTCAGAGACGCTGTGCTGTCTTACCACTACTATTTCCAAAGGCCACACTGATGATTGGCATTGTTTTTAAGATCGTTTATCCAGTTAGAAATGTAGAAATCTTGTTACTCTGCCCTCACAGCCGTAAAGACATCTTAAAAATGGTGTAAACTTAAATAAAAGCCTTTAGAAATAGTGGAGGTGAAGCACAAAAGTGTTTGAAAGTACGAGCATAAGGCAAGGAGTGTGTGTGTGTGTGTGTGTGTGTGTGTGTGTGTGTGTGTGTGTGTGTGTGTGCTAGCGTGATGGAAGGTGGTAATAGAGGCAAGAAAAAATATAAAGACTTAATATGAGCAAAATTTATAGGATGTCTGTTGTAAGCACGTTGTGTTCCCGTAATTATATCAGTAAATTAATCGACGGAATG
>CM035205.1:25443851-25457936 GCA_020233015.1 Callinectes sapidus | reverse complement strand
TCTCTCTCTCTCTCTCTCTCTCTCTCTCTCTCTCTCTCTTACTTTTCTTCTTTCATAAGTGTGAGCATTTCGTCCGCGTCTTACTTCCGTTTTCTGTCTATTCGTGCCATCTGTCAACAGTCCCGGTAAGCCTCGATATGAAACACAGACCGAACGTTTAGTCTGGTGTGTGTGTGTGTGTGTGTGTGTGTGTGTGTGTGTGTGTGACGGGCGGCGTCCCTCACACCTTTAACCGAGCACTAATCCGAGGCGGTAAGGGTCATGTCGCATTGAAATATGGCACAATGGCCGTACTCGATGCATACTGAATACATATTGCACTTAAAGAGAAGAGACCCCGTGCGCCGCGAGAGGCAGATGTGGCGCTGAAATTATGGGGCGAGTCTGTCTGTCGGTCTGTCCCTTCGCAATAACGCCCTCGAAATTCCAGCGCACGTCGAAGAAAGGGAGAATGAGGAAGATGAATGGAGAGAGAGAGAGAGAGAGAGAGAGAGAGAGAGAGAGAGAGAGAGAGAGAGAGAGAGAGAGAGAGAGAGAGAGAGAATAAAGTGGGTCATGAGGCAAAATGGTTGGGCGATGCGATTTGATAAGTCATCGAACAGGTCTGGTCCATCACCGCACCTCCAGATAAGCTAAGTAGTAACAGAGCTAATTGATCGGCCTGTGGGAGGGGGTGGAGGGGGGAGGGGGGGCGCGCACGCAGCTAGGCTTTACGGCGCGTCACCTCAATAACGCGGCTCGTCCGGCCGAGTGAGGAGCAAGCCGCCTGCAGGTGTGGCTAACAAAGATGGTGTCAGGTGAGTGGGAAGGATCCGTCAGGGAGGGTAAAGCATACGCAACATTGCCTAGGAGTCGTTTGTCTTCAAGTAATCACAACTCTCTCTCTCTCTCTCTCTCTCTCTCTCTCTCTCTCTCTCTCTCTCTCTCTCTCTCTCTCTCTCTCTCTGAATCTATAAGGAGCTATCAATGAAAACAGGTTAGGGTGTGATGCTTCTCATGACCCAGCTGTTTATGTGGACCTGTTGTTGGCTTCGTGCTCGTGTCGTCAGCAACACTCCGCCGCCCGTGCACCACCTCCCCGCACCCTGCTCGGCCCGGGAACCTCCTCACTTGCACCGCTGACTTCCATTACACGCCGATCAACGTGCACACCTCAAACCTTATTTACCAATGATGGATTTTTTCCTCATTTTCAGTCGGACAGAAGTGCGTTACTCTGCCAGTTGAACAGTTGAATGTCAGTGTTTGTTAAGGCACCAGAACAACAAGATGTACTTTTCACGTCAAAAACACTCTCTCACACACACACCACAAAACAAGAGGAAAAAATCTGATACGGTTCTCAAAAAAGTTCATAAATATATCTTGCATCGCTTAGAAGAAATAAAACATGGAGATCAAATGCCGTAGGGTTGGATAATGGTATCATCTCATTATTCTATTCATAATAGTATACTTAGAACAAAAACATTGACCCTCCGGTAAACACACTAGTCTGTAAAAAATACAATTATTTTGCTGCAATAAAAAAGTAGAAGACGAATGAGGAAACTCAGGAGGAGTCTCTCACCGTGACGCATTTCCCCATCCTCGCCTCCCTCCCATAAACATGACCCTCCCTGTGACTCGCGGGTTTTGGGGCGGAGGAAGATGTTAGTGGAAGAGAAGAGAGTCTTAATTAATGAGGAGGGCTACCGGTTCCCCGGGATATAACACCTGCAGGGTGGGGAGGGCACGTTACCTTGTGTTCTGCAGTCGGGTGTGGGCGGCCAGCAGGCTTGGTGTGGGTGTGGCGGCCGTTTCTTGACACGTCGTCGCCGCCGAAAAAGAGGCTGGTAGCAGTACATGATGACTCCGCGCTTCCCTGACGCGCCACACCACCACACTCCACGCTGCTCCTCCACTGCTCTTCGGTTTCGGTTCGGCAGAATTGCGATACTTATTTCACAGATATTGTTCCTCACTATTCATCATTTCACTCGCAGATCAGATCCTAATTTTCATTTATCATAATTTTGGATTCTTTGCAGCATAATATTTCCTTCAATTTCATCACTCCAACGTTTTCATGAGCTGTAACTTCTGTGAGACTTTTGGTGATCCAGATTGAAGCTGAGGTGGGGAGGTGTGGCGGGTGGAGCGGGAGCAGCAGCAGCAGCAGCAGCGGCGGAGGCCAGGGATGCGAGGCTTGGGAGGCAGGGCGTGTGTCTCTCGTTACAGTTGGGGGCGTCACATGACCGCAAGGGCAGCCGGGATAAGATGGTATTTTGAGCTTCTGACCACAATTAATCTGGCTTACTATTATCCTAAAGGTGCAGTGAAGCAGTTCATTAATTAATTTTGGAATTCACAGCATTTCCCATCTAAGTTCTTGGCATGTTTCCTTGGCATGAATACACATTTCCTTTTCATTGTTCAGTCCCATTTATCCCCCTGAAGGGTTAACGCCACCGTGGAGGTGAGGCCCATGCCAAAAGTGGTCACCTTTGTTTTAGAGTGCGCGAGATGTGTCAGCCTTTTAAGGAAGTGGTTTGTTGTCTCTTACGATTTAAACCTGAAAGTATATAACCTTGAAGCGACCGATCCAATTAACTCAATTTCTATTCGCAGAGAAGACTGTCCAGAGTCAACTTTATATCAGGTCACCTTCAAATTAGGGTGGGCGAAAGGAATGCGAGTTATGCAGGGCGGCCTTGGCACGCTATGTTGAATAAAGAGGGAAAAAAGGCGGGCGCTGGACGGCACCGACCGGCCCACTGTGTAACACGAGACGAAAACGTCGAAATCTTACCCAGAAGTCAAGGGCCAACGGCTCATGTCCTTCTCACCCATCAAAAACGTCGAGCCACTGTGAATGGCAGATAAAAGAACCACTGATGGGCTGTGTGTGTGTGTGTGTGTGTGTGTGTGTGTGTGTGTGTGTGTGTGTGTGTGTGTGTGTGTGTGTGTGTGTGTGTGTGTGTGCGGGTCTTCCCTCATTTACAGATACAAACGAAGCAAACACGAATACTATTCCCGATATCTTTACCATCGCGATTCATACACTGAGGCGTAGACACACACGAGTCACGTGGCGTCAACCAAGATCAGTTGGCATGTCGAGCCTGGAGAGGATGGGGGTCTGGAGGAGTGCAGATGGCACTCACAGGGCTGAAGTGACCCAGGGCGGGGAGGGAAGAGGCGTTAGGTAGGTCTTGTGACATCCTACACACGCGATCCAGATTTTTTAGATCAGGTCACGATATTTTTTTTTTTCTTTTTTGCAATTTTAATTAGGCGATGATGAGCTAAAGGAAGGTCTTGTCTCCCTCAAAACCTGACCCCGCGCTGGTGGAGTCGTGCAGGGCCAGGCCGAGGGCGTGCAGCCGTCTTATATAATGTGTGTTGCTGACGATACACTATCTTTTTTTAAAGGCTAAAGACTAGAATTTCATGAAGTAGTCTAGCCTGCATACTTTCCTCAGTAACAACCCTTTGGTGCCCTGCTCTGCGAACATCTATGCTGGTGATTTCCTTTGACCGGCTCAGTGACAGAACTTAATCGAATAATCGTCTCATTGAATACAAGAATTATAGATGTCCCTCATATACGTCGCCTGTGATGGCGGCAAAAAATGCAACAATTACATACGTCAGCAGGAGTAGGAATTATGGTCCAACACTCCAAAACTTTCCTTTATAAAGCAGTAAATTGTAATGAAATCAAGCCCGTCCATCAAACTGACGTCGCTCTATCACAGTGAAATGAAAGCTGGCGTTCACATAATGTCACCTTCTGTACCACGAAAAGATTAACCTCTGGAAGACATTTCTGCCTCGCTGGCCCAGAGCACGTCTTGCGAAAATAATCCGTCATCTGGCGGCCACCAGCTGGGGTAGGCTGGTAGGCTGCTGGTAGGCTTTCTCTCTTTAAGATGGCTGACAGTGCGCCACATAGGCCTGGAATGATCGATGTTCCGTGGCTTGCAATTCAGAAAAGTATGAGAAGCGTTAATAAATATCAGTCCAGATTACTTTTGCCCTGGAAGATGACTTGTATGTCGCTTCAATGGATGGCAGCCATACATTTTTTTTTTTTTGATACCTGAATAGCAGCTGTTCAAAGAGGATTGATCAATAACCAATCTGTCGGTAACGGGATGCAATAAAACCTTATACAGCAGCCTTTATCTCCCCATCGAGGACGTCAAGCCCCTGGCGTCACATCCTAATGCATACCCACACGCACGTAATTGCCACGTCATATCATTATTAATGTGCAATTACGAGCCAGTACTCAAACAATTCATGTTGCCAAAACACACCACGTATAAAAAGAATACAAAAAAGGAACCCGGAACAGCTATTAACTGTCTGACGAGGATCAATAGAGAATTATGCCACCGAGGGCACTGAGGATGTTCTTCTCCTACAATAGCGGCGACTGCGTGCGCCTCTGACTGACGAGCGGCGCGGCACTGGTGAGCTACAAGACGTGTTTGGCGCGTGGCACACATCAAAGAAGCACCACGTGACTCCTGCCGCTGCGCCGTCGGTCAGCTGGTTCAGGCAGCGTCACTTTCAACCTGCAGGGTCACTTTATGTTCCAGTACCCTGACACAACACGCACAGGTGAAGCAAAAATCACAGACATAATAAAATATCACTTTCCTATCCAGTTTCTAACTGAAAGTAAAGCCAGAGTTCATAACACGTGTAGGTGTTCACTGAGTGGTGGGAGCCACGGACGTAAATAACAGAGTTCAGTACATTCCCAGCGACGGTAGACCCCACTCATACTATACATCACTGACAACAAACGAGACCACGGCAGCTAACAAACACAGCTGAACAAACACACATAAATCACCCCCCATCCCCAAACACACATTGCCAATAGGGCATCAGTCAAGAGACCACTGTGTACAGCCGGTGGCCGGCGAAGGCAGGCAGAGAACGAGAGGCGACACAAGGTAGGTAGCGCAGCGCGGGGCAGAGCTGAATGAAGGTCGCGTGATCTTCCTGCCCGACCACTGGCCACTGAACCTCGCGCGCCGAGCAGAGTGTCCGGCCACCGCCCGCCCCACCTGGCTCTCGCCCCGCCAGGACACCACCGACGCCACCACCACCACCACCACCACCACTATTAGGTCCACCCCCGCCCCGTCCACCCCACCACCAGAAGAGGTCCATGACGCATCTTCCGTGTTTATTTTTACCTCTTTACCCTCCTGGGAACCCACAGACGCAAACGCATACGCACACGCACAAGCGCACGCACAAACGCACAAACACACACACACACACACACACACATACTCTCTCTCTCTCTCTCTCTCTCTCTCTCTCTCTCTCTCTCTCTCTCTCTCTCTCTCTCTCTCTCTCTCTCTCTCTACCAGGTTCCCTCCTCCAGGAGTTCAGAGGATACAGAAGAAACATCACACAAATCCACATCGAAGGAGACCAGCCAATACATAACCTGGGACATCACTTGCACGTGTCAGTCGTCATGATTGTTAGTGTTCGGAGTGTACTGCACATACATAAAGTTATAATAAAATCGCGCTCATCCTCCTCACACTTACTTTCAATGAGAATTATCTATTTTTCCTGAAGTTAGCTAAAATTGGCCAAAAAAAAACAAAAACGGAGAAATAAGTGTTTGTTTTCACATTTTCAAGTCTATCAGGTTATTAGAGGTATCATACATTAGAGGTATCAATACATCATATTAGAAATATCATACATAAATGAAAGTAATTTATATATATATATATATATATATAATAATATTTATATATATATATATATTATATATATATATAGATCTATATATATATATATATATATATATATATATATATATTACTTTCATTTATGTATTATATTGAATATTTCTACTATCATTATTATGAAACTTCTTTTACATTTACATGTAAAATGTTATATGTAACTTTTATTTACATTTACAATACTATTCAATACCATGATGTGTCTACTATAGTAACACACTTCACGTTACTTACTACCTTGCATTGACTTTTGGGTGATGCGTGCGTGTTCCCGCGCTTCCTTGATTGCTGGCTGGCTACCTGGTCTTAGGACAAGCCACGCCCACTGTCGCAGTTGTTCTTTCCTTTCGCTACTGGCTTGTTTTGTACACACCAGCAAATATACCAACCGTGTGGAGGAGATTTTTCTCTCCTGCAACCTCACCGCTGCATATTGTGGCACCACGACAACAAGACCACCAAATCACAAAATTATCATTTATAACTGTACCTAATCTCTCTCTCTCTCTCTTTTCCCTCTCTCTCTCTCTCTCTCTCTCTCTCTCTCTCTCTCTCTCTCTCTCTCTCTCTCTCTCTCTCTCTCTCTCTCTCTCTCTCTCTCTCTCTCCACTTTGCATGACTTAGACGTAATGATAATCAGTTTAATGTAATGTATTGATGATACCTCGATTGTTCTCTTCGATATATCAGGAACGAGGCATGAATAAACACAGTGATCTAATCGGCGTAACGGAGGAGGCAAACACCGCCATCAGAGTATTTTGATGTTAATGAAGGAAGAAAATGGAAGACGAAGAAGCAAGAAGCCAAGAAGAAAGTCTGGCTCAAAAGGTAATTTAAGAACTGGAAACTAATAAATAGCATCAAAAAATACAAAAGGAATATTTTTATGATTAACTCTGAATACTAACATTTCTTTATTATTCTCATATTACCTTATTTGCCTGCCTGCCTACGTGTGTGTGCGTGTGCGCGCGCGAGTGTGTGTGTGTGTGTGTGTGTGTGTGTGTGTGTGTGTGTGTGTGTGTGTGTGTGTGTGTGTGTGTGTGTGTGTGTGCCGATACTTTTGTCTGGGCGTGTGGTATATTATAGCAGGACTGCACATAGTGGAAGGGAGCAAGATGTGGGAGTTGCTTATAGTCCCCGCTAGTATTCTGCATATAATATATTCCCCACAATTAATTAGTCGTCGGTTGATTAGCGGCGGAACACTAACAATTATTATTTACATATGCAATAACAACAGCCTAAAAAAGATAAAAATAAAAAGTAATAAAAAAAAACACTAAAGCCAGACCAAAGCAGAACCGAGAGAGGAATGCTGCCAAAGAAGGACCATCTGCAGGGCGCTGAGATGGGAGTGTCCGCTGCGGAATGTGTGGAGGCGACACCGTGATAGTGAAGGACTGTGAATGACATTGAGTGTGTGTGTGTGTGTGACAGAAAATGTGAATGACAGTGAGCGAATGTGTGGCGACAGGAGATGAGTGACAAGATTGAAACAATAACTCGTCGTGAGAGATGAGCGAGTAACGAGACCTCTTTCCCACGCACCCACCCACACACACACACATTCACCCAACCACACACACACACACACACACACACACACACACACATACACACACACCAAGAAGTGTCTCCTGGATGACTCACAACAACAACACCACAACTGAGTGACTGGATCGTCCTGCCTCCCTCCCTCCCTCCTGCGTTGATCATCCCCAGCACCGTTAGTCGCCGCGCACAGAGATAAATACTCCCGTGTCCCCGTCGGCACCCAGCTGAGGGAACCCCTTCACCCCGCACTCCCAGTGGCACCTGACGCGTCCTCCACCAACCAACTCAAAGACAGAGGAGAGCGAAAAGTTGCTGGAGGATGAAGAACGCCAAGAGTAACCACCACTACCACTACCACCACCACCACCCTAACCTAACGTAACTACTAAGCGAGACAATGGCTTTAGGTGCCGTGTTTTCATATTTCTTAAAGGAGTGAATAATGGGAGGTGAGGGGAAAAAAGATGGTGAGGGATGGCAAAGTGTCCGCAGCCACCGGGCCATCAACACGATTGTGGCAGACCGAGGTCACCAGGTCGACCACTATTGATTACGTATCGCCAACAATCTCAGGCTTTTCCCCCCTTACTCTGTGTGTGTGTGTGTGTGTGTGTGTGTGTGTGTGTGTGTGTGTGTGTGTGTGTGTGTGTGTGTGTGTGTGTGTGTGTGTGTGTGTGTGTAGTTGTTTTGTTCTAGTTGCTTTAGTTATTTTGGATTCTATTTAGGTTTGTGGGAGTTTTTTGGGGGGCTAGTTAAGGATATTTTTAGGCTGGCTTGTAATTATATTGTGTATTAAATTGTACCACACAGAAATTTAGCTTTTACCTATTCCTTTGTATTCTTTCTACTTTACGGTCAATAAATATCTGAATCTGAAATCTCCCTATCTGGATTTGTATGTAAGTGCTAGCGAATGTGAATGTGTGTGTGTGTGTGTGTGTGTGTGTGTGTGTGTGCCAGTGAGAGGGGGGTGGGTGGTGTCCAAGCAGACTGTCGGGGGCCCTCAGTGCACCTCGCCGCAACACTTAACTTGGTAATATATTGCCGGCCGCTACAAAGACCGACAACTAGGAAAACATCTCCTGGCTATCTGATGGCGGGACGCAGCAGATAAGACGCGTGTGAGCAGGACGACCGCGAATTTATTGTGATGTGATGGACGATTAGATCCTTAAAGTGTGAGCGCCGGATGCACGCCAATTCATACCCAGCCTAACTCAAGAACTTTATAAACGCTCACTTCATACCACGGATTCTCTCTCTCTCTCTCTCTCTCTCTCTCTCTCTCTCTCTCTCTCTCTCTCTCTCTCTCTTGAAAAAAAACGGTCCAAAACAACCATATTGAGGAAGCTTCTCATTGTTCTGTACCTTCCACTGGACAACAAAGCCTTTTAACACTAACAGCATTCATTTAACCTTTGATCCTCCACCCTGAGCGCTGCATTCACTTATTTCCATTGCTTGAGTCATTAGTCTGTGGCGCATCCCAACCCGCTGACTCCTCACACAAAACGAAACAAACTAATTGACGATGTTTTTGCACTATTTCCTCCCCAATAATGAGTCGTATCCGCTAAGAATTATGTGCTCCGAGGAATATTATTGGCTTGTCTTTGGCTTTTCTCTTATCTTTGGTTTTGCCTTCAGGTATGCTCCCTCTGCTTTGTCTTCTTCTTCTTGGTGGTGGTGGTGGTGGTGGTTAGGAAGGCGGAGTCAAGTTCATGTCGTTGCAAAGTATTTAAAGAGTATGAAACAATGAGAAAGTTTATGATTCTTTCTTCTCGGAAATACCAAGTCTCTCTCTCTCTCTCTCTCTCTCTCTCTCTCTCTCTCTCTCTCTCTCTCTCTCTCTCTCTCTCTCTCTCTCTCTCTCTCTCTCTCACACATTTTATTGCCCCCGATTTTCCTCTGAGGTATTACCGTTAGTGTTGCACAGTCTCTCCCACTCCAAGTCATAGCATCCACTCATACAGTTTTCAAGTCACCACCGAGGATTTCCTTAAGCAATACTCTGCAATTCTCTTAAGGCATAGATACGCTTCCTAAGGTAGTATAATGTGCAATATGTATTCCCTGGACGGTATTACAATTCACTTATTAACAGCAATGACGACACCAACCGCTACTACTACTACTACTACTACTACTACTACTACTACTACCACCCACTATAGCATCTGGATTCGATCTCTCCCTATCCTCAACAGACCATTCCAGCACGCAGGGGAGGGCACTGCTCTCATTAGCCTCTCGTTAATCTAGCCACAGCATTGTAAAATCACACAGCTTCGTTACTTATTCATGTGTGTGTGTGTGTGTGTGTGTGTGTGTGTGTGTGTGTGTGTGTGTGTGTGTGTGTGCGTGCTAATAGTATACATAGGTAAGTCAGGGAGGTAAAAGAAGGGCTGTCTGGTTGTAGCAAATGGTTCTCCGGTGCAGCCCAACAAGTAAGACTAAGAATCGATAACCAGTGTCAGAGGGAAGGATAGAACAATAGCACCACCATCTGCCGCCTTCTCTCTCTCTCTCTCTCTCTCTCTCTCTCTCTCTCTCTCTCTCTCTCTCTCTCTCTCTCTCTCTCTCTCTCTCTCTCTCTCTCTCTACCACCACCGTCATCACTCCTATTGCATTAAACCTGACAGGAAAAGTGAGAAGCAGTCGTGTTTGTCCGCGGAAGACAAACATGAACATTTCTGTCGTAAAAAAGTGAAGTGAGGCGAAGTCCGGTATTAAATTTCGGCCAAAACAAAGAGATAGTCGATTCCAGTCATAAAGCATTGTGTTGTCTGGTCAGAAAACAGGAAAACAAGTGAACGCTGCTATTATTAAGTGTTTATGTAATCGGATTCGTAAAGGTTCCCGCCCGTTGTCATGCTAACCACTGACTTCGAAAACGCGTTGCACTCATCTGCATTTCCTGGATTAATGTTTAGCTTTTCTTTAAATATTTGTGCGGCGACTCCTTTTCTCTCTCTCTCTGTCTCTCTCTCTCTCTTTGGTTCCCATTCGGCGCCACATAAATTCAGTGTGTCAAATTGCAACTCAGGTAGAAATTTCATAATTGATAATATTGAATTCACTTGAAATTCAATACAGTTTATTTGATGACTCTGCATGTTATGTTTCGTAATACATTGTAAGCAGCGAAGCATGCAGCTCTTTCTCTCCTGGATGGTGAATGGACAGTGAGTTACAGAACCACTCAGACCACTCACCACACAGCCGCATTCACCTCACTCCACACACACAAACTTTATCCACTTCACCACACACACACACTCACACACACACACACACTATATTTGCCACACCTTGCAGAAAATCACAATAGTCACCATGCCGGCCACACACACACACACACACACACACACACACACACACACACACACACACACACACACACACACACTAAACACTCACAATTATTACCACATTTACCACACATTGCACCTAATCACCCCATTCACCCTATCATCCTCATTACTCATCACACCAAAGCCATTTACCACACTCAACTCACTCATCACACACACACACACACACACACACACACACACACACACACACACACACAGGACTCACCACATTCACAAGACGCTTTCGTTTTCTGCTCCTCGTGGTGATGGTGGGCGGCAAAAAGGTAACACATTTTCCCAGCTCTCTCGGGCTAACGGAGTCTTAAAAGTGTTGCAGTAACATCCGGAGTTTTACGATCAAACTCAGTGGTGAAAAACGAAACATTCCATTTGATTTCTTGCTTGCCCCGATGCATTATTCACGTTTTTAAGGTTATTAGTGGCAGCTGGACCGATGTAATTTTCCCTCAACTTTTATTTTACGGAATATTTTAAATTTGCATTCACAATTTTTACAAGTCAAAATAGAGAAAGAGGAAAAAACAGGCAGTTCTTGGTTTCTCTCAATAGTAAATTTGCCCCCACAAGGATCCTCCATCCATGACTGTGGCGGCGGTGTTCGTGCGCTTTCACGGTATTTAAGGCTTATCACACATTCATCTATTTTGTTGCGTCTGCAAATTACTATTTTTTCTCCCGTTCTTATAATGATGAGTCCGGTTCCTCGGTCCTTTGGTAGTGCGTGGGGCGAGCACACCGGCTGGCTTTGGAGGTTTTCTGCTTATTATAACACGATGATTTCAATGGATTATGTACGACCATCGCCCAGCCAAAAAACACAAACAGTTACTTATAGATAGTTACTTCTTTGGTGTCTATTTCTTATCTATTAAGAGAGAGAGAGAGAGAGAGAGAGAGAGAGAGAGAGAGAGAGAGAGAGAGAGAGAGAGAGAGAGAGAGAGAGAGAGAGAGAGAGAGTGTGTGTGTGTGTGTGTGTGTGTGTGTGTGCGCGCGCGTGTGCGCGCGCGTGTGAGGCTATAGATATATGGAACATGTTCAGCACAGGAGTGGGAGTGAAGGAGAGGCCCATCCATAGCTGCGGGAGGGTCCGGTCAGGTTCCGTGAGGCCCCTTCAGGAACGCGAGGTAGACAGACTCTCGCCGCATGTCTCTCCAGTCTCGGCGGTGGAAGGTTTAGTAGAAAGCCTTCATTCCAGTGCCTCGCCGCGCCCCGCGAGCCTTGATTACACTGGCTGGATGGCTACTCCCTTTTACGGTCTGATAACTATTTTAAGGATTCGGAAGCTATTCGTCTTTCTTAATAATGTAGCATCAGATATTAAGATGATTAATTATAAAGTACCCAGGCGGCGAAGTGGTGCCCTGCTGCTGGTGGTGTATTGTGCTCGCTCCGCCGCGCTGGCAAACTTAATCTTTATCTTGACACCACTAAGAGGATTTCATTAATAGTTAAGACAGATTCATTATATAGTAAATTTAATGTATTTATTATCACTCCCACAATAATAATCACAATAAAATACAAAACATAATAAGCACAGTATCATTATAAATATTATCAATATTATGAATATGAGCAATAAAAATATTACTATAATTATTTTGATCACAATTTTCTATCAGCGTGATGGACAGGTGGTGGCAGCCCCGCGCCGTCCCACGCCGCCCGCGCCACCGCGAGTGTTGTAAACAGCGCAGCGGGACCCATCGTCTTGTGCGGTCCCATTACGATAACTTACACCCGTTAATACTACACCCTTTTAATAAAGTACTGAGACTGGTACAATCCTGGCACCTCAACTTATGAAGACTGCCGCAGTGCCATTACTGCGAGTTATAAGGAGAGGTATGCCTCCTGCCCTGTCCAAGTTACCCCGCCACGTCGCCCCACCTGTCATCCTCTTTACCATGCAGGAGGCGCTGGCCGAGTTTAACACGCTACGCCTACCTGCTTTCCCGATGTATGTACGCTGTTTCCTCATCTACTCACCCCAAAATTAGCAGCTGTGGTCTAATCAAGACTCATCACTGTGGGACTAAACGAGTTCCAAGTAAGTGGAGGTCCCAGCGGCTTTAATCAAACCCTCCCCCGCATTCCCTGGCTCTAATCTCGCCCCGTCAAGTGTCCACCCGCCGACGTTGACTCATTACTGCTCAGCTCGATGGCGGGGCGGCTGGAGCTGCCTGGTAATGGTGTTGCTGCAGACGGTGCAGGTATACGAGACGAGAGGAAGATATAGAGAGATAATAAAACAGTCAGGGAGACAGACACACACAGAGAGAGAGAGAGAGAGAGAGAGAGAGAGAGAGAGAGAGAGAGAGAGAGAGAGAGAGAGAGAGAGAGAGAGAGAGAGAGAGAGAGAGAGAGGGAGAGAAAACCTTTTCCCTTTGATGAATTACTAATTATGCATTACATAGTAAATATAATTAATGAATTACGAATAAAAAAAATACTTAACGAATTTCATGATACGTTTTTAAAAGAAGATGCGTCAAATGAAGAAATATTACGAAACTAGAAAAGGAGTAAGGATATAACAAGCTAATTGACGCAAAGATAGATGAGGAGGAAAATAAACAGGAGCAATAATGGAGAGCTGAAGGATAATGGAAGGAGAGAGGGGAATGGGAGAGGAAGATGCGGAATGAGGGTTGAGAGGGAGGATAAAGAATGGAGGGAGAGAGGAAGAGAAAAGGCACCATGGTCACAAGGCTTACTGATGGGAGAGGATGACAATGATAACGCTACCAGAGAGAGAGAGAGAGAGAGAGAGAGAGAGAGAGAGAGAGAGAGAGAGAGAGAGAGAGAGAGTCTGATTGAAACATGTGCAGTATATAACCTCCCCTGACCTTTCTATCGAAGTTCACCGCTGATAATCTTCTCACCAAGTTCAAGGTGACACTTCCGGTCCACACTTTCACATACAGTACATACCTGCAAAGATCAAAGAACAGTTGTTAACGTTGGTACTTGATTACGCGCGCGTGTGTGTGTGTGTACTTCATCCACTTATTTGCACGTTAAAAGTAGTTTGGGCTTTGTGTATTATTGTTTATTTGATGTTTTACGTGTTTCAACTTCGTATGATGTGTGTGTGTATGTGTGTGTGTGTGTGTGTGTGTGTGTGTGTGTGTGTGTGTGTGTGTGTGTGTGTGTGTGTGTGTGTGTGTGTGTGTGTGTGTGTGTGTAAGATGGTTTGATTTGCTTTATGCGTTTTTATGCGATACCTGTGTAATGTTTTATAAAATTTTGTCGTTTACAATTTCTAAAGGAAAGTATTTGCAATAGATCATGTTTTCAGAGTAATTTTGTAAAGATAATATTTCATTGTGGTGAATAAATATCTATCTGTCTATCTATCTATCTATCATTGTGTG
>CM035205.1:25421776-25432184 GCA_020233015.1 Callinectes sapidus | reverse complement strand
GAGAGAGAGAGAGCATCACAAACTGGTTCACTCTTCTATTCAAAAGGAAGATTAGTTTTATTAATATACTTTTTTTTTTTTTTGCACCTTGCTAGCTTCGTGGTGGTGGTGGTGGTGGCGGTGGTGGTGGTGGTGGTGGTGGCATCGGGGAGACTCTACTTAGCGGACCTAATATTTCGCCAAGTGACCAAGTGAAGTGCTACTCTTAGAGCGGCTAATAAGGCGGAGGCTCGTGGCGGTCTTTTGCTGGAGAGATGGACGACCTACGTAGCACAGGGAATAGAAGAGAGAAGGAGGGAGGGGGGGAGGGAGGGAGGGAGAGAGGGAGGGGTAAATAGTATCGGTATGAAAATGTGAGGAGGAGAAGGAGGAGGAGGAGAAGGAGGAGGAGATTAGCCGGCGACTCCCCACCTTTGATAAAATGAGCATATACTTCCTTACTGACTTGCAAATGTGGAGATATGAAGACTGATAGACTTTTAAAGGATGATAGTTTTAATGACTCAACCTGCAGCCTTCCGCCGCCAGTTCGGGAGACTAGGAAGGGAAGAAAAGGGTGGACGTGCGAGCGAACGGTAGAAAGGAGGATAGGGGTGTCGTGGGTGTGTGAGGTTGTTACTTGTCATTTGGCTTTGCTTATCGAGTAATCATAATGTTTTTTGTGTACTGTCCTATACTGGTTAAATATTGCCTTAGTGTACCTCAATGAGTCTGCATATACTTATAGAGTAATGGGTGTAAACATGGTAAGGAAAACCTGGGCTGGGTCAGGGACACTCTTTACCCTTACGTTTCCACAGAATGTCTTCCTCAGAGAGTGAGTGGTTTTCCTTACCATCTTTACACTCATTTGTCTTATTACTACTCAACGTTATAGAGTAATATAGTTGCTTTTTTTATGATCATTATCTTTTTACTCATGTGTTCCTACTCCTTTATTTACTTTAAAATAATGACTATATTTATTTATATGGGTTTATCGGATAGTTATATTCTGTGTCCTGTCCTGTAATGTCCTGTGTGTGTGTGTGTGTGTGTGTGTGTGTGTGTGTGTGTGTGTGTGTGTTGTTGTTGTTGTTGTTGTTGTTGTTGTTGTTGTTGTTATGTAAGAGGCTTAAAGTAGCCAAGAGTAAAAAAAAAATCAATGAATGTGAAAAGTCCATTAATTTGCCAATCCCCTTAAAGGTCTCAAAAATTAACCGAAATTCAGGAACAAATGTCTTGAAACCTTCCACTTGAATAAAGTCCATTGATCCATAGGAAGTTAGAAACACAGAGACAGACAGGGAGTTCCAGAGTTCACCAGAGAAAGGAATGAATGATTGGGAGTAATGGTTAACTCTTGCATTAGAGAGTTGGACAGAACAGGAATGAGAGGAAGAAGAAAGTTGTGTGTGTGTGTGTGTGTGTGTGTGTGTGTGTGTTAGTTTTGCAGTGTTACGTGGCATGTTCTTTTTTTTTTTTTTTTTTTTCATTGCGGGGCAGGTTCTGATGGAGAGATAAGTGTGCGGGGGTGGGTGGGTGGGTGGGTGGGTGGGTGGGGTGAGGATGAGGGAGACTCTTCTATTTTACTATTTCTTCTCATGTACCACCAAATAAAGAGTTGTAGTACACAAATAATCTCTTCATGACCCTGCATTATCATTACCAGTGCTTCGTAAGTGATACAGAGTTACAGCTCTCATTACTCCTCTCCTCCTCCTCCTCCTCCTCCTCCTCCTCCACCACCACCTCCTCCTCCTCCTCCTCCTCCTCCTCCTCCTCCTCCTCCTCCTCCTCCTCCTCCTCCACCACCTCCTCTTCCGCCTCCTCCACAATCACCACAAACTCCAGCTCACTGCCGCTCTTCCATCTCCCTCACCACCACCACCACCACCACCACCACCCCACATACAGCCTTAGGCCATGATGAGCGACGCTTCCACACACCTGCTCCCAACAACGGGTTTGCAGCCACTCCAGTTATATCGTGTGTGTGTGTGTGTGTGTGTGTGTGTGTGTGTGTGTGTGTGTGTGTGTGTGTGTGTGTGTGTGTGTGTGTGTGTGTGTCCCTCCGTCTATTCAACTATCTATTGATCTATCCATCTATTTATCTATTTATCTATCCATCTCAGTATTTATCACATACCTATCTATCACCACCACCACCACCACCAGTACCACCACCACCACCACCACCACCACCATCATCATCATCATTATCACCACCGCCACCACCACCACCACCACCACCACTACTACCAGTCCATTCCCAGCGCCTTATTAGAAGTTATGCCATCACCAGCCAACACTATCGCCTCATCACCATCATCCACCACCACCAGTACCACCACCACCACCAACAACCAATCACCACCTTTGTCGCCACCACCACCACCACCACCACCACCACCAGCTACTCCATCAATCACAACAGCAGCAGTGAACAGTACCAACAGGAACTTTCATC
This sequence comes from Callinectes sapidus, assembly GCA_020233015.1. Taxonomy (NCBI): domain Eukaryota; kingdom Metazoa; phylum Arthropoda; class Malacostraca; order Decapoda; family Portunidae; genus Callinectes; species Callinectes sapidus. The sequence goes on along the minus strand of CM035205.1, from coordinate 25,429,735 downwards.
ACCGGCGTGCTTGAGGAGGAAGATGGAGAGAGAAAGATGGGGAGGAGACTAAGACGAGAGGAGTGGAGTGAAGAAGGAATAGAACAGAATAGAACAGAGACACAGCGAGGCATATTATCCGTCTTTAGTGAGGAATTCGTTATATTTACTGCGTGGGCAAGTAGCCGCGTGCCATAAAGCTAACGTGTAAGATTATACACATAGCTGGGAGGCGGTCTACACGATCCCGCTATCAGTATTATTATTAACATTTAAAGGGACCTGTTTCTTGAACCCGCCTGGTAAACACGGGTATTATGGCCGGGATTATATAATACATAAATATTATTACCACTTGGGTGAAGAGAGACGCCGCCGTATTAACCAAGCTGTAATTAGGAGAGGGAATAGAAGGAGTAACACGAGGAGGAGCAGCAGAAGAAAGAAGAAAAGGATGAGGAAGAGAAAAGTGGTGAGTAAGAGAGAGAAGGGAAACGTTCAGCGGATTATACAAAGGAAAAGGAAGAGGAAGAGGAAAATGGAGATGATGAGGAAGAGAGGGTGATAAGAAGGAAGAGGAAGGAAGGAAGGAAGGGAGCCACACAATTCCGGATAACGTGAGCTTTACAGAGTTGGTTAGCCCTCTCTCTCTCTCTCTCTCTCTCTCTCTCTCTCTCTCTCTCTCTCTCTCTCTCTCTCTCTCTCTCTCTCTCTCTCTCTCTCTACAAAGGGTAAAAATTAGGTGGCAGGTGGATGGATCTCGGGTATACACACTCCGCCACCAAACTAATTCACCTGTACTCTATTTTGTACAGTTTTTTGGGGCATATTTTGTCTACTGTACGGCTTCTAAAACTATATGTATTAGCAATTACTCTCTCTCTCTCTCTCTCTCTCTCTCTCTCTCTCTCTCTCTCTCTCTCTCTCTCTCTCTCTCTCTCTCTTCCCTGGGCTTCATCAAGTACTTCCCTTTTCTTGGTAACACTCACCCCTCCCCACTCCTCCCCCTCCCCAACACTTCAAGCTCCTCCCTCGGCGCGTCAACGGACAGGACGAGGTCGGCATTACTGTCTGGCGGCCAGTCATACTCGGGCAGATAATCGAGGGCGGCGCTGGGTGGCTGCTGGTTTACGGCAGGCGGTGGGCGGCGGGCGGAGGGCGATGGGCGGTGAATGGGGGACGGCTAGCGGCAGGGGGTCGTCTCGCCACCAGCTGGAGTAAGTATGAGTGAATTGTTCCCTACATAATGTTATGTCCCTGACCCACGCCAAGGAGGAAGAGGAGGAGGGGGTGGGGCAGTGAGACGCTTGCTTCCCTCCCTGTACGGTGCCTGCCTGTCTACCTGCTTGCCTGCCTGCCTGCCTGTTTGCTTACCTTTATGCCTGCCTGCCTGCCTGCCGCCCTGCTTACTTGCCTGCCTGCCTGCCTGCTCCCCTGCTTACCCACCTGTCTGCCTGCCTACTTGCCTGCCTGTCTGCCCTGCGATGCTCGCCGCTCTGTACGTCGAAGAGTCAGTCTCCAAGACCCGCGGCGAGGTATGTCAAAGGTGTGGCGGCTCCTCCCTTACAGACATGCCATAACACCATCCCTCCTACCTGAATCTCTCTCTCTCTCTCTCTCTCTCTCTCTCTCTCTCTCTCTCTCTGGTAACTGCATCCTTCCTCTCCCCATTTGTTTTTTTTCTCTTCCTCCTCCTTCGCCACCTCCATCTTCTCCTCGTTCTGTTGTTCCTCCTCGCCCCACCTCGGCCCACAGAGTTATGGCGGCCCTCTTCCCCAGACACCTCGTCGCTGTTGGTGGTTGGTAGATATTTATATTTCAATCTGACTCAGGTGAAAGCCAAGTTATATAGTTACATTATTCATTAAGTCTCATTTTTCAGCCTGGACGAAGCACTAACAATAAACAACACTGAGACTTGAAGAAAGACCATGTCGTGTTACGGTGGTCCCCTCCAGACCAGCAGCAGCCTCCTCCATGATGGGCCTCAAGGGTTCACTGTTCTTCTGCTAAGTATCATCTCCCTCTTGTACAGCGACGGCAAGTATCTCTCCCTTCCTCCCTCCCTCCCTCCTCTCTCTCTCTCTCCCCACACACTCCCCTCTCTACATCGTCAAAACATTTCTCCTGTTCTGTACCTGCTTGTTTGTTCCGTAGTCTTCTGCGTCAAATTGATTTCCAGTGTTTTTGACGAATATATTTTCTCTTCGCTTTCTCCTCACGAACAAAATACACATCAATTTTTATTCAATGTTCGAATGTTTTCCTTGTAAGCGTTACTTCCCTCGCCGCCGCCTCTCGTCTCCCTCTGCACTGGCGGGGTGAGGAGACGTGCAAAGTGTCTAAAGAATCGATCCCTCTTAACGAATGAATTTCACTTCAGCCTTTTCTTACTTCCACCAACTTCAGAAACACACATTAAAATCTATTTGTAGAATACAAACACAGTTCAGCAGTGAGAGAATGTCAAAGCTAAAATATAAGAATTATGCCATTAGATAAACTGTGGATCACGAGAGTACAATGAAAGTTATCCAACTCGGCCGGGAGGGAGAGAAGGAAGGCCACTGAAGGGGAAAGTTGATGGAACAAAGCCGTAAGGCTGACTCTGCAATTAAAGTGGCAGCGATAACCCATGGATGAATAGACTTTGAACAAACAAATTCTCGAACGTAAATCACTAACGCGAGCCAGAGAGATGATGCAGTTTGCCAGGCGGCTGGCCGCAGGGAGCACAATGGGCCGTGGGACGCACAGCAGTCTCATCAGCCACGGCCGGCAGGTGGAGGTGTCAGTCTCCCTCAGCTCCGGACAAACCCGTCAAGCAGACCATCAGCGGCTGCCAACACCGAGTAGGAGAGGCGCGAGCCATCGCACACCACCGCCCTGCCGCCTCGCCACCACCCTGCCAACAACACGCTCAGGCTCAAGTAACAACCGCAGCCAGTGTGATATCCTCCAGGTTAACGGACGTCATTATGAACCCTTCCTGGGAGAGAGAAAAGAGACTTTCCATCCGAAGACTAATTGTATTACTTGTTCACTTTACTCAGAGAATCACCTCTCTTCAGCCACTTCCTTCATCATGTACTAATGTTTTCACTTCCGCAGGTGTGATCAGCAAGACCGCAAAGTGTTGTGCCAGACGACGAGTATCAAGTTAAAGGATCCCTCCGCGCATCAAGTCACTTCCTGGAGTGATTCTTCCCTCCACACACAGTCCTTCCTGGATCCACACCAACCTCAAAAACTGGAAATGTTTGCACCTTTTTATCAGAGCCTGCCTGTCTCATCTTAATAGATAATCAATTATATTTAACACTCACTGATGGACGCTGGACTGGACACAGTGGATTAAAAACTACAATATTATAAACAGGCATTGTGCCTCAGTGGTCATTATGATAATTCAACACACGTGCCCCAACATTAGAGAATTAAGCACATTATTCTGAAGAAAAGTACATGAGCAAAACGTGGCCGTTCCAAAGCAGATGTACGCCCAAATAGACGCCCACGAGATTTATTACTCAATCTTAAGTTTCATATGAATACTACTGAAGGCTTAGTGTTGTTACTCCCTCGGCTACACAACCAAGTGCATTTGCTTGTCCCATCAATAAACTCCTGCACATAATCCAAGTCTGAATGCCGCGGTCTCCACTGAGTGACTGGCTTGTACGTTGTTATTTGTTTTCATAATTAAAGGATACAACGCGATAATTTAAAACAAAATATTTTGCGGTGAAACTCGTTAAGTGGGAAAACATATATTTAACTGAAAGACGTTTTCGCAAATATCTTAATCCATCAGAAGCGAGTCTTAGAGTTTGCATGTATTCCACCATCCGGCCACTGACACACACACACACACACACACACACACACACACACACACAGATAGGTAGATAGATAGACAAATATTCATTGAACACAGTTGCACTTGCAAATAAATGAGATTACATAAACGAGTTAAAGAGCAAATGAAAAGCGTAATCTAACATTCAATAAAAAAAAAAAAAACTAGTAAAAGCTAAAAGAAACTAAAAGTACATGCAAACCAGAATCAACATAACATCATGCCAAATATGTATATAAAAAAAAAAACTAAACATTCTAAAAAACATTAATAAAGAAAAGTAACTATGCAGTCCACAAAAATGACGAAAATCTTTGAACTTGAACATTAAAAGAACACACACACACAAACACACACACACACACACACACACACACACACACACACACACACACACACACACACACACTTGCTATTGAGCGTGTGCGAATCCTGCCAAGCCATCAGCTCCGTTATCTATAGGAACGATCTTAAAACCCTACTTTAGAATAATTTTTCTATCGTTCTATTAATCTTTGGTTCCTGAGCCGCACAGAGCTCCTTAGCCCTCCCTCCCTCCCTCAGCCCCTCGGTCCCGCCTGGAGCTGCTGCCCACGCAGTCCAGTCAGGTGGTTCTGGAACCGGAAATACTTTTTATTCCCAGGGTCTTATGAACCAATCAGATTATACCGGGCGATTAGTGTCACCTGGGCAGGTGTGATGGTCAGGTGGAGGAATATGAGGCAAAGTGGCAGGCCGAGGAGGTAAGGGTGTGGAGCAGAGCACCTTGGTGACCTGACAACCTTTGTGGCGCTGGCGGGGCCGCTGGACCCGCGGGGACAGTCTGGTGTGACGCGACATAAACAACCTTTGTGGCGCTGGCGGGGCCGCTGGACCCGCGGGGACAGTCTGGTGTGACGCGACATAAAGGGATAATTTGATGCCCCTCCCCCAGGCAGCCCAAAGCCTGAGATTATTACAGCCGGGTTCCCTGGACCACGTTTATATGGGATCCATGAAAGGCCACCAAATGAGACTAAATAGAGACCCGTGTATAAACCAGCGATAAAACCTCTAGAGGATCTTTTTTTTTTATTTAAGTTCCGGAGAAAAGAGGCTAATGCTGCTGCCGCTCTCAAAGAAAAGAGGAGGGCGGCTTAACAGAGGTGTCACACAGAAAAGCCCCCAATAACAGGTTTTCCCCGTTGGTTTGCAGTAGAAAACACAGAAGCGCTTTCGCCAAACACCTCCTGTCCTGAAGGGTAGTCATGGCACTTACGAGGAATTTGAATAAAAAATCGCCGACACCACAAAACTAATAGGCTGCGATAAACATCTCACTGGCATAGTTACCCACGCTGGCCCACGGCGGGAACCAACCTACCTGGAGTGGGAAAAAAATAAATAAATGGTTCTTTTAATGTAGCAACATCCCTTTTTTTATATATATCACACAACGCCTGAGGGAGGAATTTTCGGATTATGTAACATTATTTCAGAAGGGTCATGGCTGCTGCACCTTTGCCCATACTCCACCAACACCACCACCAGGTCTCGCCTCGCCCGTCGGGATTCCACAGGTCGCCAGGGCACGGCACCCTCACACCTCACACAAGGAAAATAGAAAAGCGAAAGTTTAAGATTTCATAGATGTCATATCCGTCACAACAAAAACAACAACAACAACAACAACAACAAGTCACAAATACAAACTATCTACAAACTATATACATATACCTACGAATATTTTCTTTCTCTTTTCTCTCACACAAATCCGCCCATAGGTCACCCACCACTAGCTGCCCCATCCATGCCTATTGCCTACCACAACCTGGAGACGCGGCACACACAACACACCACGGCATCCTCACAAACATCCACCCCAAAGAATAGAACCCATCCACCTTCCATTATGACAAATATGCAACTTTAAAAATGCCGTCTGATTATAATACGTGATTGTGCGAGGGTGACGTGGAGGCAATAAGATGTAAATATGAGAGAGGAGCGGTTACTGCGAGGCCGGCGAGCTGTCTGATACTGTCACTCCTCCTCCTATATACGGCAACAAGCTGAAGAACCTCGATGCAACCCAGCGCGGCCCACCACACCACCGCCACAACGCCCGACGGGAGGCGGCGAGCGGCGGGCAGGGAGGCAGGGCGGCCAGGAGGGAGAGAGAGGGCGGAAGGAGCGAAGATAGTGGCAAGGAGAAGAGAACAGAAAAGGATGAAGGGGGGAACGGGTGAAGAGATGGAAGAGACAGTGCCGTGAAGGAGGGAAGGAAGTGAGGGTGCTGGGAGACATATAGGGAAGGGAAAGGAATGGGAAAGGGAAGACAGTGATAGGAGGAAGGTGTGAATGAGGAGCAGGACAATGGGAGGAGGTCAACATGAGCCCTCGGCCTGTCACCCCTCAACATTCCACACCCTTCACCTCCACGAGACTTGCTCATCTGTTCTTCACGCCTACATGACTGCCCCCATCCAACACTTCCTTCTCCTCCTCCTCCTCCTCCTCCTCCTCCTCCTCCTCTCCACCATCTCCGTCTCCGCTCCCGTTCTTTTTGTGTGTGTGCCTTTTTAAAACCTTCGCACTCGTTCCTAATGTATTCCTCTCGTCAATGTCTGCTGCCTTATGCCTTTTACGAGGTGCTGTTTTTGCTCAGTATCTCACAATATCTTCTTACTCCCATACGACTCCCAAATCCGGCGCTCTCTGCCATACATCTCTCTCTCTCTCTCTCTCTCTCTCTCTCTCTCTCTCTCTCTCTCTCTCTCTCTCTCTCTCACTAAAAAGACAGAGGGATGGGCATTTTTTGTGTCCCACGTAAACCTATAGAGAGGAAGGGGCGTGGAGGCACCGGAGAGGAACAGGTAGCGAGGACGGGCGTGGTGCGTGACAATACCTGTGTACAGAGGACAGATTGCCTCGGGTGGTGTGTGGCTGAGAGGAGGGAGGGGCAGACGAAGGGTGGATATAGGGAATGGTAGGCACGGACAGGAGTGTGTGTCTGGGGGAGAGGGGGGGTGAAGTGGATGGAAAGTGACGGGGTGGGTAACTTTGAGGTGAAGATAAGGGTAGATGTGTGGGTGAGTAAGCGGGTGGAGGTGCAGTAGTAGGAGTGAGTGAGAGAGTGACTGGGTGACTGGGTGGGTGAAGGTATGATAGCCAGGGTGATGTATACGTTGACGAGTGGTTAGGCAGTGAGGCTGGGAGGGAAAGTCGTAGAAGGGTATAGTTTGAAAATATAGGTGTCTATTGTCAAGGTATATAGTTAATTATTTTTGTTGTTTCTGTTGTTGTTTGTGTTTGTTTTGTCAGTTTGTTTGTTGTTGTTACTGTTGTCTTTGTTGTTGTTGCTGTTGTTATTATTTTTTTTCTCATTATTATATCATTTTTATTTTTAGTATACCATTATTATTATTATTATTATTATTATTATTATCACCATCATCATTATTATCATTATCATTGTTGTTCTTACTATTCTTGCATCACTACTATTACTATTATTATCACTGAGATTGTGGCCGAGTGTTACGTCCAGGGAAGCAGTGAAGTCATTAGCCAAACCTCAGACACCGCGGCATGCAAGTCATTTTTCACCTGTTATTGAGTGGCCAAAGCTGACCCACGCGTTACCCATCATCATTCTGTCTTCAAACTCCACACAAAACTGGGAAGACTTACCAAAAATACAACCCGCGTCACCAAAGATGTAGTACGTCAACTGTCATGTCATTATACTCTTATTTATATTTACATTCGCATTCATCACTATTATTTTTTTCACCACCACTACAACCATTATCAACATTACCTTTATTTTCATTCTAATTACCACTGACAGTAAATTCATTCTCCTCCTCCTCCTCCTCCTCCTCCTCCTTATCTTCATTTTATATACTCGTTTCTCCTCTTCTTTCTCCTCCTCCTCCTCCTCATCATCATCATCATTATCATCATCATCATCAACAACATCACCACCATCACTATCACTGCAGCAATCCTCGACACTTAGAAACTAATTATTACTGAGGGTATCAAAATTAATGTCTTAAGGAAGAAGAAGAAGAAGAAGAAGAAGAAGAAGAAGAAGAAGAAGAAGAAGAAGAAGAAGAAGAAGAAGAAGAAGAAGA
>CM035205.1:25369563-25373113 GCA_020233015.1 Callinectes sapidus | reverse complement strand
AGAGAGAGAGAGAGAGAGAGAGAGAGAGAGAGAGAGAGAGACTTAAAATCAGCACAGTGTAATAAGTATATTTGTGATATGAAATTGATGTAAGGAGGATGCTGTGTTATTGATAATGATGGAAGGGAGGGACGGTCTGATGCAGTAATGGGCGTGAGTGGATATGGAAGTGGATCGTGCTGAGTGGATCTGTGGGTGGAAGGGTGGACGGATTGACTATCTTAACCCCTTCAGTACTGGGACGCATTTCCATATTTTTTCTGCTTATTATGTCTCGATTTTCTACACCTTCAGAAACTCATGTGGGGATTAAAATAGTACAGTCTCTGGCTATTTATCTCCTGACTTCCATTACTAACCCTTGCTAATGTCAATAAAGCCGTCTAATCACATTCAAAATTCGTGGTAAAAATGTGTCCCAGTACTGAAGGGGTTAACATTAGCACAGGGGTATTATAACATCAAATTTTGCTGATTCATATTTTTTTTAACATTCTGAACCTTCTAAAGATGACTCGTCAGACTCTAATTATTATCATCTTGACATTGTTGGAGAATCTTTTTTAACACCTTCAGTACTGAGATACAATTTTACCATGAATTTTTGGTGTTATTAGGCGACTTTATTGACAGTAGGAAAGGTCTATGGAGGTCAGAAAATGAATGGCCAGAGTCATAACTATTCTAATCCCCACATAAGTTTCCTAAGCTGTATAAAATCGACAAATAGTGTGCAGAATAAGTATGAAAGCGCGTCGTGGTACTGAAGGGGTTAATCTACTACCAGTCTTGAAATTCCAAAGTGATTTTATTCCAATCTGCTCAAAAGTTAAAGAGATAAGTCGGTCTCTAGTGTCACGCTTCATACCTACCTTGCCTCACTGTCGGCACGAGTCGATACAAGGAAGCGGTCCACGTGATTGAGTGATTGGATGAATTTCAGCGGAGTAACAATAAGAACGCTTACTTTGAAATCTTTCGTTCCCCTTTCATGCATGACATTAACCTCTTCAGTACTGAGACGCATTTATACCTAGAGTTTTGGATTTTATTGACATTAGCAAGTGTCTATGGAGGTCAGAATATTAACCCCTTCAGAACTGGGACACATTTCTACTACGAGTTTTGGGTATGCGTAGACTATTTCATTAATATTAGCAGGATTACATGAAGGTCAGAAGATTAATGGTCGGAGTCAGCACTATTCTAATCCCAACACACAAGTTTCTGAGGTTGTATAAAATCGACAAATAATAATCAGAATGAATTTGAAAATGCGTCCCAGTACTGAAGGTGTTAATAGCCATACTCTTCACTGTCTAATCCCACATAAGTTTCCGAACCTGTATAAAATCCCATACTAAATAACAAAATAAGTATAAAAACGCCTCTTGGTACCGAAGGGGTTCAATGCCACGGAAATTACTAGCAATACTGTGGCGTTTCTTTCCCCCCCCCCCACCCCCCCTCCTCATGATGCAGGATCTTTGCTAAATTACACACAAAATTATTTTATCACTAGACCACTCTTGGAGATCACAATTACCACCAGAGCCTCTTAACCCTTTCAGTACAATATCGCATTTTCATATTAATTTCGGTTACGATTGGGCGATTTTATACAGCTTCAGAAACTTATTTAGGGATTAAAACAGTGAAAACTCTGGCCATTAATCTTCTGACCCCCATAGACCCTTTCTAGTATCAATAAAATCTCCTAATCGTACCCAAAACGCAAGGTAAAAATGCGTCCCACTACTGAAGGGGTTAAAAGTATTCGAGATAACACAATGATATTTATGCGTACAGTTCTGTATTTCATGTTTTATGTCTACTTTCCTTCTCTACTTACACAAAACAGGAGGAAGTGATGAGCTTAGTGACTCACTGTTCAAATGTTGGAGTTACAATAACAGTTACCATATCCCGGATTTTTTAACTTTTTATTTCTTTTCAAAGACCACAGAACGTATTGGTCGGATTTTTATGACGTTTATCCTCAGTTACAGATGGTTAAACTATTGTCATTCGTGGAAACACATTTAAGACCTCAATAGTTTTCTGATGCCTCAAAAAGAAAAATCTTGAAAACGTCATCTACAACAAACACTCTTGAAATCCTAAATCATTTCCTTCAGTCTCCAAAAATACTCAAAAAATATTTCTTGTAGTCTATGAAAAAAATACATAATTCCAATGATTATCTATGGAATCCTGGACACGAGCAATTCGTGGGGCTGTTATTTCCAAGTGTTTTGTTACCTTTTTAACACATCTTTATCAAAGGGAACAAAAACATTAATCTGGTTTCCACAAGCGTTTCTCCCATTGATAGGACAGTAAGCCTTAATAAACCATTGCAATCAAAAAACATTCTTGAAACTCCAAACAATGTCCTCTAAATCCTGATAAAAGTAAACGAAGATAGATGCTGAAAAATATGAGGATACGCTTCTAGGACATGTTTTGGTCTCTATGGCATCGTAATATCAAAACACAAAACAACAGAAATAAATAAAGTATATGAGTTACGTTCCTATTAACCCTTCTATTACCATGGTCATCCTTCCATAACTCTCTCTCTCTCTCTCTCTCTCTCTCTCTCTCTCTCTCTCTCTCTCTCTCTCTCTCTCTCTCTCTCTCTCTCTCTCTCTCTGTTTTTCATATAATTTCCTTCACTATCTATTCTCACTTTCTCCTTTAACTCATCACCTGCAGTTGCTCCTAATTGTTCCTCTCACATCCTTCACTTCCTTTATCTTCTCCTCTCATCATTCTCCTTCATCAAATATACACAACAGCGCACCTTCATAAATAGATAGATAGATAAATAGATAGATAGATAGATAGACAGTTTATTGACTACAAAATGAAACCGATACACGTAAATAATATCTAAACCAACAATGAAAATTATATATACATTACAACTTGATACTAATTACTCTTAATGTTAAATATTGTAGTCCATTAAATGCTTAACACCTCGTCAAAAAAAGTAAACATCAACATCAATATAAAAATAAAAATAAATCATCCAGGACTTGACAAAGTAAATAACAGCCACTGCAGAGAAATTTTTCCCCCACTACAGCAGGAAAAAAGGAACGAATCGAAGTGAATCCTTTGTTACAGCTGCAGTATTATGAGCAGCAGCAGCCACACACACGCACACACACACACACACACACACACACACACACACACACACACACACACACACAGCAACGACTGGCAGTGCAGCTGTGGCTTTACCCGATCAAGGAGGAAAGGAAGGTGGGTTAGAGCACGTCCATCCGGGTTCTGACAGTTTTGTGAGGGAGAGAGAGAGAGAGAGAGAGAGAGAGAGAGAGAGAGAGAGAGAGAGAGAGACGGTTTGCCAGATGCGACTGTCGGTCTTTCAGTTCATTGCATTTACTTTTTGCCGGTATCTGTGTTAAGACGACCAGTAACTATCCTCCTGCACCACCAACGATAATACCAACGAACACACCAACCGACAGACGAAAGTAAACCTCACTTACACCATACCAACAACAGACCACCAATG
>CM035205.1:25340010-25354574 GCA_020233015.1 Callinectes sapidus | reverse complement strand
AGAGAGAGAGAGAGAGAGAGAGAGAGAGAGGTATATATCACAACGGTGACCCATGCTCCATTCCTCGCCCTTAGCCACCTTTCGTTGCTTGTTTTCAGCCTCCCCCTTTCACCCACCGTCCTCCACCCACCCGTCTCCAGTCACCCACATTCAGCCACCCACCTCCTACAACTAGATTGCTCTCTCCCGCCGTCCACTTGCCCAGCCCAGCCACCCACTCGCGCGGGCCTGGTCAAACTACACTGAGAGGGACGCGAGGAGGCATCACCACCTCACGTAAGTACAGGAAGTCCATCCTTCTACCTGTCCATTATCATCATCATCACCCGGTCCGGCAAGGTAACTAAAAGCAATTCCCTTCCCCGCCAAGCTATTATGATAATCATCACTATCATCATCTTCATCACCCGTGCCGGCAAAGTAACTAAAAACAATTCCCCTTCCATCCCTGCTATTATCATAATCATCACTATCATCGTCATCCAGGCAAGGTAGCTAATGGGGAAGTCCGGTTTTGACGTGGTCATTATCATCATTATCATCATCGTTTTCTATTTTCCCTCTGATCTAACTATTGACACCATTATCGGTTTATCATCCATTAAGTAAAGGTAACCAAACACCATATCGCGCGGCCTGCCTTCACAGCCGCTCGTCACGTTCATCAGGGCCTTGTTGTCTCGCCGCACGGAGTCCCCGCCTGGCCGCCTACACACACACACACACACACAAGCTGCCCACCACTCTTGCCCCGCACAGAAATATTGTACGAAATAAAGAGGCGTGGAAGAGAAAACTAAACTCTACATACCACTAGGGAGACCACCAGCCGCCCTCACCTCCCAAGTGAAAACATTATCCCAGTCACTCAATACTTTTCAGCTTCTTTACAATTCAGTCACACTGCAGATAATACACACAATTTCCAACGTCTTTTACATGATGCTGGAAATTTTATCGGAGATTGAAAATGAAATATGCAGATACGCTCAAGCTCAGCAATGATTAGGAAAAATACGAGAATACTCTGAATCATGCGGTAAAATCATGAGCTCTCTAGATAGCATGATAGAATGACAGTGGAGTAATAGACGCTTTGCAGGAGGCTAAACTCTCACTGAAATGATAAAGTTTCTGGTAAAGTTTCTGATAGACAAATATACACAGTTATGTATAGCGTTTTATGACAGCCTGCACGTATACTGAACTTCTGAGCACTGGAGGGGAGGGTGAGTGAGTGCAATAAAGAGGTAAGGTGTGGTGACTAGTGAGATGCTTTGAGGAATGTTGAACAGCATTAAAATTTAGGTGGCGAGGCGTATTTGTGATGAAGAACGAGAACGATGAGAACGAAAAGAGTGAGGACAAGAACGAGGAGCATTATAAAAGGCAGAGATGATGGAAGAAACGGGAATTCCCGGGCAACCATCAAACTCACGCCAGACCAACAACTCATCGATGAGATCTACAGCGAAGCAAAATGAACACTACAAATCAGTATTGGATGGCTGGTAGCAGTTCCATGACAGAGCAAGACAGAGACATGTCTTAGTCATGCTGCCGAGACGCCCCCACGCCACGCCCCCACGCACTCCTTCAACACTTTCCATGTGATCACCTGTCCCAATAAATCTAAACATCCGGGTGGCACAAACAAATTAGTATTCTGCCTTTTTACCTCAAAGAAACAAAGAAAATTGTATGACAATAAATAAGTGATCTCAGTGGACAGAAGAAGACAGTGGTCAGGTATTGCCACGTTAAGCAAGGTCCGCCCCACAATGTTATGTATCTGGCAATGACGCATGAAGAGGTGAGCCTTTCGGACCCGCCGCGATGATTTATTCCCTCCGTGACGGAGCGGCGAGCAGGTGCACCCACTCACAAAGACGGGACACAAAAAGTTTGCGTCTTAAAAGCATATTACGTCACTGGATAAATTTTGGGGCGGCGTAGCATCCCGGCCATGGCTGAAGACGGAGCTGCACAGCTCTCTTGTGCCCAACAGGGAAGAAAAAATCATGTACTTAAATTTGCTAAGAGGAACCTGATCCTGACTCCGTCTGTCTTCCACCGTCTTAAAATACACAGCTTCACGGGTTTAATATTCCTTCATATTCTGTTGCCTTTTAACTGCATCCTGATGCACAGAGCCGGGGAGGTGCTGACCCGGGGAAGCCTGCAGGCCCTTCCCTCCGTGCTGCGGCCTCTCTCGCATTCAGCTTTGCAAAGTAATCCCACAAATATTACTCCATATTTATTGATATTACGTATGGTTTCATTCCTCAAGATAACAATAGTTACAAATAGAAATAATGTATGTACATAGGCAAACCCCTTTCAACCACATAATATAGAGGTAAGTATAATATAATCAGCTCTGTGTTCCCCTTATCGTTCGTTGTGTTGAGAGGATACCAGACGCCCGGCCTGGAGTGTGTGCGTGGAGCAGCCCGCACTCCAGACTCCGAGCTTTACCGAGACTCGGCCCGGGAGGGAGGCGGTGACCTCTGACCCCGAGGAGGGTGCCGCCACCATCTGCTGACCTCGACTCCATCTCCGCTGTGTACCAGGAACAAAAATGGTCCAAAAAAGCGTGCGTGTCCTGAGGATTGTTTCAGCTTCATGACTCGAGGTGAACCATGGCGGCCGGCGTGCTTGAGACGGCAGGGCGGGACTCAGTGACACGGGGCACCTGCTTCACTCCTCGACTCTTGCCCCAGACTTTCATAACTTCAAGAAAACCAAGACCCCGTTATCATATTGACTGAAATATGTACTAATAAGTTTCACGAGAAGGTCAAGTGCAGCCGTGGTCTCGCGGGGGAGCAAGGCGCCCCCAACGGCCGGCCAGGCAGGTCACTGAAGCCTCGACCCGCTAAGTACCGTTTCCTGCTTGACGCCAGCACTCTGTTGCCGTCATCACCCTCCATCACGTAGCCTCCCAGCCCTTACCCTGCCTACAACACCCCTCATACAATACTTATTAACCCTTTCAGTACTGCGACACATTTGTAACACGGGTTTTGGCTGTGATTACACGATTTCATTGACATTAGGAAGGGTCTATAGAGATCAGAAGTTTAGTGGCCAGTCTGTATTATTTTAATCCCCACATGAGTTTCCGAAACTTTATAAAATCGACAAATAATAAACAGAATAAATATGAAAATGCATCCCAGTACTGAAGAGATTAACTAGAAACTCATATTAAACACACCCCAGTATCCTCAGCCTTCCAACATTTCCTTCCCCAACCTACTCTGAAACTTTTCATCTTAATACAACGCCCATCTCACCCCGGCTCTTCGCTTTTCATTTTATAAGCTTAACCTATATACAAACAGCGCCGGCAGCTCTTCCTTCCTTAACACAATGTAATTTCAACGCAACTACAGCTGCAGAGGAACACTTACCACCACCACCACCACCACCACCACAGAGCGTCTCATTTCCACACTACAGTACATCACGCGGTAAGTACACACACTATGGACTGCATGGAGTTTTCTTTCCTTATGCGATTCAAGTGTTAGTTAAGCAAGGATTATCCACCATACACTGGAAAACACACTATATTAACTCGACTATGGTGAACTTTGAAAATAATCACAATGAGAGCTCAAAATATTTAACAGCACACGCTAAAGATTTTCCATTTTTCTAAAGAAATCACTCAAAGACAAAAAAAAAATGGGAAAATAAGTTCACTCACCCTGCCGCTCTTAGAAAAGAAGGTGCTCAAGAAAATAAACACAAACAGAGAGAGAGAGAGAGAGAGAGAGAGAGAGAGAGAGAGAGAGAGAGAGAGAGAGAGAGAGAGAGAGAGAGAGAGAGTTGCATCATATTATCCACATTTTATATATCAGGCGTTGATTGACGAGCTGACAGTGGAGTCCCGAGAGAGGGAGAGAGAGAGAGAGAGAGAGAGAGAGAGAGAGAGAGAGAGAGAGAGGAGTGAAAGGAATGCAACTTTGTAGTTTTTGTTTCCATAAACTCCACTTGTAAATTAAGGTTCACACAGTGTACTGGGTGCCATCAATGTACAGCCTGCGAGGTGAAGCAGACTACATCATTCCCTGAGCCACATGAGCCGCGGGCTGCTTCATAACCAGCCCGACCTCTTGGCGTGACGGCACCGCCACATCACCGACATCCTCTTCTCGTATAATACAGAAACAAGTAATACATGAAGACCATCTCAACAACAATATTTTATCATGCACAACAAAATATGGGACACCGACCCGCTGCGATATTGCTCATAAGGTAATTACACGTCAGGTTTCAATTAAGCAACAAGCAGTAAGCGTGGAGCACATGCTGTAAGTAAGTACTTCATTTACATAGTGATGGCTGAGTGCAGTCCTCAAGGAACCTCAAGGACGTTGGGAATACAAAGTAATACAACGGTACACGTACTATAAGGCTGCTGCACTCCTGTCAAGGCGACCCATCAAGATAAACATCATCCCGTTTGGTGGATCCTCCCTCGTGTAGTCCCGAGCCTGGTGCCTCGTGACCATTCTTAGAACAGGGTTCCAACACACATCTCACACACACACACACACACACACACACACACACACACACACACACACACACACACATGAACAAATTGTTGTAATACCTGCTAAGCACAGCACAGTGGAGTGGTACATTTTTTTCTCTTAACTTAAAATTGATTTTGCACAAGAGATTCAACAAAGGAGAGGGCGACCGCTCCTCTGCCTCAGTCTAAGAGTCCTACGAGAAGGAAGCAGTCCATTACAGGCACAGCGAGGAATCTGACGCGACGCTGCTGTCCTCGAAGGCAAAAGCAACACGAGGGAAGGAATGTCACCGTGAGAGTAATAGACACTGGCGTCCTTAATTAATGTAAATCCAAGGCAGTATATTCTCTCCCGGCTCTGTGCCCTTGTGACTTTAAGGGTCTATAAAATGAAGCCAAGGAACACTAGATTGAGAATAATGTTCGTTAGCCTTGCAAATTACACGTTCTATGTCTCTTGTGGTAAACTCGCAACACAGGCGTGGAGGCCCAACAAGACTCCACGTGGACACTCCGGCACCACCCTACACACACACACACACACACACACACACACACACACACACACACACACACACACACACACACACACACTTACACAACACAACACTACGCAACACACCACAGCCACAGCCACACCCACACCCACACACACATACACACCCACCCACACACACACACACACACAAATACCCACACTTCCATCACGCCAGTACCACATCCCACTCCTTTCCCCTCTCCCAGCCCTCCCTTCCTCCATCTCACTCTTCAAGGTTGTGTCAATTTAGTATATATATCTATACATATATATATTCAGAAAATTCGTCGCCAGCAAATAGCCCTGACATTATGAAACCGGTTTGAAATCCTTCGCAATCAAACGCATCCTGGCTGTGCTTGTTGTATTGAGGCCGTCTGTCTCCAGGGCCCCTGCATGCCACTATTCCCCTCGGCTATCCTGAGAAGTCGTCCTCCTTCGGGACTATTCCTTTGAAGTGAAGATAATCATTTACTTTGCAGGAAAGGTTTGCTTGATGTTCCCAATGACTCGGGTAATTCCATCTCCACGTCATCGAACTTTTAACAAAATAGGCAAAGTGTTTCATTTTGTCCGTGTGTAATGGTACCACAGAGCGTAATGAGTTGCCTGATTAGAGGGAAGGAATTTTTGCAAGACTTTGTTTTAAGATGTAACACTAATAAATGTGTGTGTGTGTGTGTGTGTGTGTGTGTGTGTGTGTGTGTGTGTGGCAAGTATTTCGTATTTCCCGTGGCTGTCGCTGGAGGACGCGGCAAGGCCTGGAAGCTCGCAGGAATCTGGATACGTCAGCAAAAACGCTCCACAACTCGTCCTCGGAGCACTAATTAGCCCGGAGCGCGGCGTCCCTCCCCGAGTCCTCGGTGGCGCGATCCATCATGGCGCCGCTGCATCCACCACCTCTCGCCGACCTCTCCCGCCTGATGAGGTCATTAGTGCTCCTGGTTGTTATTATTAAAGACGGCGCAGCTCAACGGTAGCAGCTTAAAAGCATGTAAATCAATTAGCGAGAGCAATTATGGTTGAGGCTGGTGATTAAGGCGCATCAGAGAGATTAACAAAGCCCAGCAAACGAGTCGTCCCGTAGTCCCGCCTCCCGCACGGAGCTCCCTCGGGTCCACCTGTCGCGCTACGAGGCCCAGTTACATGCCTGCAATCTGCACGTCACTCTTATCTCCTCCAGGATGCCATAAGTTTTGTTGTTATACATAATCTTCGGCGTTTGAACATACCCCTGCTGGCCAATTGTTTACTGGATGCCTGGGAACACCGCTGCCATTGGAGGCTCGAATATTCCGCGGCGTTGTGCAGCGCTCCCATTCTTTACCGGTGCAGGCCACCAAAGGCAGGAACACAGAGCAGGAGCCCCACTGAACACATTTCTGCCGCGTCAACAAGCGTACACCAGAGTTCTATTAATAAAATGTACGACCGCTACTCCCTCCCCTCCTCCTCCCACCCTTCCCTGTCTCTCCCGGCCGGCCTCCCCCTGATGTACACACGTTAGCGCTGCTTCACTGACGCTCAATTACCGTGAAGAAGCCTATTTTTCATTGCTACGAACGTCATTTATACGGCTATTGAGTTATTATTTTTGCTTACCACGCCACCACGGACGGACGGGAACTTAATGTAACATATACTCGTGTACGTACTTTCACGAACGAGCGGCCGTATGTTCAGAGATATTCTCCCAGCCACACACACACACACACACACACACACACACACACATGCTACGTATTCCCAAGGGCAGATGGGGTTGTGGTTGGCCGCCGCTTTCAGACCTCGATAGGAACGCATCAACATTCATCCGCGCGGAGCCTGGGCTGGCGGGAGCTTTTCTGTGAATCCCGGGACGCCGCTGGACGCTGCACGATAAGATTTCAACACCCGGGACACGAGGGACGACGAGGCGAGGGACAGAAGTAGAGAAGGTGGAGGAGGAGGAGGAGGAGGAGGAGGAGACGAGGAGCATGGACGGATGTTTCTACAGAGGAGCAGCAGCATGCATGGGAGCCACAGGAAGGAGGGAGGGAACGACTTGATCATGCACGCAGACGACGACAACCAATCAACGCACGGCGGGAAGACCGAAGAGAGGAAAGAACATGGGCCGGTGTCCTTGTGAGGGTGAGTAGCGTCATGCAACACACACACACACACACACACACACTTACACACACACACTTACACACTTACACACACACACTACGAACACTATTCCATACCGAGCTGCCATACTAACTAACATGTACATACACAACAAACACACACATATTCCCTTCACGGCCTGCACGGGAGGTTATAAAATAGATATACGGCATTCATTCACTCTTACCGACTCAGCAATCCTCCACCCTCCACAATCCGCCAACACACACACACACACACACACACACACACGCGGGAAATAAAAAGTAAAAAAAAAAAAAAAAAAAAAAAGAAGGAAAAATTAAAGAATTCCAGACGGTTGTTTTGAAAGAGGGTTTATGCACAGAAGAAAAAAAATCGAAGACAAACCGAATCATTCCAACCCCCAGACACTCAACACTGCCAGAAGAAATTGAGAGAGAGAGAGAGAGAGAGAGAGAGAGAGAGAGAGAGAGAGAGAGAGAGAGAGAGAGAGAGAGAGAGAGAGAGAGAGAGAGCAATCAAGGGAGTGTTACTGTCAGGCCGGACCCGGAGGAACTCTGCACTCTCTTGACGGAGGTAATAAAGTAAACTCGCCGGTTATTCTGAGATAGAAAAGAGAGAAAGAGAGAGAGAGAGAGAGAGAGAGAGAGAGAGAGAGAGAGAGAGAGAGAGAGAGAGAGAGAGAGAGAGAGAGAGAGAGAGCGTGGAGGCAAAGACAACGGGGCCCAAAAGAGTCAGTCCCTGCAGCTGGTTAAGTTAGTCATGCTCGAGAATTTAAAACTGACTCGTAAAATTCAGGACTGAGAACCGCATAAAATTTCCGAAGCTCGCACCTCGGTAAATTTTGGTCTCATACAGAGGAACAGAGATAGTGTCGAACACGTATTACGGTGACGGGGTTCTCTCTCTCTCTCTCTCTCTCTCTCTCTCTCTCTCTCTCTCTCTCTCTCTCTCTCTCTCTCTCTCTCTCTCTCTCTCTCTCTCTCTCAATAGTGCTGTGTGAATCTAGGCAAGGTGAGTAAATGAGTTCTGCAACAATAGTACAAACGAGTTACAATTTACATGCACACGCTCATGAAAGTTGTTATTGGCAAGTTTTGCGAGGAAGGAATCAGCCACGGACACATCGAGCTGGAGTGAAGTCTTGCGGGAAAGGAAGTGTTGCTCTCTCTGTGCGTTTCATGAGACTGTGTGTCAAACGTTTACCAATGTGAGCTTTGCGGTCTTTGTGGTGACTGCACTTGTGGGAATGAAGAAAAGAAAAATACGAAATCACGTTTTCCTCAATATTCTGTCCAGTGTCTGATATTTTCGTTTACAAACACGGAGCTCAGTGACAAAATGCAATTACACTGATACACATGTATATTAATGGCAGTATTATCAAGTGAAGCGTTGTATGTTGGCTGTGTTACACATGAGATTGGTTTTCTTGTCTGAGAACGTGCAGGAGCCGACACACCACGTGACAGCGCGACGAGAGGGAGGAGAACAGCCTCAGACAAAGCTGTCGAGAGAGGTTTGGGTAGCGGTCAGAAAAGGTTGACAGGTTTATGACGCCGAGGGGCTCCTCACATTAAGACGAGGTGCCATGGATCATTTTAATAGAACAATTTTGGACCCACGCTCGCCTCCGCCAATGGGTCAAGGTTAGAGATGACCACCGAACTACCTGGAGGCGCCGATGAGAACTAAGGCTGCAGGATAACGGTGCTGGCGTGCCCTGGCTGGCGGAAAGTCGTATTTCATCTCCTTCCTGTTAACTACTACATGAGACGGCGTGTGGGTTTTGGGTAGTACGGACCACTGGGCCATTAGCGAAGACGTTCCCTGGGTTCCGGAAGTGACGCCACGAGAAGTGTCCTGCGCCATGAACACTGCCTGAGGCTTACGTGCGCCACCACCCACGGAGAGGCGCTGCACAGCTTGCTGCAGCCGCTTCATGGTGGCTTAGCTTCCAGCAGTGCGCCGTGAAGCTTGATGAAGGGATTGGAACAGGACGATAAATTGCTGCTCGTTGTGTTTACAGAAGAGTCATTAATGTACTTCAGGCAAGACTCTGCGTCAGCTGGAGAGTCATCGACAGGACAGTTCTTTACTCTTTTTTTTATTTACACAAATCGAGTGGAACCTGAGGCTGCAGAATAAATGTACGAAAAGAGAAAGCCCGCCAAATGCTTCGCCATAAAGATAAGAGTAGAGGAGTCCCAAGATGGATCCCTACCGGCTGCCTCAAGTGATACATACGCTTACAAGCAGAGGAGCCAGAAGGGGGTGATGTGGGGGAGGGGGCAGCGAACACTATGCCTGGCCAAAGTAGCCACGTGGGGACACCATTATGCGTGAAGGTGACACCAAGCACAAGACTTATTATGACATTAATTAAATATGCATAGAGTCTGCTGACGCCCAGTGAAGATGAAGATGAAGAAGCCTTAAGCGTTTGTCGTTAAATTTTGAGTGGTTGTGTGTGTGTGTGTGTGTGTGTGTGTGTGTGTGTGTGTGTGTGTGTGTGTGTGTGTGTGTGTGTGTGTGTGTGTGTGTGTGTGTGTGTGTACTCGCACGTACGCACTCCCACAACAGCAGTTTCGCTTACACTCGTGCCGCGGTCGCTGTAGGTAATGCGATGAAAAACAATGTAATGGCCGTTCACACCTGTGCTAAAGGCTCTGGTTCACACGCTGACTGGCAGAACACGAGGCCGAAAAACACCTGTTCACAGCGCCGCTCGGAGATGACTCAGGATAATGCGGATGCCAGACGGTCTTCATCTCCTCAGAAGAGCCCAGTGCGGAGGAAGGAACAGTGAGAGCAGGAGGGGAGAAAATGAAGGAAAAAGCGTAGTAAGGGAAGGAAGAGGAAAGAGAAAGAAGGAAAGATAGGGACTGAAAAAATACTAAAAAAAAAAAAGAATAATAATACAATAAAAATGAAACACTATCGCAGAAATTATCGTTCACAACTGTCTGATGTCGCAGGTAATTGGACACACCAAGGAAGTGGACATTTTCACTTCACAACAACCAGTGGAGGACATCACGTTACAGTTAGCGGCATAAGAAACACAATCTTTCTCCTCCCCCTCCCCATCCTCCTCTTCCTCTCCCTCCACCTCCACCTCCTCAGTTCATGATAACATTGACCAGAATATCTTGACCCTCACGAGCAAAATTGGCCGGATAAGCCCTGAGTCCCCCGCGTCGGCCTCACTGAGAAGACCACAAGCACATAAGGTCTTAAGGAACAAGTTGCTCACCTGCCGCCCCGCCGCCACCCCACACCCACACACCGTGACGGGGCGGGGCGAAACGTCTCCAAATTACTCGTCCAACTGAGGGAAAATAAGAAGAAAAAAAAGTGAAAGAAAAGAAAAGGAAGAAAGAATAGAAAAGGAAAAGAAATCCGTAGTTATCAAATTCGTGGACGTGAGCGAATGAGTGCGGGGATTGTATAGCAGGGGTCCCTCACACCGCGCCATGCAAGACCAGACGCGTGTGTTGTGTGTGTCTCTCTCTCTTGCTAACCGTTCAACTGTTAACCCCTTCACTACTGGGATGGACGCATCTTATATTGATTCTGCTTATCCTTTGTCGATTTTATACCGCTTCAAAAAAACTCATGTTGGGGACTGAAATAGTATAAACTCTGGTGGTCATTAATCTTCTGACCTCCATAGACCCTTCTTACCCAAAACTCATGGTAAAAATGTGTCCCAGTACTGAAGGGGTTAATTCCCGCATCTTTCCTCAGTCATAAACACTTGAAGCTTTTTTTTTCCCCCTTTTTTTTCTTTGTGTGGTGAGAGTGGGTGGTAGAAGTGGTGTTCTAAAGCCACTTGTAAATATTATACAGGTTTGAAATCTTTAAAATCTATTCTGTTCTTTCTTTTCCCTTGCATGTATATATATTCTCTCTCTCTCTCTCTCTCTCTCTCTCTCTCTCTCTCTCTCTCTCTCTCTCTCTCTCTCTCTCTCTCTCTCGCTTTCTCTCTCTCGTTCCCTTATACTGAACTACTACACTGATACTGGAGACTGATAGTGTTCTACTCATGTTGTTTGTTGATAAATTCTTTCCTCTCCTTTCCTTTCTTTCTCCTTTGTTTTCCTTCTTTTTCTTCTTATCATTTTTCCCTCTTCCTTTACTTATTTTTCTTACTCCTTTCACCTTTTTTATATGGTTCCTCCTTCTTCCGATTGTTTCTCATCCTTTTTTTTCCCTTTCCTCCTTTTCTTTCTTATTTTTCTCTTTCTCTTTTTCTTTTTATCCTATTTCTCTTTCGTCCTTTTGTTTATTCTTTATTTCTCTCTCTTTTCTGCTTTTGTTTGTCCTTTTCTCTCTTTCCCCTTTTTTTATCCTTTTTCTTTCTCACACATCGTTTTTCTTTATTTTTATCTCTCTCTTTCCTCCTTTTCTCCCTTATTCTTTTTTTCTCTCCTTTTCTTTCTCATCCTTTGTTTTCCTTCTTTCCTCCACCTGGTCTGCTCTCCACCTCGTTCCTCATCCATTAAATTTTCCTTCTGTACCTGAGCCACGTGCATCATTATTTCCTTCCTCAGTGTTTCCTTTTCAAATATCTAGCGTCTCTTTGTCCTTTTCATAATGGGTATTTTTTTCTTATTTCTTTTCTGTCTATTCATTAGCTTGCGCCATCTCTCTCTTCTCTCTCTCTCTCTCTCTCTCTCTCTCTCTCTCTCTCTCTCTCTCTCTCTCTCTCTCTCTCTTGGTTGTTCGTTCTTTCGCTAGTGTCTAAACTTTTATTCTTTTATTGTATATATTTATCTTTTCGGGCTAACTATACACATAGAAATACCATCGCTTTCATTACCTGCAGGACTCTCCCATCACCGCCCACCCCCACCCCCCCCGCCCCCCACCAGCCGCCCCTGTGATGAGGAAGCAATGGATGGTCAAGAGAGAAACGTCCTCCGCGACTATCCTAAATCTCTGACCAAATAGTACAGTTTGGAGGACTTTTTCTTGTGGTAATATCATTATCCTTTGTATGCTTATATCACTGACCTGTTTTCTTTTTCTTTTTTTTTCTCTTTTTTTTTTCTTTAGGTATTGTTTCCATATTAGGATGCTCGTCTCCGTGGAATAGTTATCATGATCATTACTATGGTTACCCTGAACAGCTCCTAAAGGTTGAGATATCTTGTTGCTTGTTCTTCTCTTGTGTTCCTTCGTGACAGGATGGCAGTGCAGCAGGTCAAGGCAGACAGACACGTTCACACAACAGTTAGCACAATGGAAAAGCCTCCCATGTTTTTGTTATTAATGTTATTTTTTTTTTTTTCTGTCACCATTCAGTTCCTGACTTTTACAATTTCATTTCACAGCAAATTATCTCGTAAATGCAGCATCATATCCCTGCTGAAAGGAATACACTCGCATGACCTGATACCTCCACACACACACACACACACACACACACACACACACACACACACACACACACACACACACACACACACACACACACACACACTTTAATTTTAGTGCAGACTTAAGGGAAACTATAAATACTGTTTATGTAGTATTTTACACAGGTGACTCTCAACCGAGGTGAAGAGGAAATATAATGTAATATGCACTTGTCTTTGAGTTTGGTAGCCCACAGCACGCCTCACTGTTGTTGCAATGTAATGAAATCCTCGAGGAATGTCCATCTCACATTTACACTTATTCGTCACGATAGTGATTAGAGAAAGTGAACTGCCAAGACTAGAATTGTTGAACATCAATCTCTTCTTTATTACCAGAAGGCATGTGAAAAATGTGACATTTTAAATTAAAATGAAAGTATACAAGCACTATGCATCATTGCCAACTTGCATGAATCGCTAATCGGATAACTAATCAACAGAGAGCAAAGTCGTCATCAATGAATTTGCATCACAATGAACCCCGATCAATACTGGTGTACCTCAAGGTTGTGTTCCCGCCCCGATTTGGAGCACACGCTACCATTTCGGTCCGCTCCCCTCGTCCAAGGAATATTCAAAGCAAGCCAGCCGCGCACACGAGATGAGTTGAGATTTTATGTTCCTGTATAATAAACTCACAAAAATTTAATTTTCTCTCCAAACTAAATCCTGGTCGCGTCTTACAACATCCATCAATCAAAATGTGTGTGTGTGTGTGTGTGTGTGTGTGTGTGTGTGTGTGTGTGTGTGTGGGTGTGTGTGTGTGTGTGTGTGTGTGTGTGTGTGTGTGTGTGTGTGTGTGTGTGTGTCTAAGATGTCCTGTTATCGATACGAGGTACTTTGATAACTCGTCCAATTTGCTCTCCATCAATTTCTGCAGCACTTGCAATCATAGATTTAACCTCCGATGTGTGGAACATTCTCCGTTTCTTCCAAATTTCACCTCCTATTCCTCATCAAAGCCTCTGGGCCCTCTGACACCTGCACCCACTTGTGTTCCTTGTTCCTTATCTTCAGTTTGAAACAAAGGTTGGCTGTTGAGTCCAATACATGATAACATAACTTGTTGTCGTGGGTGTGCGTCTTCCAATTCTTTGTACTCATTGATGTTTCCTTACTACATTCGTCTATTTTGTGCACATCTTTTCCGTATCCTCAATCTAATTGTTATATTTTTCACTTCCAAAATGGAACGCATTCTTACCCATTTCTCGTTTACCGATGTTTCCATATTTGGAGATTTTATTGTTCACGGCCTGATGTGGCCATTATCTTTATCTTCGTTGACAAACAAGACTTCATCTTTATCATCTTATATGACAAAATAAAACAACACCCTCCCACCACCATCAACTAACCACCAACCATCTTGATCTTTTCTTAACCTTTAGCTCCTCTGTCCACCACCCTGCCTGCCACTGTTCTCTCGACTGGATTTCTCCAATCACACACTTATCTTTATACCGTATATATCCTATTGCTTTAGTGCCACCTCTTACACTATAACCCAGAGGTGTATCTGACACTACACCTCTACTAATAATGGGAGATCCTAAGACAGTAATATATTTTTTTCCCAAAAATGACTTCGAGTGTCAGAGATACAATTCTCTCTGTGCTGAGTATACAACAGAAGTTATTGTCTCTGATATGGAGATACACACTTTACACTCTTCCTTTGATTCAAGTCAGTTTGTTTCTACGTTCTGTAATTCTCCTGTGCTGTTTTAACAGTGGTATTAACACACTTTTTTTTTTTTTCCATTTCAATTTATTTATTGTAATGTAATTTCTTTATAAGAGCAGCATCACAAACTTTTTTCCCTTGTCTGAGCTCCATATCACGATACATATAATATATATATATATATATATATATATATATATATATATATATATATATATATATATA
>CM035205.1:25276083-25315348 GCA_020233015.1 Callinectes sapidus | reverse complement strand
CTCTCTCTCTCTCTCTCTCTCTCTCTCTCTCTTAAGTAAGCAGGATCTAGCCAAGGGCAAAATAAAGTTTGGCACCGAGTTCGCAGTACAATATTCGTATCCCTAGTAGTCCAGGGGATATACCCACCACCCTTGAGTTTTCCTGGCCAGTATTTGCCTATTTATTTTCATTATCTTTTTTCACTATCCTCTCCGTTTGGTTCCTGCAATCATACCCTCCTATCTGTATTTTATCCAATTTCTCCACAAGATCGTCTTACCATTATATCATAACGATTGGGAAAACTTGAGGTATTATCTTAATCTTCCATGGAATGCCTATTTCCTGTGTCGCGGACTCGTCTGTGTATGCTGAATGCAAAACACAAGTGATAGTGTCTACATAGTATGGAGGTGTACCTACATTCCATATTTTTCTCACTTCCTAAATCTACCCAATTTTGTTTTAATTCAGCTCGTTCTAGTGCTATGTATAGCATGTATATGATAGAAAGGAGATCCACTGACAGTATCTGAGTTTTATATGAACTAAAAACTCATACGTTTTACATTTCTTCCACGAATCCTTCCAAAACTATTATTTAAGCATAAAAAGCTCTTCTGAATATAAATTTAATTCCTTGTGGCTTTTGGTCACCTATTTTTTTTTTTTTTTTTTTATTTCCTTATTTCAATCTGAAGGTACAGCTGCCGTTTCGTCTTTCTTTAAAGTTGAACTCTTCGCTCAAACAGTTGCTAAAAGTCCGACTTTCGATGATTGAGAGCTTGTTCAACTCTCCCACCCTTTGACTATTCCATACTTTTTATTAAGGTTCTTTCTAAGAGTGTTTTCCATGTCCTCAGTATGTGATTAGTAACCTTCTGTTGCTTAAGTACCCTAGTGTACACCTTGCTGGGTCAAACTCTTCTAATTCTATCTATCAACATCCTTTTTTTGCTAAAAGTTTGCCTACTTCAACCTGTTCCTAAAAAGATAAACAGTTCTATTTCTTTAATTACCTGCTTTTTTTATCAATCTTCAACACTTTAAAGACCTGTCACTTATCCTCTTTGGGACTTTGATGAATGCAGACATCAAAAACATTAAACGGATTTTATCACAAACTTGTTATCAAACTATCTCCTTGTGTATATATACACACAATGTCAATGAATTCCACTACCATTCACTGCCTCCCTTAGCATCTTGATATGTACTTTTGTAATGCCTTCTCCTCGACACAGTAAGATATAAAAGATCACCACCAAACATGTACATGTAATGCAGAAAGCAATCCCTCTAATATTTAGCACTTAGCTCATTAAATGTGAAAGAAAACACCTAATTATATTTTCTGGAGTTTATTTTATCCGAATGATCAGTCAATTAAGACCTATTATACCTTCTAAACTACATTAATATCTATCACAGCCATGCTTTGGCACAAGATTGACTGTTCAAGTAAACAAGTGAAACATCTGATTCACTGTCAAGATATGTTCCGTCTTAAATTAATCTCTTCCATACATTTCCTTCCTAATCCATTCAACATATTTTTTTCATAACATGAGTTTCATGAATTCCATGCCTATCAAGTTGGCATAAATCAATATGCAATGACAAAAACAAAACAAAAATATTCAAAAGGAAAAAAGTTGTTATAAAATGCAACACAGTTTGGAATTTGCGACATAGCTCTGCTGAATTATAAAAAGAAATCCCTATCTTAAAATGGTAAGATCTTCCCTGCATGAAAAAACATGGTTACTATGATTGTAAGGGCTATGACATGTGCATGCCACAATTCAGTGTACAATACTGCATCAATGTATTCTAGATAACCAATAATTTTGTATATTTGCTGCAAATAATTACATTTTCCAGATAAATTTGAATAGTGTAGCATCTACAATTTATATTTGTTGAACCATGATTATTCTGCACAAAAATGTCTACAGGCAAAAAAACAAACCTTACCCAAAGTCTGAGAACAAGTTCTTTAAAAGATACAACCAGGATTCTTTCAGAGTACTTCAACACAGCTAAATAAAATGGTTTAAAATATAGAGGGTATTCAAGTCTTCTTTGCCACAAGCAAAGTATCCTCATAACAACAGTACCTTTCCAGAACTAAAACTTAATAGCACAGTGGATGAGAAGCATCAATTATGTTTGTAATTCATTCATGAAAAACATACTTATTCATACATAAGGAGGGGCCACCACTGCATCTGAGCTCTTTTTCCACTTGGAAACTATGACCCTTAATACTTCTTTAATGTTGTAATCATAATTCCATCTTGCCTTATAAAATGCTGCTTAGAACATTTAAACTATTTACACTTTCATGGTAATCTAAGCTTCTGTTTAAAGTATAGTACAAACATGTAAGGTAAATGTATTGATGCTGCCTTGCAGCAATCACTTGCTTTTCTTCAAACCTGACATGAGAATGAGCTAGTTGCTATGTAACTCTTCTTGAAACTAGTAAATATTCCATTTGTAATGAGATTACCAACCTGGTTTTCTAATGTCAGACAGCATGAATCACAAGGTCACTAGGTTATACAAAGCATGTTTTGAAGTCACAGAAAGGGAGAAAAAAGTAATTATGATGAGTATAGTAATTTATAGGATAGTGAATAAGTTTCTACTGTGTAGAAAGGATATCAACTGAAAAATATCAATTCATGGAAAAAATATGTGACACACTGGAATATGGCAGATCATTAGTTACTGGAAAAATGATAAATAAAGGATGATACTTGGATAATGTAAAAAGGGTCAGCAGCAACAAAGACAATGCTAGAGAAGGAAACATTCAAAGAAAGAGTAGATGAAGATCCAGGCAGGATGGCTGATACATGTTACCTTCATTTTCTAACCTTGAATTCCTCCTTAGTGAATATTGAAATAAACATAAAATTAGTTATATGAATACCATGTAAATTCTATTTCTAAATTACATTTCATCACTATCAAATCATATAAAAATGGATCTTAGCAATATGGCTTGCATTTTGTCATTTCATATGTAATTTCTATTACAACAGTTTGGTGATTCATAGAAGTAACACCTCCAAAAACAAAAATTATACTAAAACTTGAATACCCTCTATATCAGTACACATAATTCTACATTGGAAAGAAATCCTATTATAAATATTTCACTTTAATGCATTCTTGACTTCTGAACTTCAATACACACAGAGAGCTTTGAAGTACTTTTGTATGTGAACAGAATGATAAAACAAACATGGATGCAAGCTCATCTTCAAATGCAACACGGTCACTTTCACATAGTGCATTTTCTCTAAACCACCTACAGAGCAATGTTTCAGTAAATAAGCAAGTTTATATATCAAAAGTCCTGGTTAAATCTGGAATGATATGATTGACTTGTATCTTAGTATATTCATGTATTCCTTAGTCTTCTCATAAAACCACAATAGCTTAAAAATCTGACCAGACATGTCTATCCTACTATACACAGAATTCACAACAGGTAAAAAGATCCTGTTAATGTGATCAGGAAATACCTAAATTTGCCCAACTATATTGAAGAAGTGGATCACTCTAGCTGTGTTAAAAATTCAAGAGCACCTTACATGTCTATGGCAGTGGTAAGAAATTTGATGTCTCAACAAAAACATTGAGCTAATGCAGCTATTATTTGCTGCTGTATACCCAAACATACATTATTGTATACAGTGTGTGTGTGTGTGTGTGTGTGTGTGTGTGTGTGTGTTTCTGTAACAAAAATGATGACAAATACACATTCATAATTCAATTAGCACTACACTGTACATCCAAGTGACTTAAACATACATTTCAAATTTAATTTTCAGCAGTATATTCTAGAAATAGATGAGCTGGTAATCTACTCACAATTAAATACTACTGGGAAAGTATAAGATTTCTTTGAGCCTCACCTCCACAAGCCCATGGACCACACATGTCACACATTGGTACAGCATCAATTCTATTTGCCAGTTAGGTTCCCCTAAGCATTGGTATCCTGCAAATTATCATTATGATTTATCTATTTTTTTAACCATTCCACTCCAGATGGGTCAAGGATGAAGACCTTAACGTGGACCCACACAGTCACAAAATATAAGCATGATCCTATTAATTTGAATTATGAACATATAAAAAATTCTATTTTGATACTCATAGGAAGTGTGTGTGTGTGTGTGTGTGTGTGTGTACAGTAGTACCTCAGTTAATGACCACAATCCATTCCGTAAAGCTGGTAGTTAACTGAATTGATTTTTCCCATTAGAAACAAAGGAAATAGAAATACGTAACTGGTTCCCAGCCCCAGTTGAACTTGCCCCTCTCCTAGATGCCAACTCGCACGACATCCTACAAACATTAAAGAAACCACTTAAACATAAGAAAACTTAGCTTTTTGACTGTGATATGATGACAAAAGTGGATGGAGGTGTGGGGAGGAAGGGATGGAATTACTGTTTTGAGGGGGAATCCCCCTCCATGAAAACATCTTTAAGATGGTTGAGATTGTCCACTTCGACATGTTGTACTCCGCCACGAGATCAGACACACGCACTCCATTTTCGTGCCTAGAAATAATTTCCTTCTTAAATCCAATTGTTGGCCTTTGCCTTTTCCCCACACTACTACTCTCACTTTTAACCTTCTTTGGAGACATGTTTGAGCACTAAAACAACACAAAATACACAGATGCAACACAATAAACACAAGTAACCACCGACCACAACAACGTTTCAGCGCGACTGATACTGGGATGCCATGTGGATTTTTGCCTTGCTGTTCGTTTTTTGAAGATTTATTCATTAACAGTGACAAATTTTTAGAGAACTTGCTGGTCGTTAACCGATTTGTTCGTTAACTTAGGCATTCCTTATCCAAGGTTCTACTGTGTGTGTGTGTGTGTGTGTGTGTGTGTGTGTGTGTGTGTGTGTGTGTGTGTGTGTGTGTGTGTGTGTGTGTATATATATATATATATATATATATATATATATATATCACCAGTTACACCCCTTGAGACTAGCAAGGAAAGCATGCAATAAATATGTCTATCAGAGAAGGTAATGGCAGGAGTGTGGGAGCTAGCTGTGGCAGGGAGAGCAACTCTAATTCTGAGCATTAACACCAGATGTAGCAATTTGTTTGTGCAAATGTAACAAATGTTGGTAACCTGTCAACAGCAAAACTACTGTTATTTCTGATTAAAATTAGCTAGCTGGCTGCTGCGAATAAGCAAGAGCTATCAGGGTTCTCCTTCCACTGCTTTCTTGTCCTCAAACCTCCTAGCCATGCATGATACTTGGATTATCTGCAATTAGGATTCACTTTCCTGTTTAAAGTTTGCATAATTTGAAAATGTACACAAAATTGATCAAATTCATTATGTTTTGTCAGTATTGTTACTTTGATTAAATCTACCATTTATGTACCATAACCCCCAAGTTTACCCTTCTGTCACATGTTCTAGGATGCTTTTGGCAGTTAATTTTACTGTAATTAAAATCATTCAAGAACAGAGGAGACTCAATACCAAAACACCTTCATAGCCAAACTTTTCAATACTAGAATGCAAAAATTCAATCTAATACTAAAAAAAAAATCTAGTACATGAACATATGAACACGTGATAGTAAACAGAGGCTTCCTCTCCACCACCAGTGCCAGGCTGATTCTTAAGAGTCAATAATCAGGATATAACCAGAAATAACAGGTTCAAGCTGGAGAAATTTAGAATTGGGAGAGAAATAGGAAGGAACTGGTTTTCAAATAGGGTAGTTGATGAATGGAACAGACTAATGTTAGTGCTCAGACATTGGAAAGCTTTAAAAGAAGATTGGACAAGTTTATGGATGATGACAGGTGGAAATAGGCAGAGGTGTTCACACAGGGACTGCCACAAATATGTCTAACAGTCTCTTGCAGCTTCCCTCATTTTCTTATGTTCTTATGGCCATTAAGGTACCTGATGTGGCAGTGGGTGTGAAAAAGGAACTTATGCAATCTGTGGCAGTGGAAAAATTAGAAAAAAATGTTATTACATAAAAATTACATTGACTTAAAATTTTGCAAAGATTAAAATGAATTACTTGATTGATAGGTATCAATAGTCAAACTATTTAATACTCACACAACCATTTGGAATGAATTAATTTCAAATATTGAGACTCCACTGTATAGGTAAATGTTTGCCATCTATAGAATAACAATATTTTCATATTCCACGATCAATATTATATTTGATCAATATTATATTCTCCATCACATCAATTTTAGCCTCGGAATGAATTGGATTACAAAACTAAATCATCGATACTCCTTTCCAATGTTTAAAAAGAAATGCACTTATCTCACTTAGACAATGCAAGTCTACATATTCCAAGCTTCCAAATGGGTGGGCTTTCAGATAGGAGGTCTCTTTCAGCCCATAAATTCTCGTGAAAAGCCCACATTGTTAAAAAAAAAAAAAAAAAAAAAAGGAACATATAGTAAAGCAATGTGGCAAATAGGGGTGTGTGTGTGTGTGTCATTCATTCATTCATGGTCATCTGCTGGTCATCCAACCAGTCAGTCCTTTATAGGAAGAGCTCATAGCTCATCCTGTTCAGTCTTTGAGTAGAACTGAGACCACTCACACACCACACACTGTCACAGCAAGGCTACAACCTTCCAGGTTATATCCTGAAACTACTTGCTCCTAGATTAACTTATAGGGCTTACCCATTTGCCTTGTCACATCCAAGACTTGAACCTGTGCCTTCTTAGTTGTGAGATGAGTATGCTACCACTACACTATGTAGTGTGTGTGTGTGGATTCACCTAATTGTATTATAGAGGGTTCAAGCAGGGCTCATAGTATCCTGTTTCCATATTTCAGTTTATCCATTATTTCCTTAAATGTACACATTGTGTGTGTGTGTGTGTGTGTGTGTGTGTGTATACAAAACATATGTAGGCACATCCCAAAATACTAAAGATGGTTGATTTAATTACTCAATGAGCCAAGTGGTGTTGTGAGGGGAGACCTCTGATACACAAAGTTGGTGTACTTTATGTCCCATCACCAAACAACCACTATGGAGGGTAGGGAGGTCTCAGGAAACAGTGCTGTTTTTTATAAGCTTCCACTATGTGTGACATACTAAGTCAGCACCAGTACACACAATTTTTTTGTGTGGTATAATATACTACACTGATGCTAGGGGAATTCATGGAACATCTACAGCAAATGAACAAAGAACTCACAATGTGTACTTCAATAAGCATTTAGCCTACTTTGTAACAATAAAACATCTGCATGAAGTAACAATACAAAATAACAGCAGTCAACAATTCTACATGCCTTTGTCTATAAAGTTCTGTAGTTCTTAATGTTTTCATGAGACCAAAAAAAGACGCTCATTCACAGATGGGCGTTCTGGTTAATAAAAGTCAGTGAACCCTAAGAGAAGTGTAAAAGTTATGAGCACAAGATAAATTCACTCTTTCATACTACCTACTTCCATGCTTCACAAGATGCAATACTAATAAATATCTGTATTAAAACACTATATGTTATTACCAAACCAATTTCATATCCTACATAATATTAGAGGTCTGCATTATCTTCAGCACGCATAATATATACATTTTTGGTCTTTTCCAAATTCCTAATTGAAAAACAATTTAGAACAACCTCTCCTACTTAATTTCTGTTTCTGACCATACAACCAACAGTCTTGATTCTGTATGGTTCTAGCTCAGGAGATGCAGATACAGATTTTTTCTAATAAGATTGTTAAAAACTAAAAAGAACATTCACATAATAATAATGGGGAATCTTCAATAAAGCTCATTTCTCATCATCAAAAAGAAATGCAAATTCAATCTTGTTCACTATGCTTATGGAATTCACACAATTCAAATACTGGTCAACATCTAAAATATATATATATATGTGTGTGTGTGTGTGTGTGTGTGTGTATCTATCTATCTATCTATCTATCTATATCTATATATCTATATATCTATATATATATATATATATATATATATATATATATATATATATACCATGATATTTAACATTATCAGGCAATAACTACAATAACTTCACATTTTTCATTAGAGTACCTCGTGTTCATTCCGTACAATTTAGTTCTTGTTCTGCATCCCAATTAGCTGATAATGAAGGATTCTCAATGTCTGAAGACATATTTTGTTATATGCATAATACAGAAATCATGTGGGAGAGAATAAATTCAGTGATATACAGTGAAGACTCATACTTGAACATCTTGTAAACTGAACTTTTTGATACTCGAATGCAAAAGTATTTAAAAATATTTGGTACTTGAACATCTCCAATGTGGTTGTAAACAAAGGCTCCTGGCCTCTCCCTCCCCACAGACACCAGTTGTCCCACTGTGGTTGTGAGAATAACAATATTCTTTTGCATTCTGTCTATAGTTTTTCATTTAGAAACTGACAATGGCAACAAAGAGACATATTAGTGAAAATAAGCCTAAAATGAAGAATGAAATGATGACCACTGAACAGAAAAAGCTATTGATAAATACAAGGAAGGAGCAAGAATCACCAATAATGCAGCTGCATATTATATGGTGAAATCTTCAGTAGCCACCATAATGGAGAAACCATTAAGGATGTGGAAAAGATACTTAAGTAACCTGTGGTGGCAGAAGAAATGGAAAAATGATTAATATCATGAATAAAATATTGAAAATTTTTGTAAACTACAGGTTTTGCTAAGGTTAAAATGAATCATCGAATTTATAGGTATCAATACTCAAACTTTATGATATTCAGTCAGCCATTTTGAATGAATTATGTTTGAGTATTGAGTCTCCACTGAACATAAATAATCAAAAATACATTAAAGACCCAACATCAAATTAGGAAAGTTTTCTTGATCTGCTTTTATAAAGAATGATCAGAAAACTCTGCACACTTAACCTAACTGCAGTTTTCAAAAATAAATAATCAATTAATCAATAAATAAAAAAATTAATTGCATATGAAAAACTTTGTTGGATGAAGGAATCCAGTCACTTCAAATGAATGTTATTTTGTATTCTTTTAAGTAATCGAGAATTCTTTCCAAAGGAAAATATAATATACAAATCCTTCAAGCATAATTTGATACCTAATTCTAACAGATGATTGGATAAATAACATTTTTTTCTGCTATCACAGAATAAGTTTCCCACAAAAAAGCATAAAAATTTAATGACAATAATCAAATATTAAATATATATTTTGCTAAACATTATAGAATTTTAAACACATTTGCATGAATTTAGTGACTTTCAAATGATTTTCCTTAGAAGTTCCACCATTTACTATTTTGTTATGAACTTTTTCCTTTCATCAGATGTTTTAAATTCCTTCCCAGAACACATTCTCTTTGC
Organism: Callinectes sapidus; assembly: GCA_020233015.1. Lineage (NCBI taxonomy): Eukaryota > Metazoa > Arthropoda > Malacostraca > Decapoda > Portunidae > Callinectes > Callinectes sapidus. Next base: position 25,305,946 of record CM035205.1, on the reverse strand, counting down.
ACTTAAGTAACCCCAGCTTGAGTTGGACTAAATGGGGGAAAGACCAATCCAATTTACCTAAAATTTGAAGTCAACAAGAGATTTTTTTTTTACAATTTGTATGCCTCAATACCTCACATTTCATGAATGATGCAAGAGCTATCAAGGATATTTTAGGTAGTACATCATCCTAATGGTTAAATAACACTTAATCAAAGGGCAAAGAAAAGCCTCCTGATGCTATCAGGGTTGAATGCAAGAAAAATAAAATAAATAGATAGATAAAGAAATTCCTGAAAGTGTCAAACTTATTCAAAATCAGCCTTATTTGGGCCAGACTTGAATGGAGTTTAGTTTATCTCTCTTCTTGAAAGCCAATGACATGCAAAAATACAAAATTTTACTACAAATAAACAGATAACAAAATAAATATGAAAGAAGATTCAAATGACCATCTTTAGCAAGACAGGAAAAGTTGAAAGGTGAGAATGAGTTAGAGCCAGCAGAGAGAGAGAGAGAGAGAGAGAGAGAGAGAGAGAGAGAGAGAGAGAGAGAGAGAGAGAGAGAGAGAGAGAGAGAGAGAGAATTAATTCATTTCATTATCTTCAAGGCATTACATAGCAAGCATTCCCACTGCACAAAATTTTACTAAATGAACTCCAGTAAGAAAGAGTCATCTTAAGATCCATCACCAACCAGTTTTTTTGTTGTTGTTGTTTTTTTACTATATTTCCAAATTAAATTTTAATGGAAGTCAAGCAACCTCATACTTAACATGAAAACTGCAGCCTCACTGGATAGGATATGACTATGAATTTCTATCTATCACTACTTTCGGCACATAGATACTCTATTCCTGCTCTATGCCTGTCACATTACTGTAAAAATCTATGAGATCATCAATACATGTGTACTACGCTAAAACAAAGTGGAAATCTTGATCACGTCTTTACAAAAGGCTTATTTGATGAATACAAAGGGTTGGAGCATGATGATAGTGTAGGAGTCTATCAGAGAAGCAATTGTTTGATGAAGAATACCTTTCAAATTGATTGATCTTTTGATGCTATCTTTGCCAATTTAATTAAATAATGTACATACATATATATCTGGAAGGCTCTGTGTAACTAACTATGATCATCAGTCTTTGCAAGTTCACTGTAGAACAAAGGTCTATAACATTTTCTATTCATTTCAGTCAGCTGCCCATTAATTTCAGACCATGACAGCAGAATTCATCTTACCTCTCTGTGCCCCACTTTCTTTCATCTCTTACTATGTAGCAAACTTACTTCTGGTAGCTTGCTGAGTAAAAGAAATGTACAATAACAGGTAGCAACAATAGCATCATATCACCTGGTGCAGGGCATGCTGTAATATACATGGCCCTCATTCCAGGTCACGAAGGTTGATAGTGGACTGTGGGTCTGTTGTTGGGTCTGAGAGAAGATCATGGCCCATCAGAGTTTCCTGATACAGTTCACCACCAACACCATCATCCTGCATAACAAAAAACAGAGATGAATAAAGTCAATCATAGAATTACATATCAAGGAAACAACTCTTACATGATTCATGCAATAATTGATTAGACGGATCAAATCCATTCGTTATCTATGAACTTCAAACTTGAATCTGTAGTTTGACAAGATCACAGTGACATCTTATATGGCGTGATCTCTTCTTCCTTTATAAACGACATCCCTCACAGCCGCCAAAATAGGAAGGTCAGTCAATCATCAATTTCTTAACTCTGCCCACATTAATTGCTTGAAAACTTAATAGCATCACACTTAGCAATCCTTCCTCTTTGATATCCCATAAATTTATGTGATTACATCACAAAATGATTTAATCAAATGACTTTCAGACTGGATAGTTGCATGCCATGCTGTGGCCTGGCTAGAGGCCCAGCTGGCCACAAAAATGCTCATCAACTATATATGCCACCTGCCCTCTACATTACATCCATTATACACTCCACTCACTGATATCTACAATGAAATTTCATCACATACCTGACATCCAAATCACAGATTCACTTCTCATAATATGAAACTGAGAATGCAAGAGCCAGGGCAAACTTCTCACTAATAATTAACCCCTTCCAGCCAGAAAATCTACACACAGACATTTCAAAATTGGAACTTTTTATCAGCTCATCTAAATATAGGTATGTTTGCTCTGATTTTATCACACTAAGTAACAAAAAATAACATAAATCATTACTTAACAAATCCCCAGATATTTGCAAATATTGCCTCAGAACAGTCACCACTTGTGCTTTATCAGTGGAGTGGTTTACAGTTGATTTGCCCCAGTGATGATACACGCTAAGTCATTTCACCCCAGAAGTTGGGGCAAATCAACTTCATTGGTAGCTGATGTGCCCCAACTGCTCAATATCTGAGTCGTTATAACTCAACTCACTTTTCTGTTCACCCCAAGTCCATTCACCTCATACATTGGGGTGAATCTATTTCATCGGTATTTATAAAACTTTTTCATGAAACATACCTTCATGAACTATCTACATATCTGCAATTTGTCTATATCATTTCCTTATCTGAGAATGTAATTGAATCTTTATTCTTTCTCTCTCACATACACATACACACACACACACGCACACATTTTCTATACATTTTCTTCATTGACAAAATAAACAACTTAATTTGTCACTTGCTAACTGCTTTCTGTTAGACTATGACTGTGTACATTACAAAGAATAACGATGCCAATTAATGCCACGCAGCAACATTCAAGTATGTAGCGAGCTGGGAGGTGGGAGAGTGGGGGTAGCGGAGGCCCACCATGGGGGAGCAAAACCCACTACACAAAATTTATACCTACATTTCTCACAAAATAAAGCACAAAACAGCATATGTGTAGTGTATTTTTTTTACTTAAAAATTACTTAAACTATCAAATGAAGAAGAACAGAGACAAACATTCAATTTCCTGAGAGTTGACCTCATAATCATAATGGTGAGTAAAGAATTACATAAATTGCAGATTATTATCTATCATAATATGCATTATGAAATTTTAGGTATTTCCAGATGGTCCAGAAAATCCAATGGTATTTCCTGATGGTCCAGAAAATCCAATGGTCCAGAGATCCCATGTATCCCTGCCTTCCGCATTAAAAGACTGACTAACCCGTCTCTTCTACCTCTACACACACATGTATCTGAAGTTCTTCATAATTTTCTGACATGAATACTTTCAGCCAGATATCATGTACGTATGTATTTTTGACATTAAAAAATATTAGAGCATAACATCAGCAGGAAAAAAATTAAAGAAACTCCAGCATGTTATAAGATTGATATAACATGAGAAGTTCATTTTGTTAGAATCTTCAGCATGAACAACGTAACCTACAGAATACCATACCTGCAAGAGGGCAGTTTGAAGGTGTGATGAAACCGGCATTACTGCTGAAGCTGAAAGCACAACATCGTTGGCGAAGTTAATGACAGCTGTCCCACCTGGGAGAAAAAATGATAATAAAATCAAATAAAATAAAAACTTCTATATCACAAAATCCTAAAAATCACATTAATCCATTCTTCCAAAACAAGTTTACTGTTAACATAGAAGTTATATGTAAAAAATGGTTCGATTGCTTGAGGACTGGTTCTCTCACCTCAAGGCCTAAAAGCTAACGTGTCACTTTATTGAAAGGGAATACTTGTGGTTGTGACTTTGTGTGTGTGTGTGTGTGTGTGTGTAAGTCTCATGTATTCTTTGTAAGGCAAGTCAGCCAGATATAATGACAAAAAGTTCATTGAATTAAACCACCTTCTATTTAGTCCATTCAATATTACAGGTACATCAAACCTAAAAGTTTTCTAGAATACAGACAGATGACAAAATAAGATATCTAATAAACTTTATTTCACCCAAGACTACATATGGTATGGGGCCCAAAAGCATCATCATGTGCATTACTCACCAGTATTTCGTGAGCCCATCCCAGCTAATTTCTTGGCTAGGCTGAGCTGCTTCCGTTTCTTTGCACGTTGGGAACGAATGATGTCGGCTATGACATCTGTGCGAGCTGAGCCACCCCCTGATGTACCTACATCCTCCAGAGAATCCTTGGGAATACTGGAAATATCCATTGTGTCCACCTCAGTACCACTGCTGCAGCCATTTCCTCCCATGAGGGAGTCAGCCATACTAACATCAATACTGTCAATGGCCTCAGCACCGCCCTTTCCCTCCATAACAATTATTGGAGGAATGTTGCTGCTGTCTGTTAGGAAGAAATGCAAATAATGGATAAGTAATAAAAAATAATTCTATTCACCACATCAACATAACAATGTGGAAGTACTGATTTAAGAAGAATTATTCAAGAAGACTGATTTATTTAAAAAGAATGGTCTACTGATGTTTCCTCATTTAAATCCATACCAATAATGACCAGAATTAATCGCTAAAATTAATATTCATTGTGTCTTTGATGATGTGTCACTGTCTTTTTTCTTAGGTTGATATGTATTTTGTTCTGTTGATTTTGTGGTATTTATAGTGAGGAGTGAAAGGCAAACAGACAGAGTGATACCATTCAAAACTTAACACACAAGTTCATCAAGGGAGGCAGTGAGGAATAATTTTTTCAGTTATGGAGTACTCTTCACCTGTATGGGAGGTTCCACTCAAGTCTTACTAGATAGTGTAATCAAAAGCTTTTTGTCTCAACTCCTCTCTTGTAACTGACTGTCTTCAGCCTCTTTCCCACCACCGTAATGCTTAATCTATTGCTATTTTCATGCTACCTCCTCTCTTGATCTTGCTAACTGCATGCTTCCCCTCCTCCAGCAGCCTTGCTGCATAAGGCTTTCTTCTTTCTCTCACCCCTATTCTGTACTCTCAATCACCCACAGCTTTTTCTGGTTAACTCTGGAACTCCCTACCTGGTTCAGTATTTCTAACTCCCTAAAGGCGGCGTCACACTTCTAGCACTTTTACCATCGTTGTCGACGATTTCCGTCGTCTTTATTACTGTTCCGTCAACTTTTTCCGTTATCTTGAGTCAGACGAAACGCACCGTTTTCCTGTAGCGTCGATTTTTGGTCAAAATAAGATCTATGGACACGTCATTTATGAAAATTTTGAGAAAAAAGTACATTGTCGCAATATTCATTGTTTTTTGTTTATTTTTTATAATACTTTAAGAATAAAATTCATTTTTTGTCAATCAGAATAATGCTATTATCTTAACTACGTAAAAATGTTATAAGTTGATATATATATACACATTTGTACATAATACAAATTGTTCTAGCCTAGCAGTGAAAAGAGGCTCAGTTGTTTGTTTACATTTTTCGGGGATTGCGACGCTCGTGAATGTTTCCAAGGTAGAACTTCCTAATAACACTGCCAGCCAAGACGAGCAGTTCAGTTGTTTCTCAGTGGACAAAGCTGTCTGAAGAGTTTCTCATAGAGAGCATTAGAAGCCATCGTTGTCTCTGGGACCTCAGAACAGTTGATTACAGCAAGAAAGGCATCAAGAGGGCAGCATATAATGCAGGCACGTGCAGTTTGACGGAAACATTCTTGGCCAGTCTGGCTCGTCTCCTCCTCTCTACACACATAATAAAATACAAGGCAGCAGCGGCTTCCTGGGGCGGTAGTGGAGCCATGCTTGTTTACAGTCGACAACGTGACAAGGCGAAAGCGCGGGCTTGTGTGTGATGACGATCATCGACAAAAGTTGACAGTCTTCAGAAAGTTGACAAAAAAAATTGACGGAAAAGTGCTAGTGTGACGCCGCCTTAAGACTTGGCTTCATTTAAGAGAGAGGTTTCAAGACATTTTCACCCCTTCCTTCAGTTGCCATGCTGTACGAGTCAAATTAGAGTCCAATTGCCAACATAGAAAAGCTAGAACCATTGGGGTAAAGATAAAGGGATGCCATCACCATGGTTATGCAAAGACAATTATTCATTGCCTTCCTTAACAAATATTCATATGACATTCTTATGTAATTATCTATGGTAGAATGATATCACTGACCCTACAAACACCACAGCATTTACAAAATATAATGCATTTCACTGCGAAAATAGAGCTGATCACACTTCATCAAACACAATGAACATTGACATTAGTAAGCTGCTTAACACCATTCATTGTTGATATGAGTGACAGTGAGACAGAAAAATGCACTTAAGATGCCAATAAGTCAATTTCTTTAAGGCAAATTTTTAGGTTAGCTGGGAGGCCTTAGGTAAAGTGTACTACCCAAGTTGCAGCCAAGCCAGTGAAACAGACCTAATAAGCAAGGCAGATCAAAATCAATATCAAGACTCTGTTTCTTCAACATAAAAGGAATCTGTGAAGAATTTTTCTCTTAATTAAAGTCAAGTGGTAAACTAACACTTTTACATTGAGCTCCTGAAGCATTTAAAAAACAAAGTAAAATGAACATTTTCAGACAATTAAGCACATAAAAATGGATTCTGTGCCATCCAACATTGCTTTATCCAGCAGTTCTTGGCCTAATAGTATGGCAGTGATCCACCCACCTGTCCTACTCTAATAACCTAGTGCCTTTCCATGGTGGAATGAAACTTGAAAACCTAATAAACAACAAAACTGAACCTTGGCCAGAAAGATGAAAATTTGATAATGCCCTACAGATTCAAGCATCCCCATAAAATTCTAGAGGACTGGACATATTAATCTCACCAAACTACATTGAAAATTTGTATAATAACACCTTATGTCACTTGTATTGAAAGCCATACATCACCTATATCTCCATTAATAAGCTCAATGCTAGACAGCAGTGCTGCATGTGGATCAGATGATGGAGAAGCAGAAAGTATCGAGGAAGGGCCCCCTGACTCTAGGACCACTGAAGAGGAAGAGGAGGAGGAGGATCCTCCTGTTGTAAGAGGAAGGAGCTGGTCCACCATCAGGTCTTTGTCCCCTAGCAGAGTTAAGTAGTCCAAGCGATTGGTATCAGTGGCTGAAAAGTTTAAATGAAATTGTTAGCAATTGGAATCAGTGGCTCAAAGTTTAAATAAACTGTTATATAATATTTCTGAGAGTTCTCCAAATACTGTATTCAAGAATGGAATAGTGCACTATTATGCATGCAAGACTTGTTTCACTTGATTATTGTTTTAATATATCAAGCAGATTTTTTCTCCACCACTGTCAATCCTTGTTTTTCATACATAAGGAAACTGAATGCTGATAATTAGTCAAATCTCAAAATAGACATAAGTTGGCTTTATATATGCCAGTAAAGATTGGTTGCCAAATAAATAACAGACTAGGGATCCAAAGGACAGCAGAAATTAATCATTACAAAACATCTATCACAAAATTATAATAAAAACTAAAAAACAAAGGTTTGCATAAGATAGACCTGTAGCATTCAGATTTTAATTATTTGGTGAAAATATATAAACAAGGAAATTCAATAGAAAGGTCCCACTTTTTCATCATGACTTTCTCAGAAAGTGGACCTTTTAGTAGATAGAGTAGGCTCTTAAATCTTCACTGTACATCACATTAAAGAATATAATACCTCAAGGATGGATCCAACTGTGGGGTTTACTTACTGTACATATACACAAGGGAATATTTTCTGTGTATTATTTTTACACTTATCACAAAAGGAAGGGGGGACACATAGCTGACATGAACAATAATCAAAAGGCTACGTTGGGAGAAAAATGTTGTCTAGGGACTATACCAATAACAAGAGATAAATAGAAAATGGAAAAGGCAGAAATGGCAATGCTGAATTGGATGAATGGAGTGACAAGGAAGGAGAGACATGAGCCATAGTTAAGGTAACAAGAGTGAATAAGAAGTGCAAGAGGTGATGTTTAGGAAAGAGTGTGAGTTGTGAAAGGCAGACAATGACTTGGAAATGGGCAGCAAGAGGAAAAGAGGAAGCCCAAGGACAACCTGGAAGGATTGTATTACAGCAGATAGCAGGAACGACTTGGATCTTAAAGTAGCAGAGGACATGGTTAGGTTGAAGTCTCATAAAAAACAACAACCCTATATAGAAACACAATAATGATCATGCAGAAGATAATGATCTAAATTTGGTAATCAATAAATAAATTAATATTATATTACACATGAGAGAAAGATAAAGAAAGAAAGGAATACAGACCCAAGAAAAAAGATGTACAGAATAAGGTAGCTGGAAACTTGATAAAGACACTGCTATTGACTACTAAAAGACAGGTGTTAAAAAGAAACTTGATAAAATATAACAAAAACACAAGTCTTCACACTCACTAAAGATGGTGTGTTCCTTCAGCATGTGTTGGCGAAGGTTGTGTTTTGAGTTATAGTTCTTGTTACAGGTATCAATAGGGCAGTGGTAAGTCACCTTGTTGTTATTTTCCTTTGCTTTACCTTCATGTTTCTTGAGGTGAACGTACAAACTGCTCTTTGCAGTGAACTTGGCATTACAATCTGAAGAAAATTTAATTTTTCATCTCTTATTAAATTGGTGACATCATTTTTAAGCATGATCGATACAATAACTAATTATCTAAGCTTCTGTGAATGTAAACCAATACTAATTTATGACTTCATACTTTATTACTGTCTAGTGAATACCACTATATTTCAATATTGTATGAGAAATCTACTAGCCATAGTGTCAAGATTCAGTCAAAATGCAAATCTATATTAAAGGCCTTATTAGCCACTGAAATGTGAATGATATCTATAAAAAAAAAAGAGGCACTAAAGCAGTAGTAGAACAAGTAGTCCACAGCAACTTACGTTCGATGGGACACTGGAAATTCCGAACACCAGTGTGGATGAGTAGGTGACCTTTGAGGTGTTCTGACCGAAGGAATGACTTCTGACAGATGTGGCAGGTGAATTTACGGTCATTGGTGTGCTTTCGTTGGTGACGACTTAGTTTACTTGCACTTTGAAAGGACCAATTACATCCCTGGAAATGTGTTCAAAGCCTATTAACACAAACTTTGACTTGGACAGTTTTTATCAGAAGGATCAGACATCTAAACAAGATTTCAAAGGACTATCTCACAAAAATTTGACATTTTAACCACAGAAGTTAACACTGTTATGTTTTCCCCAAATCATCATATAGTCACTAAGTTACTTTCTAAAAGAGTTACTTCTCAAATCTATAATCAATAGGGTATAGGAAATATAAAAGACTTTAGAATCAAAAAGGATAACTGAAAGTCATAAAATTCATAATACAGTCTCTTTTCCTTGAGAACTGCAGGAATAGTAAGCATGGCCTTGAGACAATATTACCAGATGCAAATCTAACATTTTGTTGAACATACATTTTTTTTCTATATTTATATGTACTTGTACTATGAAGAAGTACTTATTCATTACACACTATAGGACTGTGGAAAGTATGTGTACAAGTCAGAATAAAACCATAAAGATATATATAAATATAAAATTCTGTATCCCTAGTCTGATAGCCATACTTCCATTCATGGCATGAAAATTATACAAGTTTATTTATGACAATTAAAACACACCGCGTAGTGTAGTGGTAGCACGCTTGGCTCACAACCAGGAATCGAACCAGGCCCGGGTTCGATTCCCGGGCGTGGCGAGGCAAATGGACGAGCCTCTTAATGTGTATCTAGCCCCTGTTCACCTAGCAGCAAGTAGGTACAGGATGTAACTTGAGGGGTTGTGGCCTCGCCGTCCCAGTGTGTAGTGTGTGACACACACACACACACACACACACCCAGCCACTGGGGGCACAAGCCAGTGCAACTCAGTGCCGGTCCCAAGCCCAGATAAATGGGGAGGGTTGCGTCATGGAAGGGCATCCAGCGTAAAAATATCTGCCAACTCAATATGCGGAGCTCGTCAAAGACGATTGATCCGCTGTGGCGACCACAAAATGGGAATAGCCGAAAGAAGATGATGATTTATGACAATTCTTTTCTCATTTTTCTGGATGAAAAAAATTTACAAAGAAATGCAACCTGACAATCCACTACCTCTAATACTGAAAAATCACAACCTTAAATTATCTGCATTAAGTATAGTCTTTACCCACCTCATAAGTACAAACAAATGGTCTCTGGCCTGTGTGTACTCTCATGTGAGTTTTCAATCTGCAGGGTTTGTCAAACTTTTTACCACAGCCAGTCCACTGGCATCGCAATTCTTCCTCTTTGTGGTGGCTGCGCATGTGAGATGTTAAAGAGTTTGGAGTGAAGTAAGACTTGCTGCAACCATCTACACCACATCTACAGATAAGATGAAACAAATCAGCCTTCAAGAAAATACCTTAACTTAATGAAATAGGGAAATTTCAACACAGAGTGCTGTGTAATTTGAAAGGAAATTATGGTTATTGGAATGAAAAAGGTAAAAACTATACTGTTAAAAATTGAAAGTAAAAAAAAAAAACTTTCAAATACACACAATTCATATAGTAATGAACTCGTTCCCTCACATTAGCACAAATGGCAAACTACTACTACTACTCACTTATAGGGTGCCTCAACATCCTTGTGTGTCTTCATGTGCACTTCCAGCTCACGCCGAGTATGATATGCCTGGGAACACTCAGGCAGGGCACACAACCAGCTTTTGGGACGTTGATGTAACCGCAGATGTGTGTTCAGATTATAAACTGTAGTGAACCTCCTGTTGCAGTTGTTTTCTGTACACTGGGTAAATTAAGGGGACAATCAGCAAAATTCAAAGTACCATTTGCTTGGTGCTGCACAATTCACTGTCTATATATGCAGACACCTTAAAAGCTATGAGAGAGAGAGAGAGAGAGAGAGAGAGAGAGAGAGAGAGAGAGAGAGAGAGAGAGAGAGAGAGAGAGAGAGAGAGAAAATCTTGAGTCTTTCAGGTAAAGTGAATGGACAAGCAAAAATTACTGCTTTTCTATCATGGCCACATCCTTCTAAGTTCTTCAGAATAAATATCAGTGTAGAATAGACTAAATAACAATTCAACAATATAAGATTCCATAACTATGCCATTGCAATCAACACAAAACTCACCACAAAGTCCCGCCGTTTAAGGTGTGTTTCAATGTGTCGCTTCAGCTTGTACCAGGTATAGAAGGCCCAATCACAATTTTCATAGTTGCATTTATATGGCCGGATTCCATTGTGTGACAGGAGATGTATCTGTAGTGTGTAGATGAGAAAACTCTTTAACATTCAACCTACAATTCTTAAGGAAAGCAACTATAATATAAATCCATATGAATAACCATGCTATTGAGCTTCCTACATATATCTGCCTTTGTCCCAAGAAAAAAACTAAGAAAAAATCAAGATACCCAAATACATATGTAATATCAAGTTTCACTAAAATTATATTGAATCATACCCTCTCCTTTTTTAACACATCCATTCATCACCACATCTAAAATTTTCAATCATCTGCTAAATTTTCATGGTAATTTTCAATCATTTCATAGCATTAAAGGACATGCATTGATGTATTAACCAATACACCAGTGCATACATGCAAACTCACACGAGAGAGAGAGAGAGAGAGAGAGAGAGAGAGAGAGAGAGAGAGAGAGAGAGAGAGAGCGAGAGAGAGAGAGAGAGAGAGAGAGAGAGAGAGAGAGAGAGAGAGAGAGATGCAATTATAAATACTTTTGTAGCAAATGGAAAAAGAAGAAATGTAGCAAAATATAGAAAATTAATCATTCATATCACAGAAGTTGAATCATAAAATACCTTGAGAGAGGAAAGTTTTGGGAAGTGTTTTGAGCAGCCCTTGATGGAACAAAGCCAGCGTTTGCCACCTTGTGGTGAAGGTTCACACTGCAGCAAGTCAATGCGAATACCTAATTCTTCTAGAGCTTTGTTGGCAACCTCATCTGACACTGCAAGTACAGTAGAGTAAGAAATTAGCATATGAAATATCCAACCTTTCAATATATTCCTCCTCTTTGATAAATAAATGAGATTGTGATTTATGTTTATAGACACTTTATAGCTTGTATCATACATAAAATTATTACTGACAAGGAGAAAGTCAACTCATTATGTGGCAACTTTGGTGAAAAAACTGAATGAGTGTGAACTTGGCACATCATAAAAGCAAAACAATCAATCATACAGCAGAATTAGGGAAGTAAAAAATGAACATCATTTTAGTAAAATATCATATAGCAATGAATTTATATCCGGAAGTACCTGTATATGAATTCTTTCTCATTCTATAAAAAAAAAATATATATATATATATATATATATATATATATATATATATATATATATATATATATATATATATATATATATATATATATATATACAACGAAAAGCAACCTATCACGACCTTAAGCTCTGACATAGCACAACACTGCATGGATTGTCAACACCCTTTATATTTATTTCATAGATTGTCACCACTGCTGCAACTGTCCTTTATGTTTTGGAAGTGTCATAGGAAATAAAAGATGGAATGAACTAGCCATGAGAAGCCACTGCAAAAGAATGCACCTTAGATGTGAGTGCAAAAATCATCATTGGACATAAAAACAGTTTTGGGGACTGATATACAACACATCAAAGTTCACTTCAACTAACACTTCTCTAACATACACATCCATTGACATGAAAATATGATGCTCTCCAAGGCTGAAATAAATGTAAAAAACTTTGAACTCACCAGTGGACATGTCTAGATTTTCTTCGTTGACATCTTCATCACTCTGATGATTAGCAGAGGATGATGGTGATTGGGCTGAAGTCTGGAGAAGATCCGGTGAGACCAGTGATGAGGCTGAAAGCTTATCAAGTACAGAGGGAACAGAGACCATAGTAGGTGGAGCACCAGGCCGCAGGGACACCCCAACACCCTCTGTCTTCACAGCTGCAAAACAAAGTGACAAATGGAGACATCAATACATATATCTGGTGTCTGAAGAGATCAAGATAGTATGTATTTATTCTATAGTCCTCAAAATAGATATCAAGACAAAGTTAATTACACAACACTATCATGAACTCACTCATTTCATCCCTACACCAGATGTAAATTTGTAATTCTGTAATTTATCATGCACTGTGAGTACATCTCACACTACAATCATTCTAGTTTCATATCATTGAATTGTAAAGTTCACCCATGTCATATATGTCATACATAATACTAAGATACTGATCACACTACCATAAGTGGGAGCTGTGCCACTGATCATGAGTCATGGCACTATAGTCAATATGTAATGTCAACAGGTAAATGGAAGCAGCAGCAAATCTTTGGTTCCTGTATCAGTGACTGAAAAGCCCCACGAAGAGACAGACATCACTGGATTTACCTTCTTATACAGACTAGATCTGGCTCCAGGTACATCTATTCATACTCATATTTGGATTTAAAATTTTCATAATATACTTGCACTCAAACTAGTACTTGGATTTCAAGTACTCAACAATTTTACAAGTACTTTTGAGTACAATAACAACAACAAAAATCAAGGTGTAGTGTGGTACCTCATGTTGGCAATCAGTGTGGGTGAGGCAAGGTGAGAATGACAAGGGTGTGTCCTTAGGGAAGCCAGGTGGACTGAGCTGGTGAATCTCAGAGATGAGTAAAGCCAGGTGAAGTGCAGCTGTTGGCTCTTCTAGTAATGTTATTGACCTGTTAACATCTTGGTGTCACTGCAAAGCAGCTACCAGATATTGCTTGGACTGGCAGCCTGCATCACTAATAGACACTCAGCTACCCATGCCTATCAAATGAAACGCACTCTAAATTATGTACCCACGCATAAAGTCCAATATTAAGTTCGACTCCAGAACCAGTTTGGCCTTTGTGGTTGGTACTAATGTGATGGAGAGGCAGGGAGGTCAAAATCATGGCCAGTGGTTAGGGCACAATAAGAATATATATGACAGGAGCTACAAGGTGAAGTGAGGAGCTCCTGGTTCTCGCAGTCCTGATACGATATGGCCAAAATATAAGGAAGCACTTTCAGCAACCAAATGACAAGTTAGGAAATTACAAGATGTGCAAGCCCTGCTGCAATGCCACAATATCTTGCTCTAACACCTTAAAGTCAAATCTTCCCAAGCACATTTAAGTAATTATTATTTTTCAAATAAAAAATAAAAAACAAGAATATTAAAATTCAAGATGCAATCTCTAGTGGTGTGTGTGTGTGTATGTGTGTGTGTGTGTGTGTGTGTGTGTGTGTGTGTGTGTGTGTCAGAGAGAATTACAAAAATTCACTAGAAAAGCTATTGGATTTACAAGTACTTTCTCACTAATTATACAAGATAATTGACTATATACTGTACCTTGATAATTAGTCATTGATTGCTTATAGATCATTATCAATAATTAGGTGGAAGATACAATATGGTATGGGCAAAATACAACTTTGACATTTCCTTAGTATGTATCATCCCCAAAAGGATGTGACCAAGATGAATGACCATGGCAACACACCACTATAACTGGCCAAGTCGGTAAAGACTTTGCAATTAACTTTACCACGGGAACTATTTTTCAATTGAAGTCAAAAGAGATCAGAAAATAAACATGCACCACCATCAATAAAAAATTAGACTAAGAATGAAAGAAAGGGCTTGAAGAAAGAGTAACTGTCAAAATCACCTAAAAAAATTCAATAAGGAAAACAACAGTTCATTAAACTTACCATGAACCTTTTCAGGGATGGTTGGCTGAGCAAAGCATGGAGGCTTGGGTTCCGGTCTTGCAGATGGAGTGCTTTCCCCAGAAGCCTTCTGTGGAGCAAGGCCTGATACTGCACCCTTGACTGTGGTAAGCACACTGCCATTCACTGTTGAGGCAACAGATGCTGGAATGATGACTGGGCCTGGGGTGGGTACTGTGGTAAGAAGAGGGGCAGTGCCAATGATTGTTGGACGAACACCAGCATTGGAGGTAGTACTTGCCACAATGCGAGTACTCCCGCTCTGAATGGTGGGGGTAGTGGAGCTGGAGACAGCCTGGCGGAGCAGTGCCAGCTGTCCTTGCTGGGAGCGTGAAATTGGTGCTTTGACCTCCTGGAAGGCCTGGTTGATTTCAAAATTTTGTGGACCAGAGATAGACTCTTTTGTGGAACCCTTGGCTGGCCGCACAGCCCCATGTTGCTGCACTTCTTGGATGAGTCGGTGGGCTGTGTGGGCTGACCGCAGCAACTGCTGTGGTGTCAGGCCAAGGGGATCAAGATGAGGTTCTCTGATGCTGGACACAGCACGCACCAAGTCACAAGTGTTGATTTTGAACACTGTGTGTTCACCATTGGATGAGACGATACTAACTGAGGTGAGGTTGGCACGACGGTCCACAGTGATGGTGACATTGGCAGTACCTGGCTTGTGTTGCACAGGAATCATCTTGACAGGTGCAAAGGACAGTGCAGAACCGTCCTTAGGGGCTGGTCCTCGCTGTGGCCTGGCCTGCGAGGTCTGAGAGAGGGGTGGCTGGCTCGCAATGAGTGGCCGAAATATAAGTGCTGGCCTGGTGGTAGTGGTACTGGTAGCTGTGGTGGTGGTGGGCAAAGGGACTGTAGTAGGGGTTGAAGAGGTGGAAGTCACTGGGGGACCAATTCTCAGCTGTACCACACCCACAGGAAGCTTCTTGAGCTCCCTCCTGGTTGATCCTCCTGGAATCTTGAGCAGCCTCTTAGGAGCAATGCCTGGGGAAGTGGCGGTAGAAGAGGTGCAGGATGTGGATGAGGAGAAAGTGGGTGAGGTTGTAGTGGTAACAATGGCAGACGTTAGCGTGGTTGTGGTGGTGGTGGTACTGCAAGAAGCTGTCACTGTGGTGGCAAGTATAGGAGTGTTTGTCTTGGACACTAAACCATTGTCTATGTTCAACACTGGCAGGGACTGAAAGGAAGTTGTGACTGCTACAGTTGTTGCTATTGTCACTGGTTGTTGCAGTGGTAGCTGTTGTACTTGCTGCAGTGATTGTTGTGGCTGAAGCAGCTGCTGTTGTGGCTGTGGAAGTGGTGTGGTGGCCAGAACAGTCTGTGGGGGTGGCATGGTAGTGGCCACAGACTGACTGGAGGTGAGAGAAGCAGAGGCAGCCTTCCCCAAAGTCTCATCTCGGGGCTCTAATTTTACTAGGAACGTTCCCGGAGAAACACTCCTCTCCATCCTGGGTGTCACCTTGCTCAGGCCGTCAAGTGTATCAGTCTCAGCTCCTGGAATCTCCAAGGGATCATTGGAAGCGTCCATAGCTAGGATGCTCGACAGCTTACTATCAATTTCATTACTGGGGCTGGCTAACAGGTCTGGAGGCATTGCAGCTCCATCATCACCTTCTTGTCTTCCAAAAGGAAGAAAAATAAAGTCTTCGTCCAAAGAAATTGGAACTGAGCCACCACTTCGCTGAGAACCACTCTTCACAGGAGCTTCATCAAAACCCAAAGGTCGACTGGCCATGTTCTCAATTTCTTGCGGACTCATGAGCTTAATCGGCTGGATGCTACGTACCATCAGATCTAGATCATCAGAGGTACCGTGCCCACCAGATCCTGGTGGTGCTGCTGTCACCTGAGGACTACTGACAGGAACACTGCATTCCATCACCTCATGGAGAGGTGACTCTGCCTCCCCAGTTCCTTCCTGGTTGGGAAGGCCAGCACCATCCTTCTTTTCAGAGGTGACAGCTAACAACAATTCCTGTGCTTGGCGTGCCCACTCCTCATGTGCCCCAGGCAACAGCAACTCTTCAAACAAGCCCCGATCATCCCCTGCTAAGGATGGCAAGCTTTCCACTTTGCGGTTGCCCTGACGACGATTGGGATCTGTCAACAGCAATTCCTCAAATAGACCCTTATCTACCTGCATCAGAGTCTCTAGCCTCTTGGTGAAACTGCTCCGCCGACTTCCACTGCTGCCCACAAGCCCCTCTTCAGAGAAAGAGAACTGATTAAGCATTACACTGGAGGAACTGCTGCCCTCACTGCCCTCTTGCCCTGTCACCTGAAATTGTCCACTGCCCTTCAGGTTCAGGAAATCGTTGACATCCACCTCTGACGACTTGATTTCGTGGTCGAAGTCAAAGCTGGAGAGGCTGTCACTGCGGGTCTTCAGCCACTCCTCGATGTGCTGTAGGTCCGCCCCGAGGTCAGAGGAGGGGTCAACATCGTCCTCGGGTGACCTAAGGATCCCGTTCATCACATTATCCCCATCACAATTCCCCATCCCTTCGCTATCACTAATACTGCCGCCATGTTGAGCGCTTGTGCCATTACTTAGGGAGGACGTCCTGGATAGCTGCGCCACGCCCTGCCCCTCGCCGCCTGCCATGTCACTCCCCCCATTCTTGAGGACGAGCACACGTGTACCCTCGCCAGCTTCGTCGCGTGAAATGTTTAGGGTTCCGTTGTGTGACATGTGAACCCCCGTCTCGGCGCCGCCTGTGGGGCCCCCGCGAGAACAACGATCAATGAGAGGCTCGCAGGCCAGCCAAACCCCCTGTGTGGCGCCCAGGCAAGGACACGCCTACACATCCAAAGCGAGTCTACCCCGGCCAGGTCTCTTTGGAGGCTCGTATAATAGCAAATGCCTTTGTTTACGTCCTAGTATATGCATCATTATTTGTTGTCATAGAATGAAAATACCATGGTAGTATCTAAAGATGTATACAAAGCTAAAGTACATGATACCTGTGTGCAATGATTTCATCTATAGTAAAATTCTGAAGTCCATACTGATGAATGAATGATAAAACGAGTTTACAAAACAGTGCATGTCAAACAAATGCCAAATACATTATTTTTGTTCGTTTTGACCAAGATGTTTGGCAAAATTTTCAATCTCCCGGGAATTGTGGGATTATCTTTGCATCTATTCTTCAGTGTAAACATTGAAATTAAAGTTCCCCGTGTAACTTAGATGTTGACAAGAATTATGTAAGGTAAACAAAGGATTTATTGCTGCAGTAACAAGTTCCGTACTTATGACATTCATATATATATATATATATATATATATATATATATATATATATATATATATATATATATATATATATATATATATATATATATATATATACTATTGAAAGTATATATAGAAATCTTATGGCGACAAGATTAGCGCTTGTCAATAGGCGTCTTTTTTTCAGCTCTGGACAAGCACTTTAGAATATAGGCATTTGTTCTGACGTATTTTCTTGACTCACGGGGAGATTAGAGACGTTATTTATTATTATTATTTATTTATTTTTACTATTCTCTCTCTCTCTCTCTCTCTCTCTCTCTCTCTCTCTCTCTCTCTCTCTCTCTCTCTCTCTCTCTCATCATCTGTAAATCCCGTATAACTTGGTTGATACATTTTGAGTGTAAAGATATCTAGATAAAAACTTACTACAGGTGTTTCGTTTGCCAAATAGCTTATGGACGTTGATCTTTTTAGACATTATTATTATTATTATTATTATTATTATTATTATTATTATTATTATTATTATTATTATTATTATTATTATTATTTTATATATTTACTATTTTTTTTAGGAAATATGAGATTTGGTCTATTTTGGTTTTCCTCTGGGAGACACGTACATAGTGAAAACTGTTACTACTGCCCCTATGGCAACATAGATCCAACTGATCACTAATGGCACTATGTACAAAGTCCTTAATGCTGTTCTTAACAGTCCAGCGTGTTCAGGGGCGGGGGCCTCTGTGTCGTCCTGAAGGGCACACATGAAAGGATACAGAGGTGAAATGGACACTGACATCTTCTAGGGCATTTATTGATAAAACACAGTCCACGGAGGAGGTGAACTGAAGTGCATACAAGGCAGTCTGACTCTCAACAAAGAAATATACAACCTTGCATAAAGATACGACACTATGGAGGACATTGTGTGCAGCACATCTAGACCTGCTGCCATTGACTGACCCATCACAACAAACATAAATATCCTGAACATGGGGATACTTGGACAAATCAGTCATAAACATATGTCTTGCAGAGAGAGAGAGAGAGAGAGAGAGAGAGAGAGAGAGAGAGAGAGAGAGAGAGAGAGAGAGAGAGAGAGAGATATTTTGTAATGAATCAGTCTTGTTTTTGTGGTGAAATGTTTATACTACCTGCCTGTTGACTTTTTTCTATTCAACTATGACATCTTAGTGTTATTATTATCATCATCATATCTTTTATGTCTATACAATTTGGGCTTTTACGAGATTTTACGGACTTAAAGAGGTATTTTGAGTATCTCCAAACTGAAATTCCACACATTTGGAAACCGTTACCCAGAGTGGATGTCCTACCTCCCCTCGGACCATAGCTGGAATTCGAACATATGCGCTTGTGAATCCCTCCAAAGTGCGCTATTACCATGGCAACACCACTGTTATTATTACTATAGTTCAACTTTTCTATTGAGTCCCCAAGTATACAGCTAGTACCTACCACAACATCTATCAAGGCTTGTGTCATTGGTAGGGAATCACTTCCATTCATTCTGGGCCCCTTCGATGCTTCATACTGAGGTTGAGGTTACCAGTTCTTGCCATCATAACCAAGGAGTAAAATTAACAAATAAGACCTTCGAACTGAGAGAGAGAGAGAGAGAGAGAGAGAGAGAGAGAGAGAGAGAGAGAGAGAGAGAGAGAGAGAGAGAGCGTTGTGAGGAAATAAGTAGGCTTGGTCATTTCAGTGTCAGTCAGCATGTTAGGCAGGTCGGTGGCGGTGGCGGTGGTGGTGGTGGTAGTGGCGGGGACAGACGCTGAGTTGCTACATGAAGGTAAACACACACACACACACACACACACACACACACACACACACGGTTTTATTTGATAGTTTATTTTTCAAGTGGAAGTGATAGTGTTATTATTGTAATTATTGTTATTATTGTTCTTGTGCTTCTTCTTACTATTGCATATACTATTGTTATCATCATCGTATCTATTGTTATATTGTCATTATTACATTCCTTACATTTATTTATATTTCTTTATCTTATCATCATTACTGTTCGTGTTATCATTGCTACATTATTATTTGTTTATTCATTAATTACTGATTTTTTTATTGATCTATTTTCACGTAGCTCAACAGGTCCTAGTCAAGGTTACTTGGAGTTTTAACGATTTTTTTTCTTTCTATTTTTATTTCAATGATAGTTCAAAAAGCTTCAGTGGAATTCATAAGGCGTTTTCAAAGAGTTTTCAAAGCAAAGATTCTATATCAGCATGGAAAACACTCATGAAAATTACGTAAACCATCTTTGGCTTCTGGAAGCAATGCTAATCAAAGACTCGTATTACAAAGCGATAGTTCGGATGTTCATCTTTTTATTCTTTAATTCATACATTTTTTTTATTAACTAATGCAGTAAACAGGAAAACCCCAATAATTTCCATTGCAGTTTGCTAAACTATCACTGAAATCATGAAAATATTTGAAAACCCCCCATAGCAGGGTTTCTTAACCTTTTGATGATTCCAGATTCCCAATGGATCATCCAGTATGGTCCAATAATTATCTCCTTCACTTGAATAAACTTTACTGTCAAAACAATAATCATCACCAATCCTATTTATCTTTTTATATATGTATATATATATATATATATATATATAGATAATATATATATAATAAGATATACGAAGGATCTAGCCAGGTGTATATCTAGATATATATATTAGAGAGATATAATATATATATATAATTTTTTTTTTTTTTTTTTTTTTTTTTTTTTTTTTTTTTTTTTTTTTTCATTTATTTATTTATATTTATATAAAGTCTACTGAGTTGCCTGTTCTTTTAAGAGGTTTATTGGAAGGATTTTTCTTTTCTTGCTTTCCTTTTTTTATTTTATTATTTACTTATTTATTTATTTAATTTTATGAAGATTGCAAGTATAGTTAGTGCATGTATTTTTGTGTGAAGAAAAAGAGTTGTCTTTAAAGGGCAGGGCGTGACTGCCCCCTTGTGTTGTGAGAAACAAAGGGAAACGTTCAGTGAGATCACAGCTAGCTTAATGATAAGTTCACAGCACCCCCTTAACAAGTGTTATTAGACCTCACTGGGAGTAATTATCGTTTCGGCAGGTGTCCACTGCCTCCTCCAGTTGACAGTATAACCTCCATAGATGCCAATAGCTTGAATTTACTTTAGATATGGATAACTAAGAACAAAACATGAAAGAAAAAAAACACTTATTTTAATCACAGTATTCATTTACAAAAAGTCAAGGCGTTCCATATCACCAGCATTTGGTACCCAAGGGGTATGAATAACCTTGGTCAAGAACTCCCTGCCCTATAACTTCCATTCATTCAAACTCTGCTATCATTTATCATAGTAATAATTAGATAAATAAAATTTAAAAAGTAGAGATTTTTCACTAGAAGCAGTTATGAATGATAGAGATAAGACTCGTTAGGCCTTAAGAAAGTTAATTTTCAATAGTACTTGATAAGTCTTTTTTTTAGTTTAATCTGAATATTGAGGTTGTGATAAAAGTGCGGAATCATCACACGTACACGAGTTTCACAAGAGAGCAGATGGCAGATAACAGACAGTAGGAGGAGGCAGTGAACACTTGGCAAAACGATAATTACTCTCAGTGAGATCCATTAACATTGGTTCTGGGGGATGCTGTGAATCCATCATTAACCCAGCTGTGACCTCACTGAACGTTTCTCTTTGTGTCTCACAACATAAGGGGCAGTCACAGCCTGCGCTCTAAAAACAACTCTTTTACTTGACACAAAACAACTTCTACCAAGATACATTTACATTCTTCACTCAAAAATTTAGAAATAGAAGAAAAAAACATGACTCCTACAACAACGACCGACAGATTAGTGAGTCTTTTTTTTCGTATTTTTTTATATTCTTGTCCATGGCCAGTTGGCTGTCTTATATAATAAAGGTGTTATCAATTAGCACTTGACCCAGACACTGCGAAACACCCATACAGTGACGCTGCAATCTTACCTTTATTATCTAAAAAAGTTATTGACATGACATATTTTGATCACGTACTGAGGCTGAGATACAATTCAATGTATAGCCTAGCTACAACTATACTTATAGTGGTAACATTATGATCAAATAGAGAAGAAAAGGTCATGGAGCAAGCAAATTTACATACACGCTATTACATAATATACTTATATGTGCACAAACTATAGAAAGCTTCGATCCAACACCTCTCCCATGCCAAGTTCCGTTGCCGACGGGGAAGAGCTTCGGTTGCGGGGGCCGCGGCCTGATGCCTTTGGGGCGCCTGATTCAGAGCCTTGGTCCGCGGCCTCAAGACCGACGAAGTTTACCTGGCTTTTCTCCTTTCATTCCCCTTTCTTTCTACATTCTCCCTTCTCCTCCTTTTACCCAAGGCGTGAGAGCCGTGCCGATGGGAAGTGAGGCTGGTTCTTTCCCAGTCACGAACGGCCTCAGTGAGCTATAGGCACCGTGCCCCTGTTGCTCTTTCGTCCTTACCCCCTAATGAGAACTCTGAGAGGTGGACCTCCTTACCTCCCTCCTCTTATCCAGGCTTACCATGGCTGATGATGAAAATGTTGACCTAACCTAACCCTCTCGTAGGGGCTCTGAGGTCTACCCCTCACCAACGTGACCCCCCCATCATCCCTGTCTCTGACCTTGGCTACCCCTCTCGACGTACCCTCCACCACTACTCTGACTGTCCAATAGACCCTTGAGAACAATCTACCCCCAACAAACACCCTTAACCAACAGCCACACAAGAACCTGGGATCTTGCCCCCAGTGCCTTTAATCCCCACCCTCTACTTCCCTTTCTTTCCCCTGTGCTTCTGCTCCTCCCACCTCGTTCCCTACTCTTCCTTCTGTCTCACCTCCCGTAGCTCTCCTCCCTCCTGCTGCCAGCCTCCCACTTTTCCTCCCCTCCTCAGCTCTACCATTGCTGTCTTGGCTCCTTACATCACCTCCCCCTCCCCCTCTTTAAGAGAGCGTCAGCACAGTTCCGTCCTAACTCCTCTTAGTGGCCTTTGAAATCAGCGAAATGTTTCAGAATACAAGCCGTGATCAGCATGACGCCGCTCCATGTATGGGGTGATGGCAGGCTGCCAGCTACTATTCGACAACAATCTTCAGTTATATTGAATATACAAGAAAAAAACATAGCGCATTGGCGGCATTGTGTTGTGAATGGCGGAAATCAAAGGTAGCCTGGCGGCGGCCCGTGACCAACACACAGATCCTCCTCTATGTGGCCTCATGCAAAGTGACAGATGGTATGACAGTTGCCTACATTACCGTGTGTTTGTTGATCCCTGCGCTGGCCGTGGCGCCTGCATGGACATAATATGTGTGTTTGTTGATGCTTGAAATGAAAGATTTGCCATTGTTAAACCTGCTAACATCTTGAAGTGTACTAAAAAAAGTGAGTTGTTACAGTAAGGTAATGGTGTAGGTTAGGTTAAATGATGCTGTATTATAGTAAATTTAATGGTTTGCTAGCTTTGGCTACACTTGTTATTGACCAATGGTGTGTTAGCATGGCAGGTGGTGCCAGCCATCTGTGGTGGGATGCAAAGATGGATGTTACAGGCTAATTGTGTGTTGTTGCAGGTGGCGGCGACCATATGTGGCAGACAGCAGTGGATATTGGAGCCTTGTACCTCCCCCTGGCCGTGTCTCCCTCCAGCCCCTGCGGCAAGGCCCTGAGGGAGATGGCCACGTCCCTGGCGTTCAATTCGTCCTCTACCATGTGGGCCAAGTACAGTGAGTACCAAGTGAGAAAGTACAAAGGCTGAAAATTCTGGTTAACTCTCTCATTAGAGAGGTGAATTGAATGAGAGTGAAAGTAGAAAGACTGAGAATATAATATGTACTCGGTAACTAGATGTGGACAACTATGTTGTGAGAGGGTGCAGAAAGTCCCCCCTCCACCCGCCCCCCCTCTCTCAGTAGCTTACATTCCTTTACCAAATCTTAGAACGAGAACAATGTATTCCAGTGGTTGACTCGTGGGGGAAGACAACAGATGGACAGTACTTTACTAACCCGTTCTCTGGCTTCTATGACGAGTGTGTGACCGCCGCCTCCCCTGACAACAAAATTAAAGGAAAGCATTGCAGGATTTACACGTAAGGATCTTCGTGTTGTATTGTGTTGTGATTGTGTATTGTAGAGTGTAGTGTTGCAATTATGCCAACCTTTAAAAATGTTGCTATCATACTGTTTTAAGCCAGTTCCCCTAACCATACCTTCCCATTAACCAGGAATCTAACCTAACCCAACACACCCCAAACAGAACATTAATGAAGAACAATAAAGATAGCAAGAGTACAGAAGCCGGAGACACACCAGACACAGACCCGGCCTCTGAATACCTCGCCTTCCTCCGCCGCCATGTTGGTAAGCCGGACCTGGCGCTGCTGGGGAGCCTGGCACGGGAGGCAAGGATGGGTGTGCTGCCCTCAGCACTGCCCTACGGGACTGTGCAGTACGACACGTGTATGCCGAATGTGTGCACCAAGGAGGAGCTGCAGGTGAGCTTTCTTGTGGGTGTTGTGTTAGATTAGGTTAGGTTCTGTAGGAGGTGAAGTTAGAATAAAATTTGGCTCATGATATTATTGTGTTTGCTCTCTCTCTCTCTCTCTCTCTCTCTCTCTCTCTCTCTCTCTCTCTCTCTCTCTCTCTCTCTCTCTCTCTCTCTCTCTCTCAGAACAGCCTCCTTGGAGTGTACCTGCCACATGGAGTGTATCCCGCTGTGTTGTCATGTGGTGTGCAGGATGAAGAGGTGGAGTTCACTGACGCAGATGTTGGGTTTATGTGAGTGTCTGTGTCTGTGTCTCTTTTGTCTGTCTGTCTGTCTCACACACACACACACACACACACACACACACACACACACACACACACTACTGTATAATGTTTAAGTGTGTAGCACAATATATGCCGAAAATAAAGTTTTTAGTGACCAAAAGAAAAAAGTGCAACAATGAAAAAGCTAGTAAATCAAATTTTTAGTTTTGAAAGTGTTTAGTGGAAATGTAATTATTCAAGTAAAATTATTTGGTGATGAAAGGAATAATTACTTAGATATGAGTTTAGCGTTTATCTAAAAACAAGTTTTTGGCGAGCACAGAAAAAAATACTTGTATGTGTATTTAAGATAATTTGGTCTAGAAGTGTTTGGAAAAATTATTTTGGTGTTTGATAGAAGAAAATATGATATGATTCCCTCAGGGCTCTGGTGAGCTTCCTTCTTGGTCTGGTGATCTGTGCCTCAGTGGTGGACATCTACCTGCACTACACTGACAACCTACACTTGGCCAAAGGTACACACCGACCCCTGCCTCATTAACCACTTGTCCTGTCCATCCATGTCTGTAACAACAGTCACACACACTCAGAGGAGTTGTGGCATATGGGTAGCACTGTGACCTCACATACCAACCACCACAGTCTCACCCTGCAGTCTCCTGCACTCTGCCCCTGGTCAGGGGAGACTGCAACTGCCCTGCCATTGGAGATGTTCAAGCCTATACCAACACGGCTGTGTGTGTGTGTGTGTGTGTGTGTGTGTGTGTGTGTGTGTGTGTGTGTGTGTGTGTGTGTGTTTGGAAAACAGTCATGAGTGACTGCCTCCTCTACCTGGTGCCCTGGCCTACAGGTGTGCTTTGTTACCTGCTGGTGTTCTCAGCCTACACCAACCTGGGCAAGATACTCCAGGTCAACCCCAACACCAGTCCAGGGAACATCACCTGCCTGCATGCAATGAGGTGACTGACTGGCTGGTTGGCTGCTCTGTTTTCTGTTGCTGGTACTTTTTGTGCCTGTGTCTGCCCTGTCTACTGTCAGGGCTCACAGTGCTAAGACAGTTAGATTGACCGTTACTTATAGTACTGCTGCTACTACTACTATACTTTCCAATAGGGAAGAACATTACACTAGATCATGTTAAACTATCATTGGAATTATGAAACCACCCTTTGAAAACATCAATAACTTCCACTGGAGCCTGCTAGAATTTTGTTTCTCTTTTTCAGAACGCTTTCAATGGTGTGGGTGATTTGGTGCCACCAGCATACGGCACCTCTTACATATATGGCTAATATTTCAGTGTTTCTTACAGTAAGATTTTTGTGTGTGTATGTTTGTATGTATGTATGTGTGTGCACGAATTGTTTTGAAGTTTATATTATAACGGTACAGAATTTTTATCCCCCTTTCCTTTTGCTGCCTCCTCCTCCACTCACCACCATCACCATCACCACTTCCCCCGCAGAGCTTCCAGAACATCCTGGGCCAAGTAATTATGAACGGCTTTCCTAGTGTGGACACTTTCTTCTTCTTGAGCGGGCTTCTTACTACCTACAGTGTGCTGAGGCAGATCAAAAGGAACAACACCTTCAATATGCCACTCTTCTATGTGCATAGATTCATGCGGTGAGGGAGAGGGAGAGTGTGTGTCAGGAAGGGGGGTGTTTGTTGATATGGTATGAGAGATTGAGACACAGGACAACAACGTAAAAGCATTTATCCTATCAACATGCTATTCATATACAGTAAATCCTCGATATAATGAATTTCCGATATAACGAACCGAATATCCTGGCTGAACTCCATCTAGTTTAACGAACCGAAGTTTGTTAAATCCGATGGCTGCTTTGGTTGTCCCATATGTTCTGTCAGGGAAGTGTTTCATGCATATTACACGTCCATGCTATACAGTCTTTATACACCAGTCCTTTGATTTACAAATGGGTTATGTTCCTAGAAAACCGTCCGTAATTTGAAAATTCATAAATCTTTTCTCATGCACTTCCACTATATAAGGCATGATACATTCCTACAACCAAAAATTATATCACTGCTTTATTGTAAGATATATATTTCTGGTGCAGCCTTTACTACCCATGTGATGGCTCCCCCTGACCTTATCTTCTTTCA
This sequence comes from Callinectes sapidus, assembly GCA_020233015.1. Classification (NCBI taxonomy): domain Eukaryota; kingdom Metazoa; phylum Arthropoda; class Malacostraca; order Decapoda; family Portunidae; genus Callinectes; species Callinectes sapidus. Next base: position 25,279,086 of record CM035205.1, on the reverse strand, counting down.
GCAAAACTCTCATTCTTGTCTTTTTGTTTAGCCATTTTCTTGCCCTTTGCCAAATTTTTCCCTCTTGCATAAAAAAAAAAAAAAAAAAAAAAACACGTTCTTCAACTTGAAAATATCCCTTATCAATTTCTCTAAACCCCCGACAGTTTGCTGCCCCCGATTGGCCTGACAGTGGGTCTGATTGCCACTGTGATGCGGTTCGTGGTGACAGGACCCATCAGCTTTATATGGAACGTGGCTTTCTACTCGAAATGTCAACAGGACTGGTGGAGGGACATTCTTTTCCTAGACAACTTTTATTTTAAAGATGGTTCGGTGAGTGATGGTACTGGAAGCAGTTGCGTGGTTGATGAGGGGGTAAGAGAAAAAGGCTGCACTCAGTCAGTTGGAGAAGCTGTGCTGAGTGGAGAGACAGAGTGTCTGAAGTCATTTTGGCTAGAAACTTCACAAAAGAAAGTGTGAGTGTTTTAATGTTTAGCATAGCACAGTGCATTTTGTGTTTTGGCAGTGTGTGGGGCAGGCGTGGTACCTGGGGACTGACATGCAGCTGTACCTGGTGGCTCCACTTATCATCCTCCCTCTCTACTTCTTCAACAAGTTTGGTGAGTGCCTCTCGTCTCTTGTTGTGGAAGTATTGTGCTGTGATGCTGCTATTGAGTGTGGCACATTAAAGTGGCTGGTATTGTGTGACCTGGAGATTTACGGTGATTGCTCCACCATGTCACATCACGGACTCTCCATCTTTCTCCAAGCCCGCTCCACCTCAACCTTTTTTTTTTTCTTTCTTTTTCTTTCTTTCCCTCTGTTTATATATATATATATATATATATATATATATATATATATAGATATTATAATAGAGATATATAATATATATATATAGATATATATATATATATAGATATTTTTTTTTTTTTTTTTTTTTTTTTTTTTTTTTTTCTTTTTCTTTTTGAGTCTAGTCTAAATATTTATTATGGGATGTTGTCTTACCTTTTTGGGATTCATAGAAAATGGGAAACTACTACTTATCAAATGGCTCATTCATGTAGTTCTGTTATATTTCTTCTGAAGTTGAATTATCAGGAGCTAAAGAAAAAAAACATCTGGAGGTACCTAAAGCTGAGAAGACGTGGCAACAGTAGAAGATCAGCTGTCAAAAAGTGAGCGAGGTTTAGATTGACCCAACTCTAGTGCTGTGTCCATTGGGAGCCTTTGAAGTATTACACAAATGTATGGATGAGAATGACATATGGAAATATGAAGCACCGGAAGGTTTGTTTTATACAGAGATCCACTTGTAGACATAATGGTCTGTGTTGTGTTATGGCCCACAGGGAAGACTTGGCTATTCCAGCTGACTGCTGTATCTGCCATAATTCCTGCTGCAGTCATTTACCACTACGACCTTCCTCCTACAATTATGATCAATAGTTCTATTCCGTAAGTGTGTGTGTGTGTGTGTGTGTGTGTGTGTGTGTGTAAATACAATGCACCTGCTGGCTGTAGTGTCCGGGTTGGAGGTGCAGGATAGGAAACAGTCTCATTATGAAGGGTCAGGGGTGGGGGCAGTGTGTGCTGTGACCCCTTGGAGAAGGTGCAGGGTAGGGATTGCTGTATCGTTGTGTATATAGATAAAGACTTATCTACTACTATTACTCAATATTACTCAATAGTTAGAGAGTTATTTACTACTACTACTGCTACTACTACTACTACTACTACTACTGCTACTACTACTACTACTACTACTACTGCTACTACTACTACTACTACTACTGCTACTTCTACTACTACTACTACTACTACTACTACTACTATTACTACTACTGCTACTTCTACTACTACTACTACTACTACTACTACTACTACTGCTACTGCTGCTACTACTACTACTACTACTACTACTACTACTACTACTACTGCTACTACTACCTACTGGATCCTGTTAACAATCACTGAACTTCCACTGAAGCCTGGAACCATGAAGACACTCGTGAAAACCCTTCATTTCTCTTATTGCCACAGACAATTTATGGATAGACCAACACTGAGATAGGTTGGAATGTACTTTTTGACCAGCTGGCAGTCACTCCCTCTGTTTCTTGCAGAAAGGAAAAGAGGGAAGATTACTTACACATGATTTATCCCATGCCTTGGACTCGTGCTAGCCCGTGGTTGGCTGGTGTGTGGCTGGGCTACATCTTGTACCACCAAGGCAATACCAAATACAAGATGAACGCTGTAGGTATGAGTGTGTGTGTGTGTGTGTGTGTGTATTCACTGTGGCGGTCGCCTGCTCCATATATCCAATATTTCCTTGAAGTGTGTGTGTGTGTGTGTGTGTGTGTGTGTGTGTGTGTGTGTGCGTGATTGGGGCTGTTACTTTTTTGGGGTGCCCAGTATGATAGCCTGGTATACAGGATGCCTAGTGAGTTTAAGTTTATATCCTGGGATGCAATAATGCAAGTAATTCTAAATAGGAAATTGATGTATAAATTCTGTTTAATGTAACCTAACCTAATTCGACTTAGCCTAAAGCAACCCAAACCACAGTACAATATAATCCATTACAACTTAATCCAATCCATCCTAATCCAACCGTAACCTAACTTAACCTAACTCGACCTCCTCCCCCCCCAGTTGACAGTGTGCGTTGGCTGGACAGTGGCTGGAGTGACAGGGCTGCTGGGGGTGTTTGGCCTGTTCAGCTACAACAGGGTGCTGCTGTCCATGCCCTATGAGGTGATGACGCAGGTGGTGTATGGCGGTGGGCACCGGCTGGCCGGGGGTGCTGTGCTGGCTTGGGTGGTGTTTGCCTGTCACAATGGCTATGGAGGTATGTGGCTAGGCCTAACCTAGGTACTGCAATTGTGTTTCACAGGATTGAATCAAGCTTGTAATATGTATCCTCTTTTCAAGTTGAGTTGTCATATTCCTCTGTAAAAGTACGTATGCTCTCTCTCTCTCTCTCTCTCTCTCTCTCTCTCTCTCTCTCTCTCTCTC
>CM035205.1:25238961-25270172 GCA_020233015.1 Callinectes sapidus | reverse complement strand
CTTATCTCTCTCTATCTCTCTCTCTCTCTCTCTCTCTCTCTCTCTCTCTCTCTCTCTCTCTCTCTCTCTCTCTCTCTCTCTCTCTCTCTCTCTCTCTCTCTCTGTCTCTCTCTCTCTCCAAGACGTGTCGGGGCCATCTCTCGTCTTGAGGGAAACACGGAATGAGGGAAACAGAGAAGGGACAAGTGAGGGGAGATGGGCTGGGAGGGTCACCAGGAGAGGAGGCGGAGGAAGGGAGGAGGAGGAGAGGGAAACAAGTAGGGAGGCTGAGGGGAAAGAGAGGAAAGAAGGCAGCGAGGGGACGAGGAGGGGAGTGATTTATCGCCAAACGAGTGAAAGATTCGGTGCACATGTGTGGTTGTGTTTCCTCCCCTCGTGGTGGGAACCGGCGGGCGGCCTGCGGGCAGCTTGCGGGCGGGCGGCGGTCAGGGCGTGTGGGGGGAGCTGAGGCGGGCACCTGACCTCCTACAGGGCAAGTATGGGGCGTGTGGTGCGGTAGTAAGGGCGTCGTGTGTTTGGTGGGGCTGTGGTCTGGTGCATAATAGTACTTTAGTGGTGTCTAATAGGCTGCGGTGGGACTTGGTCAATATTCAGAAATGCTCCACTCTCTCACCACTATATTTCACAATGCCATAGAGCAGTGGTTCTCAAAGTGAACGGTGAAACGATCTTGGGGGGCGGTGAGGCGAAAGGGGGCGGTAGGGGGCGGTAGGGTGGCATCAGAAGCAGCTAATATTTAAGTTTGTTTTTACAAAAACCTAAATGACATAAAACATGACCTGACAGGTTGCTTTTGTTTATCCTTCTCCACGGACTACCACTTTTGAGCCTGTGTTTTCAATTTGAAAAAAAAAGAATGTGTATATATATATATATATATATATATATATATATATATATATATATATATATATATATATATATATATATATATATATATATATATAGTAAATTTGTGTTCGCCTGTGTGTGTGAGGGGGGCGCTAGGAATCCACCTGTTAGCCAAGGGGGCGTTAGCCTGTAAAAGTTTGAGAACCACTGGTCTAGAGTGACCCGACTATTCCATAACCACCACCACCACTACCATTACTACTTCTACCATCACCATTACCATTACATGTACTACTACTACTACTACTACTACTACTACTACTACTACTACTACTACCACCATCACCACTACTACTACTATCACAACAGCCACTATTGCTGCTGCTACTACTACTACTACTACTACTACTACTACTACTACTACTACTACTACTACTACTATGTTTCCTCACTATATCTCACTGTTTCCCCTCAGATCATCTCCACGGTGGGAGCGGTGGTAGTGGCGCTGCCGCTGGCCCTGCTGTTCTCCTTGATGGCGGAGTCCCCCGTGGTGGGCCTTGAGAGAATACTTCTGAGGCCCAGTGAGTGTTTGTCTGTTTGCTGGTGTTTGGATGAAAACATGATATAGTCCTCTTTTTATGGGCATTTTGTTGTTAATTTGTTGGTTGACACAAGAGTTTGTAACTACACACTGCCCACAGACCACAACACAGCACGGCCTGCACTATCTAGTGAAGTGAAGGCTGCCCCACCATCCCCTGCCACCCCTGATGGTGACAGAGCAGAGGCAGGCACCACCACCACCACCACCACAACCAACGGAATGAGCTTCTCTAACCTGATCTTCACTGTGGAGGAGGCGGCCAAGGAAAGCTGAAGTGTGGCTGGGGCACTGGCCACCTTGTGGCTACTACTACTACTACTACTGCTGCTACTACTACTACTACTACTACTACTACTACTACTAATAATAATAATAATAATAATAATAATAATAATAATAATAATAACAATAATAATAATAATAATAGTAATAATAATACTGCTACTACTGCTACTACTACTACTACTTCTACTACTACTACTACTACTACTAGTAGTAGTAGTAGTAGTAGTAGTAGTAGTAGTAGTAGTAGTAGTAGTAGTAACTAGTAACTTACCGAAATAGGTAAAAGTTTGGCTGATTTGGCCGTGAGATATCCGAGATCTGGCCGTCAACTCCTATCAACCACCTGGCAACCCTGGTATCATAGCCCTGCCTTCTTCCTCTTACACACACACACACACACACAAACGGAGGCATATGTTGTAGAACAGACACTCATGGCTTCTCTAATATCCCTGACTTGTTCTCCGATTTATATAACGACACAGAGATGGTTATTATATCATATAAAATATTAAATGTTTATGATACATAAAAGTTCGATTAATGTAGTCAAATGCCGTTATGTGCTGTACGAGTTCTGAATTATATTGTTTATAAATTTATATCAAATTCTACCAAATTACGGCATATTCATAAGTCTATTAGTTTTATTATGTTTCTGTGGTATTTTATATTAATGTGCTGTTCTATGATTTGATTTCAGTTTTTAATGTGAAATATCACAGAAACATAATAAGACTAATGAAACCGTAATTTGACATGATTTGATATAGATTTATAAACAATATAATCAAAATCTATATCATCTAATAACTAAGTTTTGTAAAACCTTAAAATATGTAAATAATATTATTAACCACAAAATAAACCCACATAAAAATCGAAGTTTTTTTTTCCTAAACAAAAAAATATAAACAATAAAGCCAACCTTAATTGAATTGTGTGTTATAACTAGGTAATACACGTATCTGGTAACTGCGGCGCCTCATTCCCTCCCTCTATAATCTTACTCTCCCACCAACGGTGGCATATCTAGACTTAGTTATACTACCTCAGAGAGTAATTGAAAGTTGCAATTAACCATCAAAACAGATAAATACCCAACAATAATGCCCCAAAACAAGGCGATGGTTATATCCTCAGTCACGACTCCGAACCCTACCCTAGACCTTCATTTCCTCCTCCCTTTGTTTATGTATGTGTAGTACCCAAGGATCTTTAGGATCTTATCCTCGGTAGTACCCTGCCAACATAGTCATTGCTTTTATGCTTCCCTGTCAATATTCTCTCTCTCTCTCTCTCTCTCTCTCTCTCTCTCTCTCTCTCTCTCTCTCTCTCTCTCTCTCTCTCTCTCTCTCTCTCTCTCTCTCTCTGAGATTATTTGTGGGGTTTTCAAGAGTTTTCCCCTCAGTTACTGATGTAAAAATCTTGTCACGATCTGCCTCTAGAACCAGAAAAAAAACAACTTACAAACTCGTGTAAATGTAAGGCTTTTTGAAATAGTGGAGGTAAAGCATAGATATGTTAGACAATACAATAACTTTCCAAGGCCACAGAGACGACTATCCGAGTTTTCAACCAAGGCTCTCCTTATAAGGAAGCGTCCAAACGGTCAATTAACGTCCATTGGACAAACACTGCCACCTACCAGACCACCTCCACTGAATTTGTTAGTTAGAAAAACACTCCTCCCTCAACAACTTCCATATATGGCTGTTCCGATTAACAAAGATAAGAGAGAGAGAGAGAGAGAGAGAGAGAGAGAGAGAGAGAGAGAGAGAGAGAGAGAGAGAGAGAGAGAGAGAGAGAGCGTTGTGTATCATCAATTAAGCAGGTTTGGTCATTTAAGTGTCAGACAGCATGTTGGGCGGGTTGGTGGCGACGATGGTGGTTGTGGTGGCGGCCACAGACGCTGAGTTGTTACATGAAGGTAAATACACACACACACACACACACACACACACACGCATGATTTTATTTGTTGGTTTATTTATATTCTAGTGGTGATTGTAGTGTTAATGTCATTTTGTTCTTGTTTTCATTCTTGTTCTTGTTCTTATTTTTTATGTTCTCATTATTGTTATTATTATTATTATTATTATTATTATTATTATTATTATTATTATTATTATTATTATTATTATTATTATTATCAACATTATTACCTTCATCATCATCATCATCATTATTATTATTACTATTGCTATATTGTCATTACTACTTTTATTACATCTATTTATATTTCTTTATCTCATCAACATTACCATTAACGTTATTATTACTACGTTTCTTATGATTGATTCAACCCTGTATTCCTTTTTATTGATTATTTTCACAAGTTTAACACGTTCTATATATATAAAAAAGAATGAGTTACTTAGAGTTTTCAAGGGGGTCTATTTATTTACTTTCCATTTCAATAATAATTAAAAGGCTTCAGTGTGAGGTATTGGGGTTTTCAAGGATATTTTCGTGATTTCAGTTATAGTTTAACAAAGATCCTACATCAGCGTGGAAAACATTCATGAGAGCCAGGCAAACCATCTCTCTGGCCTCTGGAAGTAATGCTCTTAAAAGTTGTGGTTCTCGTCTTTTCTTTTATTCATGGCATATATTTTTCTTTCTGAACTACTGCAAGAAACAGGAAAACCAAGTAATTTCCTCTGTCGTCAGTAGACTAACGCTGAAATATTGAAAACCCTTATAACGCTTACTCATTCAAACCCTGATGTCATTTATCACAAATCATTATCATTAGATAAAATATAATTTTAAAAGGTGAGAATTTTCACTAGAAGCTGTTAAGATTATTGGAGATAAAATGGGCATCACACTCGCCCACGACATGCAGAACGCGGGCCACTGTTCTTGGTATGAAACCAGGAAGATTATCACACACAATCTGTCTGCAGTGCTAGGCAACTGTTTAGCAACCAAGAACCTAACCCAACCTAAAAAAAGAAAAAAAAAATTATTACTAATATAGCATCTAATGAAAATTACCTATAGTAACATTATGCAGTGCTGGGAAGTCCTCCCGGAACTGTGTGGTAAGCTGCTGAAATATATATATATATATATATATATATATATATATATATATATATATATATATATATATATATATATATATATATATATATATATATATTCATTTATTTCGTCTCTATATTCCCAGAGACATTTACATATGTGGCCGAACTCTTTCCACGGGTAACAACTCATCGTTTCTGTCCTACTGAAATGTTCTTGGTTTAGTCATATTTATTATCTTTCTAGATTGATGAAATATTAGGCCTACTTAATATTTCAATACGAAAATTATACATGCTTTTTGAGGTAAAATAATAGGCTTTTAACACATATTTCATAGATTTATTTTTCATCGAGATAGCATGCAAAGGGCCAGAATGTATATCAAACCGTACCAACGTTGCCCCTCCAATCTCGCGCAAGTAGGGCTAATGTTTTAATTCCTCGTTCTGCGTATCATAGGCCACTGTGGTACAACCTTAACGCTCTTAAGCTTTTACGGAAGTTGCCTTTAAATTAGATCGCGATCATCACACGATGACACGTACACTTTTTCAACAAGATAGCAGATAGCAGACGGTAGATACTAGATACGGTAGATTGTTGCGTCACCTTACGAGTATTTCACAATGTCTCGGTCAAAGCCTTACTGATAACATTGGTAATTGTTATCATGAGAGAGAGAGAGAGAGAGAGAGAGAGAGAGAGAGAGAGAGAGAGAGAGAGAGAGAGAGAGAGAGAGAGAGAGAGAGAGAGAGAGAGAGCATGGACGTGCCAAAGGTGAACTGGGTGGTTTGAATATTATGAATCACTTCAATGTCGCACCTACACTACTTCAGAAGGCTGTAGCTGAAGTGACAAAGGTTGTTAGGGGTGGTGTTGTGGTGTCTATGTTTCTTGTGACATACGAGTAATACCGGTAGTTTGTTCCTAACGTTTCGATCAGAGATAATAAACGAACAAGCAAAAACAATGACAATTTATCTCTACATCGGGGGCAGTGTGTTGTGATTGGCGGAAGTCAAAGGTAGTCGTGGACACGGATCCTCTCCTGTGTGACCTGCAAAGTGACAGATGACAGTTGCCTACAGTGGGTGTGTGGGTGTGATAGTCTCAGCGCTGGCCGTCGCGCCTCCATGTGCTTATACATATTATGTGAGTTTGTTGATGCTTAAAATAAAAGTATCTCTTCGCTGAGATAAGTAAAATTTCCCAGTGTTATTATCTATGGTAAGCAGCGAGGGTAGATGGTTGGGTTAATCTAGGTTATGGTAGGTTAGACTAGGTTAAGCTCAAGGATCTCAATCTTATTCTTATGATATCCTTGGTTAAGATAGGCAAATCTCAAGTCACGCTATAACATAGTTACAGATTGATAATGTGTTCCAGCCGGCGCCGACCATGTGTGGCGGGCAGCGGGAGAAGTGGCCGCATTGTACCTCCCCCTGGCTGTGTCTCCCTCAAGCCCCTGCGGGAGGGCCCTGGGGGAGATGGCCATGGCCCTGAAGTCCAACTCGTCTTCTATCATGTGGGCCAAGTCCAGTGAGTTCCAATGTCGGAAAGTACAAAGACAAAATTCTGGTTAACTCTTTCATTAGAGATGTGAAATAAATAGGAGTGAAAGTAGGACTGAGAAGTGAGAATACATGTACGTATTTGGTAACCGGATGTGGACTAATGTTGAGAGGATGCAGAATAACCCCCCTCCCCCCACTCTCTCTCTCTCTCTCTCTCTCTCTCTCTCTCTCAGTAGCTTACATTCCTTTACCAAATCTTAGAACGAGAACAATGTATTTCAGTGGTTGACTCGTGGGGGAAGACAACAGATGGACAGTACTTTACTAACCCGTTCTCTGGCTTCTATGACGAGTGTGTGACCGCCGCCTCCCCTGACAACAAAATTAAAGGAAAGCATTGCAGGATTTACACGTAAGGATCTTCGTGTTGTGGTGCATTGTAGCGCATTGGAATAATCCATGACTTTCTGATATATTACAGAATAGTTAGAAGTAATTGAAATCATTTGCCTTTTTTCTATGGCACTTTAAAAATAATTTTTCGTCTGCTGTTTTCTGGACATCAAAACAAGCGACAGTGGTTACTGTTGTATGTTCCTATCACACTGTTTTAAGCCAGTCCCCCCCCCCCGCCCCCACCCCAAGGATTATCCTGGGTTCCTCCTAACCATACCTTCCCATTAAGCAGGAATCTAACCTAACCCGACACACCCCAAACAGAACATTAATGAAGAACAATAAAGATAGCAAGAGTACAGATGCCGGAGACACACCAGACACAGACCCGGCCTCTGAATACCTCGCCTTCCTCCGCCGCCATGTTGGTAAGCCGGACCTGGCGCTGCTGGGGAGCCTGGCACGGGAGGCAAGGATGGGTGTGCTGCCCTCAGCACTGCCCTACGGGACTGTGCAGTACGACACGTGTATGCCGGATGTGTGCACCAAGGAGGAGCTGCAGGTGAGCTTTCTTGTGGGTGTTGTGTTATATCAGGTTAGGTTCTATAGGAGGTGAAGTTAGAATAAAATTTGATTACGAGATGAATGGCACTAAACTCGAAAGCGTACAATGCGTCAAAGATCTTGGTGTTACAATTGCATCTAACCTCAAGTTCTCTCAACAATGCAAAGATGCCGCGGGTAAACTGAATAGAATGTTGCGTTTTTAAAACGAATTTCTCCTTTAAAAATAAGGAAATTTTACCACTGTATATCAGCTTAGTCAGACCCAGTACCTATAATATTGGTCAGACCCCATCTGGAATGTACTGTGTAATTTTGGTCTCCTCGCCATGCAAAGGATATAGCAAAGCTAGAAGCTGTCCAGCAAAGAGCAACGAAGATCATTACGTCCTTGCATAATATATTATACGAGGAGAGACTGGCACGACTAAAGCCAAGGATATTATAATTAATCCTTGACTAAAGCTGTTCTCTCGAAAACGAACAAGGAGTAACGGAGCAAAACAATGACGTAAACAAGTTCAACTGGACTTAGTAAGAGAGTGAAATAAGCTTCCACCTTCGGTGATGCAGTGCGACACAATTAAACTCGTTTAAGAGCAGGCTTGACCGCCATCTCCACCACCAAGATATCCGACAAAGAATAAATCGCCTGGCTTTCTGTAGGCTGGTTGACTACGATTGCTCTTAAATAACCACTTGCTTAGACTGCTTAACTCGTATTCGCTGACTTTGAAAACCTCTATTTTATCTTAAGGACAGACCACATAGCTTGGACCCTAGGGTCTGTGTGGTCTCAATATCTATGTAATTATCTCTCTCTCTCTCTCTCTCTCTCTCTCTCTCTCTCTCTCTCTCTCTCTCTCTCTCTCTCTCTCTCTCTCTCTCAGAACAGCCTCCTTGGAGTGTACCTGCCACATGGAGTGTATCCCGCTGTGTTGTCATGTGGTGTGCAGGATGAAGAGGTGGAGTTCACTGACGCAGATGTTGGGTTTATGTGAGTGTCTGTGTCTGTGTCTCTTTTGTCTGTCTGTCTCTCTGTCACACACACACACACACACACTACTGTATAATGTTTAAGTGTGTAGCACAATATATGCCTAAAATAAAGTTTTTAGTGACCAAAAGAAAAAAGTGCAACAATGAAAAGGCTAGTAAATCAAATATTTAGTTTTAAGTGTGTAGTGGAAATGTGATTATGTAAGTTAAATGATTTGGTGATGAAAAGAATAATGAGATATGAGTTTAGCATTTGTCTTGGCCAAGGACCCTTACTTATAATATCCTTGGTCTTGGCAAGTAAAGAAAAACTTGTACATACGTGCATTTAAGATGATTTAGTATAAAAATGTTTAGAAAAATTATTTTGGCGTTTGATAGAAGAAAATAAAGAAAAAATATGATATGATTCCCTCAGGGCTCTGGTGAGCTTCCTTCTTGGTCTGGTGATCTGTGCCTCAGTAGTGGACATCTACCTGCACTACACTGACAACCTACACCTGGCCAAAGGTACACACCGACCTCTGCCTCATTAACCACTTGTCCTGTCTATTTTGACCACTGCCTCATTAACCACTTGTCCTGTCCATCCACATCAATAACAACAGTCACACACAGACACCTGCCATTCTTGGTTTAGAGGAGCCATGGCATGTGGGTAGCACTGTGACCTTACACACTACACACCATGCCATTTGCCTGATAAGGGGAGACTGCAACTGCCCTGCCATTGGTGAGGTTCAAACCTATAGGCTACCGGTTGTGGTCACTTGCTTGTCACCCAGCCAGCCTCTTCCCTATGGAGTGAGCTCAGAGCTCATAGACTGATCTTTGGTTAGGGCTGAGACCACACCACACACTACACACCAGGACAGCAAGGCCACAACCCTTTTGAGTTACATCTCGTACGTACTTGCTGCTTGGTGAAGAGGCTTACCCATTTGCCTTGCCGTACCTGGGATTCAAACCCAGGACCTCTTGGTTGTGAGCTGAGCATGCTAACTATTACAGTAAGTGGTGTGTGAGTGTATGTGTATGTGTGCTTGGAAAAGTCATGGTGTTACCTTTGAGTGACTCCCTCCTCTACCTGGTGCTCTGGCCCACAGGTGTGCTTTGTTACCTGCTGGTGTTCTCAGCCTACACCAACCTGGGCAAGATACTCCAGGTCAACCCCAACACCAGTCCAGGGAACATCACCTGCCTGCATGCAATGAGGTGACTGACTGGCTGGTTGGCTGTGTTTGTTATTGCTGTTACTCTGGTGTTTATGTCCTGTTAGACTGTCACTGGAATGATGAAACCACCCATGAAAACATCAGTAACTTCTACTAGAGCCTATTGGAATAATTTTCCTTCTCTCTCTTTCAGAACACTTTCAATGGTGTGGGTGATTTGGTGCCATGAGCAGATGGTATCTCTTGCCTACATATCTAACATTGTAGTACTTCTTACAGTAAGATCTATGTGTGTGTGTCTGTGCGTGAGCACATATTTATGTATGTTTGTGTGTGTGTAATTCACGGTCGCCTGCTGGTCACCCAGCCAGCCTTTTCCCTACAGAGTGACCTCAGAGCTCATAGACCAATCTTTGGGTAGGTTCTGAGACCACATCACATGCTACATACTGGGACAACAAGGCCACAACCCCTTGAGTTACATCCCGTACCTACTTGCTGCTAGGTGAACAGGGGTTAGATGCACATTAAGAGGCTTGTCCATTTGCCTCGCTGCGCCCAGCACTTGAATCCGGGCCTCTTCTTTCCTCCTTTAGAAATGGGCACTATGTTGGCACTCTTCCACTCTTGTGGCACCCTCCCCTCCTCTGTTGAGCTGGTAATCACTTCCCAAATTGGCTGAGTTTGGTGATCTTTCTTTATCTTCCTTTAATGTCCAGCCTGACACTCCATCTGGTTCCATTGCTTTTCTTACGTCCAGATTTCCCAACAATCTGCCAACATCTTGCTGCTGTACCACAACCTCCTTGAATCCCACATGTGCCTCTGTCATGTTTGGCTCTGTAAACGCCTCCCTTTCTTAGAATACAGATTTGTAGCTCTCATTCATAATTTCACTCGGCTCTTTTGCTGTTTGGTATGTTTTTTTGCCCTTTACTATTTTATCTATAGTTCCTTTACACTTCATCTTTCCATTTATATACTGTACTTATAGAAAAGTTGGGGTTATTTCCACACTTCTCTACCACATCCTTTTCAAAAGCTATTTCTTTCTCTCTTCTTATTCTGACATACTCATTTCTTGCTTCCTTGTGTCTCTCTCTATTACTTTCATTCCTTTGCTTCTTCAGTTTCCTCCAAGTTCTGTCCTTTGCCCTCTTTGCTTCTGCACATCTGGCATTGTACCATGTGTATTTGCTGTTCCTTACTTTGTATTTAGGTACATATCTTTCCATCCCTTCATTATGTGTGCATATTTACCTAGTTGTATTATACAGTGTGTGTGTGTGTGTGTGTATGTGTGTGTGTGAGAATTGTTTTGAAATATATTTAACAGTACAATATTTTTATTACGCCTTTCCTATTAATGCTTCTTCCTCCTAATCCTCCTCCCACTTCCCACCACCACTTCCCCCCAGAGCTTCAAGAACATCTTAGGCCAGGCAACTCTGAATGGCTACCCCAGTGTGGATACCTTCTTTTTCCTGAGTGGGCTTCTCATCACCTATAGTTTGTTGAGGCAGGCCAAGAAGACCAACACCTTCAATATGCCGCTTTTCTATGTCCACAGATTCATGCGGTAAGGGATAGAGAGGGAAAATGTGAGAGTTAGGTATATGTGTATAGGTGGGGGGAGGGGGAGAGCTTTTAAAAATGAATAAATTTTTGGTTACAAAAAAATTTTTAAGAAAAATTTTGTAGCTTTATTTCTGAAAAATGGTAGCTATAGCTGAATTAAGGCAATTGTTACAAATTCACAAAACTGCTTAAACTTAATAAGAAGAATTTAACTAATTAAATGACACCAAAGAATTTTATCTCTCCCCAATCATGTGTGTTTTTAATTATAGTCCAGTTCACTGGACTAGAATATACAACAGTTAATTCTAGAAAAATAATTACATGGTGTAATTGAGTAATTCACACACCCTTATTTTGGATCTAAGCACCTAGTTTATGAGGAGAGGAATGTACTAAGTGGTACCATTCCCATCTCCCTTCTTTCAACATTATCAATACAATAACACTATATTTTTCCTATTTTCAGTAAACATTTATCGTATGAAAACAACACACATGGATATCAGAACACAGAGAATGTAGTTGCACTTGTCCAGATAGAAGTAAAGATGAATCTTAGAGCAATTTAATAATATATATATATATATATATATATATATATATATATATATATATATATATATATATATATATATATATATATATATATACACACACACACACACACACACACAGTGGTACCTCTTGATTCGAACTTAATTCATTCTTTTTTGGCTGTTCGAATTGCAAAAATCTGAATTAGGAAGCAATTTTTACCATTGAAATTAATGTAAAAACATTTAATCCGTTCCCGTTGATTTTAAGTAAAAAAAAAAAAAAAAAAGTACTACACAACCCCAGCTACTGCAAGAAATTGGTCCCTTAACATCACCGCAATACCTAAGAACGCAATAGCCATTGTTAAGAAGTAATGGGAAAAAACAAAATTGGTCCTGACCCACCAGAGTGGCAACATGATTTAACAAATTGGCACCTTGTTTTCCCCTCATCTCATCATAACTCATAGATATCCTTCGCATTTTGAGAGTACAAAGTAAACAGACATAAAATGCATAAAAAATAAATAAATACAATAGATTAATAAAAAAAAGGCATAACAAAAAACTTATTTACTTCGGTGTGAAACTCCCGAGTCCCGATGAAGACTAGACAAGCCTCCCCCTGGGTCCCCGCCTCCCTTCCATGCACTGAATACAGGAACAGATCGCGTAGTATTCCTCCCTTCCCCCTCCCTCCGTCCTTATCCTCTCCCATTCGATACGCAAACAGACCGAGTAGGCCGCCTCCCCTCCCCCCACTCTCTCCCTCCTCCAGCCACTCACCATCCTCTCTCCCTCCTCCCCCCTCTCTCTCTCTTTCTTATCAAGTAGAATATATTCTCACAACATCATTTCCAACAGGAATTATTTCAAGAAAAGTATAAATTATTGTACAAAACTGCAAATTATTGTATTATCGTAGTTTGCGCAAATGACAATGATATTTAACAATTCATTCTTCATTGGTTGTTTGAAGTGTTCAACATATCTTCATTAGTAAATAAGTTTGCCAGTGCCCAGAGAAGAAGCTGCATTGAATGGGGTGGTAGGTAGGAGGTAATCAGGGTTGGGGCCGGAGTAACCAAGGCAACTAGGGGCCAGAGTGACTTGAAAGCCATTCACGAGAGAGGTGTCCATGGTGGAGAAGTACAAGCGAGACCGGCCGACTGGCGGGAAGGCGCATCGGCCTCTATGTGTGTGTGTGTGTGTGTGTGTGTTTTTTTTTCGAATTGTGAGGCTGCGTTCGGATAGGAGGTCAAAATTTGTTCGTCAAACGTGTTCAGATTAGGAAGTGTTCGAATCAAAGGGTGTTTGAATCAAGAGGTACCACTGTATATATATATATATATATATATATATATATATATATATATATATATATATATATATATATGTAGTGGGGACTCAATACTCAAACTTAATTTGTTCCAAATAGTTGTTTGAATATTAAAAAGTTTGACTATTGATACCTATAAATCAGTCAATTTGTTTTAACTTTAGCAAAACTTTGAGTTTACAAAAATTTCAATGTATTTTTTTATAATAACAATTTTTCCACTTCTTCCACTGCCACTGATTGCTTAAGTTCCTTTTTCACATCCATTGCCACATCAGCTATCCTGATGGCCTCCCTGTTTTTAGTATGGTGGCTACTGTAGATTTCACCATACAATACTGTCTCATGTATACATTCATGTTCACAAACTAACATTTTTATCAACTGTTTTACAAGCTTTTCCTCCAAGACAGCATGGTTTTGTAATGCAAAAAGTAAAGTTTTGGATAGAATACTGAAAATACAGCTGAAAATGAGGTGGCAAATTCATCTGCACTGATCAGCAAAAGTAACGATCATAAGAAGTGGTCACTACTCCTGACAATTGGCAGTTATCAGCTGTTTACAAGCTTTACCTCTAAGACAACATGGTTTTGTAATGCAAAAAGTGGAGTTTTGCAAGGAATACCAGAAATACAGCAGAAGACGAGGAGGCAAATTCATTCATACCTATTTCCAAGAGTAACAGTCACAAGAAGAAAGAGAAGAAGTGATGGCAGCAGAAATTTGCCTCATCTTCTGTTGTATTTTTGGTATTCCATGCAAAACTTCACTTTTTACATTAAAAACTACACTTTCTTTTAGCTTTATTGCTTATGGATCCTGCGTCTTCCTGCAGTTTAGTTTCTATTAATTTCATTTGTTCTTTCTGACTTTCTCTTACTCCTTCACCAAAAATCATTTCGTTGCCATCATTCTTTTCAAATGTTTTGCTTTCACCACAATGTTTGTGTTCCTGCTTTCTATAATTGATATCCTTGTATTCATATACAATATTGTCATGAGAATCACCTTGACTCCATGGCACAGAGTGATAGTGATACTCTCTGTTTGAAATTATCACCCAGACACTACACCACTTCCACCAGGGTTAAGGTCTCGGTATTGCAGAATCATTGTCTCCTTGTTATATCACAATAAAAACACTGAGGAGTGTTGACTGTGGTGAGTAGTAGCTGTGGGCACGTGATACTGTATTAAAGTTTGTGAACAATTTCATATGATTTCCTCTGCCTTGGAATAATGCCACTTTATGATTGGCTGCCTTTCTTCACGATGTCACAGTAATGGCCTGAATGAACACTCTTAGGCGAGCTAGCATCCTTCACTCACCATCCTCCACAAATTTTTGTGGATGCTGGGGCTGGAGAGCAGCAGCGAGGAGGAAGCCTTTGTTTACAACTACATGTGTGGACATTCTAGTTCTAGACTCTTTTTGAGTATTAAATAAAACTTTTGCATTTAAGTATTGAAAAGTTTGACTATAGAGATATTGAAGTATTGAATATCCACTATTGCCATTTCTTACACATATAACAATTTATGCATTTTTTGTCAAGATATTGCTATATATTAGAATTCTAAACAATTTTCTTATGAAAAAAATAAGCATTAAGTCTCCATGTATTTCAAAGTACAGCTAGGAATAAGCTGTCCAGCTATTTGTAAACAAATCCTGGTCAATTAGTGATAGCCAGTCATATAATAAAGCAACATCACCCTTTGTTTGTAAACAAAGCCTCATCAGTTGGCAATAGCTTGTCGGAGAATGATGCAGTGCCAGTGCTGGTGCAGTCTTCATCACCCGTGTGATGGCTCCCGCTGATCCTATCTTTTGGCTAACCCTCTCAGACCTGCTCAGGACTGGCATCTAAGTGGGCCTTGTTGTTTAGCCATTTTTGTTGCCCTTGGCCAGATTTCCCCATTTGCATGAAAAGAAACACTTCACCATTCTTTAACTTTAGAAATATCCCTGCAACCATCTTTATCAATATTCTTACCTCCCATGACAGACTGGTGCCCCCAATGGGCCTGACAGTGGGTCTATATGCCACTGTGATGCGGTTTGGGGTGACAGGACCCATCCGCTATGTATGGGACTCTTTTTTCTACCCAGCCTGTCAGCTGTACTGGTGGAGGGACATGTTCTTCCTGGACAACATCTACTTTGGTGATGCTGCAGTAAGTGATGGTGGTGGTGGTGGTTGTAATGTAAAAGAATATTGATGAGCGGATAAGAGAGAGGCTACAGACCATCATCTAGAGAGGAGAGTGATGAGTGGGAAGACAGACAGACAGATAGAGGCTAAAGACAATCTGGCACATGGGTCTTCATTCCAAACAAAAAAAAGAAGAAAAGCTGTGTTTTGAGTGTTTTAGATTTTAGCATTGCACAATGCATTTTGTGTTTTGGCAGTGTGTGGGGCAGGCGTGGTACCTGGGGACTGACATGCAGCTGTACTTGGTGGCTCCACTTATCATCCTCCCTCTCTACTTCTTCAACAAGTTTGGTAAGTGCCCTTTTCCTCATGTGGAAGTGTTGAGTATGGAGCTCAGCAGGTGTGGTGTGGTGTGGGTATGCTGCTGCTACTTCTACCTCTCCACCAGGGGTTGAATGTTTAAATATATTTTGTTGAAAAGTTAGGATTACAAAAGAGACTGGAAGGCATTAGTTATCAAATAGAGTGATGAATGAATGAGACTTGGCAATCAGGTTGTTAGTACTTTGTCAATAATGAGCCTTTGAAGTATTAAACAGAGATGTATGGATGATGGTGTGTTGGCTAGAGGTAGCTTCACCAATATTAGTTGTCCAAGTGAGTCTGATACTTGTGGTGAGAGGTCAACTGGTTAATATATATATTATACTTCTCAGACGAAGGTTTGGAAGGAAACTCAGATTATAAAAGTTAATATATTAGGGGTGATATTTACAGGGGTTTCAAGACACACGGTTAGAACGTAATGTCACTGTCTTTCTTGGATAAGTGTTAAGTCTGTCTCTTGGGAGATCACTTAGAGAACACTTGAGTCCCGAGAATGCACATGTTCAGGGCACACACCTTCGGGGCACACACAGTTCGTTCCCTCAACCACCACACGAGCCGGCTGTCTACCTTCTGCCTTGTCCGGCAGACGACCGGCGGCGGCCCTGTTAGGTCTTCCCCAACCGCCTCTCACTGCCGCTCCTCACGCTGCAGGAAACTGCTGACTCTGGGGCGTGGTCATGTGATGCAGGGTTGGGTGTGTGTGTCTGATGCCTTAGTGTTCAAGTACATTATTTCATCTCATATAGTGATGTCTTATAAACTACATCCTACTTAGAGAGTTTATATTATTATATTTTAGTATATGTAACATCCTGATACAATAACAATTGAAATGTCAAGTTATATATATAGACACATGCAACTCCTTGTAGAGGACAAAGCTGTGTCAGCATTTCTGAAGTATTGCACCATCTTATAGAGATGTTGCATCAGATTACATCTACATAAATATATACAATAAATTCCTACCCATCATGTCCCTAACAGGTGACAGGTAGAAATAGTCAGGCATGAGTTGTACAAGGACTGCCATGTGTAGGTGTAATGGTTTATCTTGTGTTCTGATGTTGTTGTGTTATGGTCCACAGGTAAGGCTTGGCTATTCCTGCTGACTGCAGTATCTGCCATCATTCCTGCTGCAATCATTTACCACTACGACCTTCCTCCTACAGTGCTTGCCAATGCTATTGTTCCGTGAGTGTGTGTGTGCGTACAGCAAGTGAGAATATCCTGCATTTGCTGTGTTGTCAGTTTTAAAAGAGGTGCAGGGTAGGCAATGGTGAAGGGTCTGGACCAGGCCAGTATGTGCTGTGGGGCTTTGCTGTTGTGTCAGGGTTGGAGGAGGTGGAGGATAAAGATTACTGGTCCATTGTGTAGATAGATAAAACTTATTTACTAATACATAGTAGTAGATAGTTAAGACTTGTTTGCTACTACTACAACTACTACTACTACTACTACTACTACTACTACTACTACTACTACTACTACTACTACTACTACTACTATCCACTGGAGCCTGTTAAAACTATCAATGGAACCATTGCCACATACAGCTGGCAGTCACTCACTCCCTCTGTCTCTTGCAGGCCAGATAAGAATGAAGGTTACAATGACATGATTTATCCCATGCCTTGGACGCGTGCTAGCCCATGGTTGGCTGGTGTATGGCTGGGCTACATCTTGTACCGTCAAGGCAACACCAGATATAAGATGAACACTGTGAGTGATGTTTTTGTGTTTGTATTTACCTAGTTGTATTATACAGGGTTCGAGCAGACCTCATAGTGTCCTGTCTCCATATCTCCATATGTCTAACATTTCCTTGAATTTATGCATGTTGGTTGCTGTACCAACCTCTTTCTTTAATCCATTCAAACTATTCACAGTTCTATGGGAAAAACAGTACCTTTTTAATGTCCTTCAAACACTGCCTCTTTGATCTTCTTTGAGTCTCCTCTTATCTCAACTTTCTCAACTTAGGAGGTTCATCACACAATTTTCCTTGTCTGAATCCAAATTGTCTATTTGATATAACTCCATTCTCTTCCAAATATCTCAACCATTTCTCTTTAATTAATATCTCACAGATTTTGCTGACAACACTTGTTAATGACACAGGTCTATAAATTAGTGGGTCAGTTTTCTTTCCTCCTTTGTAAATGGGTACTATGTTGGCCCTCTGGTGGCACCCGCTTCTCTTCTATTGAGCAGGTAATCACTCTCCAGATTGGCTGTATTCGTTGATCTTTACACTCTCTTGGTGTCCAGCCTGACACTTTATCCGGTCCCATTGCTTTCCTTATATCCAAACTTCCCAACAATCTGCCAACATCTTGCTTCTGCACCATGACATCTTATAATTCCTCATATCCCTCTGCCACATTTGGCTCTGTAAATGTCTCAGACAGATTTGAAGCTCTCATTCATAATTTCATTCAGCTCTTCTGCTGTTTGGTATGTTTTTTCTCCTTTTACTATCTTACCTATGATCTTTTTTATGCTTCATTATATTCTTCCAACTTCCATGTATTTGTTTTTGGTGACAATTATGTTACTATAATTTTCCTCCTTTCTCTTCCACGGGTTTGAATTATCATACCAATGACTTCTTCCATGCCATCACCATATTGCACTCCCTCTACAAAAATGTCCTCTTGTACCATTATTAGTATACTTCCTCCTCCTTTTCCTTTTGTATCTCTCCAACTTTCATATTATTCTTGGTGGAAATTTATATGGATCTTTTCCTTTATCTCTTGCATACTTGACAGTAACTCTTCCACGTTAGTTGATTTGCTGCTCCTTTCATCACTTGTACCTCTTCTGGCAGCTGTTGTGGTTTCTCTACCTTCTCTTCCTTCTCCTGAATAAACCACCACCTCAGTCTCATGTCTAATACTGTACCTTCCAGTAAAGTTTCTTCTTTCTTGTTTTTTTTTCCTTAGCCTCTTGTCTTACATCTTTCTCCTTCCTTAGCCTTTTGTCTTAGATCTTTCTCCTTCTGTCTTTCTTCCAAGTTTTTGTCTCTCTTAATCCATATATTCTTATACTCTTAACTTTGGGCCAGTGTACCAGGTCTCACTGTTGCCTCCTCCACCACCAATGATGATCTTGTCACTTTCAGTGGCCGCGTACTTCCTTCACTATATTTTCCAATTTTATGTGTTTCTTCAACCTCGTGCTCTAAATGTTGTGTTTCATCTTGAACCTTTTGTTTGACTCGCTTTACTAATTTTCTCTCCTCTCTTTCTCTCCCATATTTGTTAGGATTTTTCTTTTCTTGTAATCCATAGATCATCATACATTTCTTCCTGTCCACCATATCCCTTGCTAGGTCTTTCTTTTCTTTAATAACCTGGATCACGGTGTCCTCTGTCTGATCCTGTATTTGTTTCTTTAACACCTCAGCAAAACTAACATTTTCCTCCGCCTTTTCTTTCTTCCATACAGTGTCTTATTCCATCAATTTGGACTCACTACACACCAGCGATTTTTTCCAAATAGTTCTTCATCTTTCCCTCTAAATCTTCAAGTTGCACCTCATAACTAACACATTTTTTCTTGAGGATTTCAGTTTCCTTTTTCTTACGTCCCAGTTCCTTCTTTATATCCTTATTTGCCTCTTTGACATGGTCATACTCCCCAAATTTATTTTCATTTCCTTATTTTCTTTTTCCAGTATCTCATACTTCATCATCATACCTTCCAACACTTCCTTCATAAATCTCATTTCTCTTTCTACATTTACCAACCCTCTTATGATTTCCCTGCCTTCATTTCCAAAGCCGGAGAAATCATTTCCTTCATTTGTGCCAACTATCTTCCTTAATCCCAGTGGGGGCTCGGAGATGTAACTCTCTAATTTGTTTACTTCACTTCGGCTCACAGCTGGAGCGGACTCTTTCTCACTATCCATTATGGCAGTGTTCTCTTAATGTTCTGGTTCACTTTTGGAGACAGGACACTCTAAGAATAGCCCCCCTCTCTCCCCTGTACATAAATTCTATGCTCTTCCAGCAGTAAGGGGCCTGCTAGCTGATCCTGTTGGATTTGTCTCTCAAAAACATGTCTGTTCAGCGTGGCATCAATATGTGTGTGTGTGTGTGTGTGTGTGTGTGTGTGTGTGTTTGTTTGTTTGTTTGGGGGTGTTACTCTTTTGGGGATGCCCAGTATGTTATCAAGGTATACAGGATGCCTAGTGAGTTAAAGTTTATATTCTGGGTTGCAATAGTTTAGATAATTCTAAACAGTAAATACTCTACATATTTGGTGAGTTTTTCTTTATCTTTTATTTTTAATTAATATGTAAATTATGTGTTTATTTTAACCTAATCTAATTCAACCTAGCCTAAAATGGAAATGATTCCATTAGGTGTCACAACAGTTTAGGTCATATGGCATTGGTAGGTTTAATGGGGGAATGCTACATCTCCCACTGGGCAACTAGGGTTGGCAAGGATTCAAACCTGGGCTGTTTGCATCAGAGGCCTAAGATAAACCGCCTTAGCCAACTATGCCACCCAGCCTGCCCCCCTAACTTAGCCTAAACTCAACCAAACAACAACATAACCCAACTCATTACAACCTAACCCAACACATCCCAGTCTAACCTAACCTAATCTGACCCTACAGTTGACAGTGTGCATTGGTTGGACGGTGGCTACATTAACAGGGCTGCTGGTGGTGTTTGGCATGTTCAGCTACAATAGGGTGGTGGTGCTCATGCCCTATGAGGTGATGACACAGGTGGTGTATGGCGGCGGGCATCGGCTCGCATGGGGCGCTGCACTGGCGTGGGTGGTGTTTGCCTGTCACAATGGCTATGGAGGTTAGTGGGAGAGGCTAATTTATTATTTATTGTATATGTGACCAGTATATCTAGCTTAGATAGGGCATATATGTACTAAAGTTAACAAAAAGTGTTGGGTCAGCACTAAATTAATTTTGTCAAACGAATACACAATGCTTCACTTCACTCATAATACAAACACTGCACCATATGAGCCACTACACCAGTCCCTCGATTTATGAATGATTTATGAATGTTCCTAAAAAACTGTCTGTAAATCGAAAATACATGAACTGAGTAATTTTCTGTCATACACTTCCATTATATAAGATGAGGTATGTTCCTACAACCAAAAACTATGTCCCTGTGTTATTGTAACATATACAGTGGTACCTCTTGATTGAACACCCTTTGACTTGAACACTTCCCAATTCAAACACATTTGGCGAATCCAAACACGGCTTCTCAATTCGAACACAAACACACATGGCGGCCGACACTGCCTACTCGCAAGTCGGCCGGTCTCGCTTGCACTTCTCCGCCGTAAACACCTCTCTCTATTGCGACTCGTGAACAGCTTTCAAGTCACTCCTGGCCCCTAGTTGTCTCAGTTACTCCGACCCCCAACCCTGGTCACTTCCTACCTACCACCCCAGTCAATGCAGCCTAGTACACTGGTCACTGGCAAACTTATTTACTAATGAAGAAATATTTAACACTTTAAACAACCAATGAAGAATGAATTTTTAAATATCATTGTCATTTGCACAAACTACGATGATACAATAAATTGCAGTTTTGTACAATAATTTATACTTTTCATGAAATAATTTCTGTTGGAAATGATGCTGCGAGAATATATTCTACTTGATAAAAGAGAGAGAGAGAGGATGGTGAGTGGCTGGAGGAGGGAGGGAATAGGGGGAAGGCAGCCTACTCGGTCTGTTTGTGTATCAAATGGGAGTGGATAGGGACGGAGTGAGGGGGAGGGGGGAATACTACACAATCTGTTCCTGTATTTAGTGCACGAGAGGAAGGCAGGGACCCAGGGGAGGCCTGTTTAGTCTTCATCGAGACTCGGGAGTTTCATACCGAAGTAAAATAAGTCTTTTGTTATGCCTGTTTTTTTATGCATTTCATGTCTGTGTTTACTTTATACTCTCAAAATGTGAACAATACCTACGAATTGTGATGAGATGAGGAGAAAACAAGGTGCCAGCATGTTAAATAATGTTGCTACTCTGGTGGGCCAGGACCAATTTGATTTTTTCCCATTACTTCTTAACAATGGCTATTGTATTTTTAGCTATTGTGGCGATGTTAAGGGACCAATTTCTTGCAATATCTGGGGTTTGAGTGTAATATTTTTTATTTAAAATAAACTGGAACCGATTAAATGCTTTTACATTAATTTCAATGGTAAAAATTACTTCCTAATTCGAGTTTTCACAATTCGAACAGCCAAAAAGAACAACTTAAGTCTGAATCAAGAGTTAACACTGTACTTCTGACTGATTCGGTTATCATTGTTATCATTGTTATCATCATAGCCGTGGCAGCAGACAAGGCGTCAATGTTACCAGGGATCATTGCCTTGAAAAACTGTCATTTTCAATAGTCCTCACTAAATTACATTATTAGAATAGAACGGTGGATGTCTGGAATGGATTAAGTGAAGAGATTGTTACAGCAGCAAGTGTGCAGAAATTTAAGGAAATGTTGGATATATATAGATATGGAGACAGGACAATATGAGCCCTGCTCGAGCCCTGTATAATACAACTAGGTAAATACACACACACACACACACGCACATATAAAGTTCAATTTACGTTGTCTTTGTTTTGCAGCCCCTCTTCAGAAACGCATCCACTACGTAAATTGAGAGATACCTGTGTATATATATATATATATATATATATATATATATATATATATATATATATATATATATATATATATATATATATATATATATATATATATATGTATATATATATATACAGTGGTACCTCTTGATTCGAACACCCTTTGACTCGAACACTTCCCAATCCGAACACATTTGGCGAACAAATTTTGACCAAACACGGCCAATGTCGCCTTCCCGCCAGTCAGTTGGTCCCGCTTGCACTTCTCCACCGTGAACACCTCTCTCTATTGTGACTCAGGAATGGCTTTCAAGTCACTCCGGCCCCTAGTTGCCTCGGTTACTCTGGCCCCCAACCCTGGTCACTTCCTACCTGCCACCACAGTCAATGTGGCCTTCTACTCTGGTCACTGGCAAACTTATTTACTAATGAAGATATATTTAACACTTTAAACAACCAATGAAGAATAAATTGTTAAATATAATTGTCACTTGCGTTAACTACGATAATATAATAATTTGCATTTTTATACAATAATTTATACTTTTATTGAAATATGTAATTCCTGTTGGAAATGGAGTTTTTGATAAGAGAGAGAGAGAGAGAGAGAGAGAGAGAGAGAGACTGGACTTGTACGAGGCTAACTTAGCATTTTATGCCATCATAATTAATAATGAGCTTAAAAAAATTTGAATCACCGTGACAGTGTAAGTTCAATTAATTGGTTTGACAAACCCCCCAAAATACATCATTTTGTTTCTAACTTCAAATTTTCCATTCGTAGATTGATATTAAGGACTTAGATACATATTTTATTCATAACTTAGAAAATTCATAAATAGAGCATTTGCAAATCAAGGGACAGGTGTACTACTACTACTACTATTACTACTACTACTACTACTACTACTACTACATAATACTACTATCTCAAATATGCAAGTGTTACCCACACATGGCCATCACAGCAATTCATATTTCAAGGCCATTTGGTGCTGCCCTTGATCTTCATTCTTGTTCTGTGGACCTTAATGTGCTATCCATTGCACACACAGCCACAGCTTTTGCACCTCCCACACACCACCATACTCATCACTATACTCAAAGCACTCTGAAGCGGCTGGTTATGTACAGTGGGGTCTTCGAGTACCGCAAAAAACGAGTAACGCAGTGTCCCCCCAAAAAAAAAGTCAACGAATAATGCAGAGGTAAATGAATAACGCTGGGTGGCCAGCGGCACTGCCACCTCCGGCCGCTGCCGCCGCCAGCCACCCAGCTGGGCTGTTCCACTAACCCGCCCCACGCCCCGCACCGCTCGCACACGCGCAGCAGTGTGGCTAATTATAGAAACAGATGGCCAGCCATTTTCTTTGTTTTTGTCCCATTCTACATCCTCCTCTGGCTGAATCTCCCCCCTCACCCCTGTAAGGTGGTGGGGAATGGGGGTGGGGGTAGGGGGGAGGGGGGATATCCAGTGCACAGAACCTCGGCACCAGTATGGATGAGTGTTACCTTTAACGTTATGTTTACTAATCCTCCTCATCCTCCTCCTCCTCCTCCTCCTCCTCCTCCTCCTCCTCCTCCTCCTCCTCCTCCTCCACACATAAGTACACACACACAAATGTGTGGTGAAAAAAGTGAAATGTCATTTTTGTTTTCTGGGCGAATTAGGCAAAGTTAGGGGAAAAAGTGAGAAAAAGCAGAGTTTTTGATTTTGGCCAGAACCAAAATGCTTTTTTGTATTGATTTCTTAAGAATAAGTAACGCGGTGTCGAGTAACACGGTGTGTTACTAGTACCATCTTGTGCATTACTCGAATACCCACTGTATAACATTGAGCTTGGTGAGGATTCTCCCACCATTGCCACACCATGAGCTTGCCCTCTTTCTCAAACACCACTCCTTCTCCTTGGTCTCTTTTTTTTCCTTCTGTTTTTACCTAAATAAATATTTCCAAAATAATTCTAAATTTTGTTCTACATACATCAACATCGAGATAAAAATCAAGGTATGCTATTTTGTATAATTTCCCCTATCCTAAATGTGGCATGTGAAACCCTAAGTACAGTCCTGCTGCTGCCTCAGTATTCAGTTTGTTAATTTATTTGATTGCTGTGGTTTACTGTGGTTGTTTCTGTGCCTGTGTCCTTGCTGGCTGACTCACTACCTGCCACTCAGACTCAGAGCTGATTGCAGACATAATTTGGTGATGAGTTGCATTTCCATTTGTCTGACTCACACTCTTAGTCATTCACTTTATTTGCCCCAATGTTTGTGACAGGTGTGGTGGACGGGTTCCTGTCTCACCCAGTGTGGCAGCCCATCAGTCGCCTCACCTACTCCACCTTCCTGCTGGCTCTCCCTCTGCAGTACATCATCTTCTGCAACACCAGCCAGGGCGGGGCATACTACTTCACGCACCTTAATGGGGTAACACTGCTCTCTCTCTCTCTCTCTCTCTCTCTCTCTCTCTCTCTCTCTCTCTCTCTCTCTCTCTCTCTCTCTCTCTCTCTCTCTCTCTCTCTCTCTCTCTCTCTCTATCTCACATTAGTTTTTAAAAAAATTTGTTTTGTGTCATTGATTACTTTTTTATTTATTTTGTCTTCCCTAATTTAGATTGATTTTTTCTATTATTTTATCACATTTATTTTCTTTTATTTAGATTTTTTGGTATAATTGCATTTATCTTCTGTTCCATAATGTGAATGTATTGAAATTCTAGTGTTTTCATCTGGTCAGTTATTATTTGGCTTTGATTTAATTTCATTTCAGTTACATTTCTTACTGTTCGGATATATATATATATATATATATATATATATATATATATATATATATATATATATATATATATATATATTGTGTGAGTGTGTTTTATTCCTCATGAGTTTGAGGTTATTATTTTTTCCTATATCCAATTTTACATTCCATATTTTCTTTACTCAGGTTTTTAAGTATACTTATTTTTCTTTCCAACATTTGGTTCCAGTCATTTTATCGATATTGCTTGGAGTTATTTCCTTTTATAGTGTTTTATTCCATTGTGTTTCTCCATCTCGCCTCACTGTTGCCCCTCAGATCATCTCCACGGTGGGGGCGATAGTAGTGACGCTGCCGCTGGCCCTGCTGTTGTCCCTGCTGGCTGAGTCCCCTGTGGTGGGTCTTGAGAGAATACTGCTGAGGCCCAGTGAGTTTTTGTCAACTTGTGTTTGGACTAGATGCAGGTTTCTCATGTGTGTGTGTATTTACCTAGTTGTATTATACAGGGTTTGAGCAGGGCTCATAGTGTCCTGTCTCCACATCTCCATATATCCAACATTTCCTTGAATGTATGTATATTGGTTGCTGTAACAACCTCTTCTTTTAATCCATTCCAAATATCCACATTTCTATATGGAAAACTGTCCTTTAAACACCGACTCTTTTTTATCTTTTTTGAGTGTCCTTTCATCTGTTTATTTTCTTCCTGTATCAACACCAGGTTCTGCTTGTCCAGCTTTTCAATGCTATTTACTATCTTGTATAGAGTTGTTAAATCTCCTCTCTCCCTTCTTTCTATCTTGCTGAGTTGGCAGTCCCATTTCTTTTAATCTGTTTCCATACATTTGTTCTCTTAATTCTTGTACAATTTTTGTGGTTACCCTTTTAATCCTTTCTAATTTTCTTATCTTTTTTCACATTAAGTGACCACACCACTGCTGCATATTCCAACCTTGGACATATCATACTGGTTAGAATTTTTCTTATCATAACCTTATCCATCTAGTGGAAAGCCACATTTTCTTCCTTGGTCTAAAGTATTACATCCTGTCTCATTTTGTTATTCCATTCTGGCCTTCTTTTGCTTCTATCTAGCTCCATTACATGGCATTTCTTTGCATTGAAATCCAATTTCCCTCTCTTACTCCATTCAAAGATCTTGTCTATATCACCTTGTAACTCTTGACAGTCATCAGTGTTTTTAAGAACTCATTAATTTGGCGTCATCTGCAAATAGGTTTGCGTAGCTGGTCATGCCACACTGCATGTCATTTACATGTATCTGGTGCTAAGACTGACCCCTGCAGTACTCCACTTGTTATATTTCTCCAACTTGAAGCTGCATCTCAGATTACAGTTCTCATTTTTCTATCCTTCAAATAATCTTTCATCCACTCTAATGTTTGCCCTGTCAGCCCACCTATGTGTTTCAGTTTCCATTAGAGTCTCCTGTGTGGAACTCTGTCAAATGCTTTTTTGATGTCTAGGTAGACAGCATCTACCCACCCATCTCTGTTTTTCATTCCTTCAATAACTCATATATAAAAACTTAGCAAGTTCGTCACACACAATTTTCCTTGTCTGAATCCAAATTGTATATTTGATATAACTCCATTGTCTTCCAAATACCTCAACCATTTCTCTTTAATCAGTATCTCACAGATTTTGCTGACAACACTTATTAGTGACAAAAGCCTATAATTTAGTGGGCCAGTCTTCTTTCCTCCTTTGTAAATGGGTACTATGTTAGCCCTCTCCCACTCTTGTGGCACCTTTCCTTCCTCTATTGAGCTGGTAATCATTTCCCAAATTGGCTATATTAGCTGATCTTTGCATTCCCTTATTGTCCAGCCTGACACTCCATTCAGTCCCATTGCTTTCCTTACACCCAAACTTTTCAACAATCTGCCAAAATCTTGCTTCTGCACCACATCTTCTTTAAATCCCTCATGTGCCTCTGTCACATTTGGCTCCGTAAATGCCTCCTCTTCTGAGAATACAGAATTGAAGCTCTCATTCCTAATTCCATTCAGCTCTTTTGCTCCTTGGTATGTTTTTTCTCCCTTTACTATCTTATCTATGGTTTCTTTACACTTCATTGATATACTTATAGAAAAGCTTGGGGTCATTTTCACACTTATTTACCACATCCTTTTCAAAAGCTATTTCTTCCTCTCCTCTTATTCTGACCTATTCATTCCTTGCTTCCTTGTATCTCTATTGTTTTAATTTCTCTGCTGCTTCAGTTTTCTCCAAGCTCTATTTTTCTTACCATTGTCCATTCTTGCAATTCTACTTCTATCAAGACATGATCACTTCTCCCCACTAGGCTCAGGTACTGAATGATGGGACGGAGTTCTGTTTTTTTTGTGAATATCAGCTCTAACATTGATGGTTCTTCCTCTCCTCTGAGCCTTGTGAATCCTTCCACCCATTGATCCAGTATGCTATTCATGGCTAATTGCAACATATCTTCACTCCATGATCCTGCATTTCCATTTCCTTCCAGTTTACACCCTTGCAGTTATTACCTCCCACTTGTAGTACCTTCTTCTTTTCTTATCATATCATCCAGGCATTTCCACACCTCTTTCTGCATTACATTATATTCTTCTAACTTCCATGTATTTGTTTTTGGTGGCACATGTTACTACAATTTTCCTCCTTTCTTTTCCACCGGTTTGAATTGTCATACCAATGACTTCTTCCATGCCATCACCATATTGCACTCCCTCTACAAGAATGTCCTCTTGCACCATTATTAGTATCCCTCCTCCTTTTCCTTTTCTATTTCTCCTCCAAATTTTATATTCTTTGTGCTGGAAATTTATGTGGATGTTTTCCTGTAATTTTGTCTCTGCCATGCAGAACACAGCTGGTCTATGAATATTTAAATAATCCTTTATCTATACCATACTAGATATTGACGCTTCCACATTAGTAAATGTTACTTTCGATTTGCTGCTTCTTTCATCACTCGTACCTCTTGGTGCTGCTGTTGTGGTTTATCTACCTCCTCCTCCTTTTCCAGAATAAATCAGCTCCTCAATCTCATGTCTAATACCCTCCAATAAAATTTCTTCTTCTTGATCTCTATCCTCATTAATTTTTTTTTTCTTAGATCTTCCTCCTTCTGTCTTTCTTCCAAGTTTTTGTCTCTCTTAATCCATATGTTCTTATACTCTAAACTTTAAGTCAGTGTACCAGCTCTCACTGTTATCTCCTCCACCACCAATTATGATATTATTATCACTTTCATTGGTCTTGCACTTCCTTCACTATATTTTCCAATTCTATACATTTCTTCAACATCATGCTCTAAACTTTGTGCCATCATGAACCTTTAGTATGATCTTCTTTACTAATTTTCTCTCCTCTCTTTCTCTCCCGTATTTGTTAGGATTTTTCTTTTCCTGTAATCCATAGAGCACCATACATTTCTTCCTGTCCACCATATTCCTCAATAAGTCTTCCTTTTCCTTAATAATCTGTATTATTGTGTCCTTTGTTTTGTCTTTTATGTATTTCTTTATCAAATCAGCAAAACTAACGTTTTCCTCCTTCCTTCCCTTTTCCACATGTCCTTTAGTTCCATCAACTTGGATTCACTACACATTTTTATTATTTTTTTCTGATTTATCCTTCATTTTTACCTTTAGATCTTTTGAGTTGCACCTTATAAGTGACATTTATCTTTGAGGATCTCATTTTCCTTTTTCATCCTTCTTAGTTCTTCATCTATTTGTCTCTATGATATGCTCATATTCTTGAAATTTACATTTCATTTCCTTATTTTCTTTTTCTAGTACCTCATACTTCTCTATAATGCCTTCCAACACTTCCTTCATTAATCTCATCTCTCTTTCCACATTCATCAACCTCCTCATGGTTCAGGGGGCTAGGTGGCATAGTTGGTTAAGGCAGCTCGTCTTGGGCCTCCGGTGCTGGCGGCCCGGGTTCGAATCCTTGCCAAACCTAGTTGCCCAGTGGTAGATGCAGTGCTCTCCTGTTAACCTTAGTGGTGCCATTTGACCTAAGCTGTTGCAGCATCTAATGGAATCATTTCCATTTTCTCCTCATGGTTACCTTTTCAAAGCCTGAGAAAATGCTTGTTACATGTGTGTGTGTGTGTTATTAGTATTATGTGTAGGAGCAATTTTTTTTTTATGCTTTTGGTCCGATCTGGTGTATTTTTATCCAATAATTCAATTTTTGACAAGATAGGTT
Source organism: Callinectes sapidus (assembly GCA_020233015.1). Classification (NCBI taxonomy): domain Eukaryota; kingdom Metazoa; phylum Arthropoda; class Malacostraca; order Decapoda; family Portunidae; genus Callinectes; species Callinectes sapidus. The sequence continues at coordinate 25,241,113 of CM035205.1, read as the reverse complement.
TATTTTTTAATTATCTTATTTTATTCATTTTCTGCCTCTGCCTCTTTTTAATGGTATTTAGTTTTTAATTTGTTGGTTCACATAAGTGTCTGACCACACATGCCCACAGACCACAATACACCGCGGCCCACACCACCCAGTGAAGTGAAGGCTGCCCCGCCATCCCCTGCCACCCTTGATGGTGACAGTGCAGAGGCAGGCACCACCACCACCATCAAAACCAATGGAATTAGCTTCTCTAACCCAGTCTTCACTGTGGAGGAGCCAGCTAAGGGAAATTCAGGTGTGGCTGTGGCAGTGACCAGCCTGTGAAGGCCTGTGAAGGCCCAAGCAACTACTACTTGTAGTAGTCAGACACCCTGGGCTTCTCAAGGTAGATTAGAATGTATTAAAATCACTAGGTAACTTTCAGTTTCTAATTTTAAAGTTGGTTTAATACATCTGTATATGAAATAGAGAGAACACTATTAGCTGTATATACTATAATAAATCTGCCCCATCAGCCTTTTCATTTGGTTTGTTTTCTTATTCATAATGTAATAGTCCCGGCATGTTGCATGGTGGGACTGCCTACTGTGTGCAGTTCAATTTTGGTTCCCGTATTATAGGAAGAATATACGTATTATAGGAAGGATGTAGAGTCCCTGGAGGCAGTTCAGAGAAGAATGACCAAAATGATTCAGGGGATGAGAAATTTACCTATAAAGATAGGTTAAATCGTCTTAATCTCCACTCCCTAGAGAGAAGGAGAGCAAGAGCCGATATGATTTAAGTTTACAAATGGGTAAAAGTGATAAATAAAGGAAGCATTGATCAGGTGATAGAAATTAGTAGCCAGGGCAGGACACGCAGCAATGGGTACAAGTTAGATAAGCCTAGATTCAGGACAGACATAGGTAGACATTGGTTCACAGAGTGGTGAATGACTGGAATAGGCTGGACTAACATATAGTGAGTGCAGAGTCAATAGGTAGCTTTAAAAAATGGCTAGATGAGAGTATGGATAGGGATGATAGGTGGGTTGGATAAATATTATGATTAAAGGGGCTGCCTCGTATAGGTCATACTGGCCTACTGCAGTCTCCACCTTCTTATGTTCTTATGTGTGGCACGGTACCGGGACAACATTGTGGCCACGAAGGGCAGAGATGATTAGCTGAGTTTTCAAGAGTTTTCTCAAGGTAATATAATGTAAAAATCTTTTCACAATCTACCGCTAGAACCGGGAAACGCCTCAAAGTCATGTACATTTAGATAAAGCCTTTTGAAATAGTGGAGGTGTAGCATAGAGGTTTTTGAGAATACGACCCCGTCCGTGTTCAAAAGTTCTTTGCTCTCACCGCGTTGATTTTTTAAGATCATAGAGACGACTATTTCCCATAAACTTTCAGGGATTTATTGTCCTCAGAATCCTGTAATAATTAATCTAATAAATCCAGGTCACCCTCAGAATCACACAAGGATGACAATAAGTACAAATCTTGAGACCTGCTAAGTTAATCTTGAGGAAAATGACTTGCAAATGGGTTAAGTCAATATTTGGAGAAGTGCTAAGTACATTCCCATGAATACCGGCCCAGGAGGATATATATATATATATATATATATATATATATACACACACACACATACACACATTCTCGGTCTTATTGGTGCGTGTGTATGTAGACAAGTGTATCTCAAAGTAAATCGGGATATGCGAGTGTTGTTTTAGAGGACGGCCTTGGCGTGGTGGTAGTGGAGGTGGTGGTCTGCCGTGAGCCGTCTGCCTTACATCATCTTGTTGGTGCACGCCGGACAGTGCTGGCAACCCGGAGATCACACACAACTGACACCCACCACAAGTGAACCTTAAGATGGCGCAGCAGCTAGCCAATCTCTTCACCAGGGTGGGACAGATTGGGTTTGGTGTGGCCGTAGTAGGAGGTGTGGTAAACTCTGCCCTCTTCAATGGTGAGCGTGACTTGTGTTATCTTGTCCATCGGTATTCTTTACCACAGCTTAGGAAGACACGGAAATATATAATGAACCCTTCCCGACAGACAGTCTGCGGTGGTATTGGTTACTTTCCTCTCTCATTGAATATTAGCCATTCCTTTTATTATGATCATTTTCATTTGCTCTCTCTCTCTCTCTCTCTCTCTCTCTCTCT